>CM062814.1:768267104-768867104 GCA_031772625.1 Pinus tabuliformis | reverse complement strand
AGCTTTATAACACAGCTCAATGTAATATTGACAATGAAATACCTGCTCATGATAAAACATCATGACAACATGACAACATGCCACATAGTGGAGATTTATAACACAACTTATTACAATATTTACAATGATCATCCTACTAAGTGCCAACTCATATCACATCATAACATCATAATCACATAACCACATGATAGCATAATAACATGACACCCATACCGCATAGTGGAGCTTTATAAAACAACTCGTTATAGTATTTACATCCATACACAAGTGTACATATAACAACATCATCAGAATATAGATACCAAAACATATGCCAAATCATATATGAAAGTGTGTATCAAAACATATATTAAACACCATGTCTAAGCACATATCAAAACATCATATAGCATATATCAACTATCATAAAGCATATATCAATCACCATAAATCATATACTAAACCATCATAAGAAAATACTAAACCACCATAAAGAAAATATCAAACGACCATAAGAAAATTCTAAACCACCATGTCAAGTTGCTTTGCCTCAACCGGAAAACATGGAAGGATACATAGAGCACCTCTGATCCACTATCTCCCATGTAGCTTCATTGGGGCCAAAGTGCTTCCATTGCACTTTAACTTACTCATTTTCTCAGTCCCAAAGCATGAGCACATTTTTTTGCAATATACACTGAGGCTCTAGTTGGAATTCTCCATCTGGTTCCACCTACAATACAGACCAGTCAACTGCACGATTAACATCTTTAACATACTTCTTAAGCAATGAGACATGGAAAACATCATGGATTTTCACTGTATGAGATAGTACAAGTTGATAGGCTACTGGCCCAATCCACTCAATAATACTTAAGGGTCTACAAAACTATGGCACCACCTTCGCACATGAGCCAATCCGCAATGAGCTCTTCTTCAGTTTCATGTGCAAGTAAACCTATTCCCCAACCTGGAACTCCTTGAACAGCCTGTTCCTGTCTTCATAACTCTTATGCCTATCCTGTGTTGCCTTAAGATTCTTCTTAACATACCACCTGTCAATCCTACATAACAACTCCACCAATCCCTCTCTTGGAAGCATCTCTATATACTACAAATTCTTTATCCAGGTCTGCAATCTGTAGTACTGGTGCATGTGTCAACAATTTCTTAAGCTTCTCAAAGCTAGCCTCACACTCCTCAATCCATTTGAACTTCATGCCTTTCCTCTGCAATGATGTAATGGGATAAGAAATCTGTGAGAAGTTCTTGATGAACCTCTTATAGTAGTCTACCAGACCCATGAAATATCTCACCTCATCCACACTCTTAAGAGCTACCCACTCAATGATGACCCTTATCTTATTTGGATCTACTGAAATACCTTCCTTGGAGACAACATGTCCCAAATAGTGTACCTCAGTCTGAAAGAAGCTAGATTTGTTGAGCTTAGCATACAACTGATGCTCTCTCAAAAACCTCAACACTGCTACTAAGTGCCCAACATGCTCTTCCTCATTCTTAGAATATACCAGTATATCATCACTGAACACAATAACAAACTTATCTTAATATGGATGCAACACACTATTCATCAACTACATGAATGTAGTTGGAGCATTTGTTAACCCAAATGTAACAACAACAAACTCATAATACCCATACCTGGTTATGAATGCAGTCTTGTAAATTTCATCCTCTTTGATGTGTACCTGATGGTATCCGGATCTCAAGTCAATCTCTCAGAACATTGTTGCTCCCTTCAGCTAATCGAACAAGTCATCACTCCTCAACAAAGGGTATCCATTCTTGATAGTCACTTTATTCAAATTCCTCTAATAAATGCATAATCTAAGGGTACCATCCTTCTTCCTTACAAACAAGATCAATGCGCCCCAAGTTGATACACTCAGCCTAATGTACCCCTTGTCCAACATTTACTTCATTTGCAACATTAACTCAACCAACTTAGGTGTGCTCATCCCATAAGGCTATTTTGATGCTAGAGCTACTTGTGTCACAAACTCAATAGAAAATTTTACCTCCCTATGAGGTGGAAACTCTATATTTTCCTCAAGAAATACATCCTTGAATTGTTGTAAAACTAGGCACTTGTTCAACACATTTGCATCCTCAACCTCCTTACCCTTATTACTAGAAATGTGTACTGAAAATATCTAGCACCCTTTTCGACGGCTACACTTTGCTTGCATAGTTGTGACCATCCTAACCGATGTGGATTTCTTCATACCCTGCAAGACTTTTGGTTCTCCATTGTCATCAACACATTCAATGGACTTGTCATAGCAGTCAACCTTGGTTCTATGTAGACACAACCAATCTGTGCCCAATAACATATTGTATGAACACAATGGTAAAAAAATAAAATGTGTTGTGATAGGCATACCATTTAAGTGAAATGTGCAAGCTCTTACACAATGATGAACTCACTTCCTTGTACCTATAGCTAACTGCACTAACCAAGACTCTGCATGCAACTCCTTATTCAACCCACACTTATCCACCAAGTTAGGACTAACATAGCTATAATAAGATTGAGGGTTAATCAAAATAGAAATAACTTGATCACAAAGCTTACCATCCATCTCAATGATAGATGCATGGTGTTTTACTTGCGCATTGTCCACGGCTACGTAGATACAAGGAATACTCTCGGTTACATCTCGAACATTATGCCCCTCCTGTGCAATGTATATCTGGGGTCTACCACCCTGATTCTGGAGACAATCTCTTTTATGATGGTCTTTGCCACAAGTCCAACACTTTATAGGCTTCTAGCCTCCATCTTTGTTCTTCTCTTCAACTCTATGTCCATATCCTATATTTGATGCATTGAACCTCTTAGGTGGTGCAACATTATCCTTGTTATCTGTACCCTGTGACCTTGCTCTCTTTTTATCCCATTTTCCTTTATTCTTTTCATTACCTCCCAAGCCTGGCTTAGTCTCAGTTCTAAACTTCTATTTCTCATAGAAATTATTTAGCTTTCCAATGGCCTCCTCCAATGATCTAGGCTCATCGGATTCAATCATGTCTTTGATTTCAATCGATAATCTATTAATGACCCTTTGAATCTTATCCTTCTCCTCTGTGAAGTAAGGCACATACCTCAGTAACTCCAAGAACTTGCTAATTTACTCATCATTGATCATAGGACCCATATTTAGTTCATAAAATTCCTTTGCTCTTTCATCAAATTACCTTTTTGACAAGTATTTCTTCTTAAATAGCCACTCAAACTCACTCCAAGACAAATATTCCTCATGAATACACTTGATATTCTTCACATATTCCCACAAGATGTTTGCTTTACCTTTGAGACTGAAGGTAGCTACTCCAACTTTCATGTTCTCTGAATAATCGAAGAACCTGAAGAACTTCCTAATTCCAAGCAACCATGCCTCTACATCCTATGGTTTCTTCATTTCCCTGTCAAAAGTATGTAGATTCGATTTCTTAAATTCATCTGGAAAATACTTCCTATCTGCTATGAAGAATTTGGTATTTATGGATAAATACTAATTCCCTAGACAATAGCTATATCTAGAACAATTGTTTAAAGTACTTTAACCTTTTCCTATAAACAATAGATAAGACAAAGAGAATGAGAGGACCTACTTGTACTTTGGCTTTCCTCTTGTCTCCTTCGTATTGATCCTATAACTCCTTCCCATACTTAACACACTTGGGAAGTACCTGTGAACATCAACAAAAGACAATGAACCAATCAGAGCAAAAGATCTATTGATTACAAGTAAATGGAATCAGATACATTCACACATATAAGCATAGCATATCAAGATAAGCATATGGAAAAAGGTGCAAATACTTTATTGAATAGAAGGAAGAATTACAACCATGAAGCCAGATTCGAAGTCACTCCTCCAGCTTTGGTTCCATCCACATCACATCATAAGCATGATAATCTGGCATCATAATGACACTTACAATAGTCTCAATTCTAAAACTAGCATTATCTCATTACAATCATCAAAGTCCAAGCCCTTGATCACTTAGATGAGTGGCCAATTTATAGGAATATGGAGGGGTTTCTGTCATCAATAAAGATATTGAATGGCCTTCCATTGATCCGGACTTAAACAGGAACACAACAAATTACAGAGATAACCATAAACATAGATATGCAGTGGAAATAATACTTCATTTCATTAATATAAAATACTGAAATATTCTTACAAATAGTAAGGGAAATAAACCAGCTAGGGCGATGGTAGCTTATCTTTGAGAAGAGATGTGGTGGCTACATGCCTCTGAACTGTGTTACAATGAGGCTCGAAGGCCTATTTATTGTTGAGAAACAATGGAAAACCCTTAACATTCCAAAACCTAACCCTAGAAGATGAAACGCCAAACTGTGGGCCCGGTTTGGGTAAATTGGTACATCAACTTCCCAGGGTCGTAACTTTGGCATACGATCTCTGATTGACGTGTAAAATATCTCGTTAGAAATATCTATCCAAGCACTACCACTTTGCCCCCATATTTCCCAAAAAACATCGTTTAGGGCCTCAAAACGGATCCGGAAGTTCAGGACCCGAAAAACTGCTAAAAATAGTAAGTTGTGCTACAATTAAGGAAACTGAAAATGTTGAGAGAAACAATGGTGGGGGTCCAGGTGGACTTGGTAGGTGGCCACCAAGATCCACCTGGATCATTCCTCCCCCCTTAGGAAGCAATGGTCCCCATTGCGTTGAGTTCCTCCATGAGATGAGGAAATGTTAGGCCCCTATACTACTAGTGTAACCCCCCTTTACATTACACAAATGAACAATTCTTGGATGATACAAATGAAAAGACCTCCTTTCTATATATAGGAGTCTAAGGGGTCATAACATAATCAGAGCCGACATAACAATAATAATGTAAGGGCACAATAATAAAAATAGTGGGCTTCTATGGGGCACAATAGTAACAATATGGGCACTACATGGGTACATCAATATAATAAGTGGGTTGTACTAATAACAATAAGGGGTTACACTAGTAGTATAGGGGCCTAACATGCCCCTCTCCTTCAAAAAGCATTGTCCTCAATGCTTGAGTAGTTCTTGATGCTTCTGTATAAAATTCTTGTCTTCCCATGTGGAATCTTTAGGGGACAAGTTCTTCCACTTGATGAGATACTCTAAAATTGATCGATTTCGTAGCTGTCAGGTTCTTGTTTCTGTGATTTCTCCAGGTTCCAATATGATTTTTCCTTCCTCTTCAATTTTTGGCAATATTATTTGAATTGGGATCTTTTGCAACTTTTGAATAAGTGGCCATACTTCTTTGTCCTTCTTCCATTCATCCCTTGCTTCGTTTATCCAATCTGGTTGGATAATAGAAATAGCACAAAACAATGCTTCCACATCCTCATCCTTGAAGAGTCTTCCCATTTAGTAAGGTCGCCATTTTTTAAGTGCATGTAGTATTGCCAACGTTTCCTTCTCATAAATAGCTTGCTTGAGATGTAGTAGTAAAAATACCCAATCACCTACATCAAAACATTTTTCACTACAATGTTGATCTACCTGTTGTTTCATTTGATTTTGCACCGAAGTGGCGTTATCCTTTAAAAGTTGGAGAACTTGTTGTTGATGCTCGATGTGATCTTTCACTGCTTGAACCTTTTTCTTCTTGATATGTCCTTCTATCTCTAGAGTTTGAGGAGTGGTAATTTCTTCCAATCCTTTACAAGATATGGTCAGATTCTTTTCTTGATGCTCGATGTGATCTTTCACTTCTTGAATATTTTTCTTCCTGATATGTCCTTCTATCTTGATAGTTTGAGGAGTGGTAATTTCTACCAATGAATTACAAGATATGGTTGGATTCATTTCTTTTTTCTCGATGTGATCTTTCACTTCTTGCACCTTCTTCTTCTTGATATGTCCTTCTCTCTTGAGAGTTTGAGGAGTGGTAATTCTTGCCAATGCTTTACAAGATATTGTCTGATTCATTTCTTCTTTCTCTGGGGTGGGGTCCTAGCATATATCTTCTTCTTTTCATGTTTCTTAATCCTTTTATTCCTCCTCTTCATATTCTATGTAAAATAATTTCTTCTCAGCACACTTATGACCTTTAGTGCATTTGCTATCACAACAGTAACAAAGCCCTTTTTCTCTTTTTTCTTCCAATTGTTGTGGTGTAACCCTTGTAGGTTGTGAAAGGTTAGGAGAAACAACACTTCCATCTTTATAGTTGTGAGGGGTATGCTTCCTGGTTTCCATAATTTTTCTTTCCACTATGTCACAAAGCCCTTTTACTCTTTCCAATTGTTGTGGTGTTGCTCTAAAGAAGGTGTTGTTCTTTGTATCCTCATAATGTGCTATCATTTCCTCTGTGAAAATTGACCACGTAACAAGTTGTTTACGAGAACAAAGCCCTTCATACCATAAAAATTGATCTGGTTCTAAATATGAAGATGTGATACATACCTTTTTTAATAGAGGTACACCATGTAGATCAACATATTGCTCCATATGAAGTATCCAATTTACCGGATCCTTGCCATCAAACTTCCTCATCTTGCTTTTTCTTGATTTTAGGGGCTCAATATTGAAACGACTGTAACTCTGTGCTTTCGAATATTTAAGTTCTAAAATTATGATTTGTAGTATCCCTATATGTCCTCTTTCCAATGCCACCAGTCTGATCCGAATTGGATTCTCCAAGAAAGAGTTATGCACAATCTCCCAAGATGAACTGATTATAGACCTTTCCAAAAGAGCGAACTTGTATGAAGTTCCATGTGTCACTGTTTCGACCTTTGGCTCTAAAAAATATATACAAGAAACTACCATCTGTCCTCTTTCTGTACCTTCTTATGAAATTTCAATTAGATGCTTAGAGAGAAAGTTATGACAATTTCCCCAGGTCACCTGTTTGGAATGAAATTCAGGAGTCTGCAAGAAGACCAACTTCCTCAGATCATATCTCCGCAAATATAGCGCGAACAGCTCTAAAATTTGGATCCAAGATTCAGCACCATTTCTTCTCAAATGGTTTTTTTTTTTAGCTTCTGAAACATCGCAGAAAAAAGGTTATAGCGAAAATTCCACGATAACCTGTTTGGAGTAGTGAAACCCTAGAATCCAAAGCTCTGATACCAAATGTTATGAACCCAGCTCAAGAAAAGATAGAAAAGATAGATCAACGCCTTAGAATTTAGCCTCTTCGAGGGGGCAACCTCCTTTACATTACATAAATGAACAATTCTTTGATGATAAAAATGAAAAGACCTCCTTTCTCTATATAGGAGTCTAAGGGGTCATAACATAATCAGAGCCGACATAACAATAATAATGTAAGGGCACAATAATAACAATAGTGGGCTTCTATGGGGCATAATAGTAACAATATGGGCACTACATGGGTACATCAATATAATAAGTGGGTTGTACTAATAACAATAAGGGGTTACACTAGTAGTATAGGGGCCTAACATGCCCCTCTCCTTCAAAAAGCATTGTCCTCAATGCTTGAGTAGTTCTTGATGCTTCTGTATAAAATTCATGTCTTCCCATGTGGAATCTTCAGCGGGCAAGTTCTTCCACTTGATGAGATACTCTGAAATTGATCGATTTCGTAGCTGTCAGGTTCTTGTTTCTGTGATTGCTCCAGGTTCCAATATGATTTTTGAGCTGGTTTCATAACAGGAAACTTTTGCTGAACTTGGTCCCTGGTGAGCCACTTGCCCTGATGAAGGAGTTGGCCTGCTTTGACAACTCGATACAATTGGATATTCTGTTGGCGAGTGTCCTTGATCTATGTGTCCATGATCCGATCAGTTGCAGCTTATTCCATGCAATCTGGATTTAATTCTGTGGGTGTGATTTGTTCTGCAATGTCGGATATGTCTAGCAATGGTGGAAAGTATGGCCGAAGGCGGTCCACATTGAACACTGGGTGCAGGCCAAGGAATGGGGGAATGTTGAGCTCAAATGCATTGTCTCCCACAGCCTTAGTAATGGTGTAAGGACCATATCGGAGTGGTCTCAATTTCTGATAGGCTCCAGTAAGGCCTTCCTTTTGCAAATGCAACCAGTCTTTGTCGCCCACCTGAAACTTGTGTGGCACCATATGTTGATCATGTCAGTGCTTGTACTTGGCATTTGATTTCTCCAGAATGTCATGGACCTACTAGCAAATATGTTGGATGTGCTCAATGAAGCTGGTTGCCTTGTCTGTTTCGGACTAGACATGAGCTGAATCTATGTGAGTAGCTGCAAGTGGCATGGCCACATCAATGGGGCATAGTGGCTGGAATCCCAAGCCCACCTGAAAAAGGGTTGTGGCCAGTCGAGCTATGAAGAGCTCGATTGTAGCTGTGCTGAATATAGGGGAGGCTCTTGTCTGATTTGCGTGGATGCTTTGAGTTGTACATGCGCAGAATGTGCATAATCATCCTATTGACAACCTCTGTCTGGCCATCAGTTTGAGGATGGAAGCTTGTGGACTTAGTGAGTTTGGTGTCCAGCATTAACCAGAGACTAGACCAAAATGTACTGAGGAACCGACTGTCTCGATCTGAGATGATAGACTGTGGGATCCCAAAGTGCACCCACAGTCGTTCAAAGAAGAGCTTAGTAGTGGCTTTTGCTGTGATATTCTTCTTTCAGGCCACCATAATGGCTATCTTTGAGAACCTGTCGATGACCACAAAAACACAGTCATTTCCATGCTTAGTGGAAGGAAGGCTTGACATTTAATCCATGGAGATGGATTCCCAAGGTCAACTAGGGGTAGGAAGCGGGGCCAGGGAAAATTTTAAGAACCCCCCCTAAATTTATATGTATAATAAATGGGCGAATCTCCATGGTATATAGGAAAAATGGAAGGCGATTTTATCAATAATATAATATGTATATATAATTTTTTGGCAAATCTCTCACTAGGCATGGCGAATATTTTACTCAATTATAAAATCTTGTAAAATCCTAGCAAGTCTTTCACTAAATAATAAAACTTTGTAAGGTCCTAGTGAATCTTAGCATTGTGAACTCTTAGAGAATTTTTTGAAAAAGTATAAAACCATATATGACAAGAGCCACATGGTGGCAATATCACTATTTGTTTTCACATTTCCACGACATGGAACTTGTTTATAAAATTATAAAAAATCCAACCAAGTCCCTTATAATATGCAGGTAAGCCTATAACAAAGTCTGATACATCTACTATGGTTGTCTTCATTCAAGTGTCATAGCTGCTATACTTAACAATGTGAATCACAACTCTCTCAGAACTCAACTCTATAGTGTAATTAAAACCTTTGGAAATTGAATCTGACAAATCTATAAAAAGGATTAGTGAAATAGAATCTTTTTTGAATGAGCCCACTAATTATCACTACTAAACAGTCAATCTAGACTATGAATTCTTCCATCTTGATCACAATCGTGCTCACAATCAAGGGAGTGCGACCACCTAGCCTGACATAATGGCCTTCATAGCTTCCAATAATCAACAACCACCTTGCAAGGACATCCTAGCTCATGTCTCATGAATTTTACTCATCAATCTTAACTGGTATAAATCTTATAAAGATAATATTAGAATCCCATCCGGATTCACTGTTAATACAAGGGTAAAGGAAATTTTCTAGCTCAAGGCACTAACCAATACCAACTTTGGTATTTGTGAGCCCTTTGTGGGAATGCACCTACCCTACCTCGTTGGGTTTCTGCCTTGTAACATAGTTCAAGGATCACAAGACTTTCCAATCTTCCTACTCCATTAGACACAATTTATATGCTATACATATTGAATGGAAAAGAAGCATTATAGAACACACAATTTCACAGAAGGAAGAAAAGTCTTAGCCAGTTCAATATCAAAATATTAACCACTGATTAATAAAGAATCACAAGTAGTGTATTGAATTGTTCCGAGTTATTTATTTACAAGCTGTAAAGAATGTAGTGGAATGGAAAATATTACTTAGGAAACCCTTCAATATTTTCTACTAATATGTCTATGCATGTACATATGAAATTAAGAACATTGTTGAATACAAAGTTTCCTTTTCTCTTGCTTCCATTTTCACAAATCAGTGTCACTTTGAATCTCCTTTCCTGTGTGGATGTTTTGACAAATCAATGTGAAATCAAAGTCACTTAGAATTTCCTTTCCTCGAGGGATCACATCCACAGTTGATTAGTAAAATATAATCTACTATATATTATGTTCAAGAAACTGACTGCAATCTACAGTGGAAACGAGACCTCAATTCTTATTCTGAATTTGAATATCTTAGGACAACATAAGAGATAAAAATGCATATGGCCTTAGTAGCTATAAAACAATCACTCCATCATTACAAGACCACCTAGATTTCGGCACTTAATCTAAATAATGGCACTAGTTGTAGTGCTTATTTGCATTAACACCATGGAAAAGAAACAACAATGTTTCAAAGCACACTTACTAGAAAAGTTGTAACATTCTGAGCATATTTTATGATAGCATCTGAACCTCATAGCTATGGTGGGGAAACTAGGGAACCCAAATATTGGAAGGTATCTCATACCAAATCTGAAAAAAAATAAAAAAGGGAAAAAATCAAAATCTATAAATCAAGCAATGAATTGTTTACAAATCAAATACAATTCCTTTAACTAACGGTTAAATTGTGGTGATATATTTAAATATTTAGTAAGAGGGTAACTTCAAACCATGGAATATTACCTTTGTCATTATTGTCATCCCTCAATGACTGAGATTACAAATCAATACTTATGGAAAGATTGTAAGAAATTCTGTGAAATAGTAAAGCGTAACCTCTATTTTCAAGCAACAAAATCAAGACATTGTATGTGGTTATTGCCAAAAGGAAACTGCGTTCTAATTTGGAAGAGGATCTTATCAAAAGACATGGATTTATTCAAAGCTACAAATCCTAATGAGTTACTGAAAAATAAGTTGGAATATGGGATCGTGATAGTTAAACTGAAAAAATATGCTTTCCTTTTAGAAAAATTACAGTTGTACAATGCTTTTTGAAAGCATTATAATTTGAAATTTGTCCTTTCTATCAAAACAAATTTTCATTAATAGAATGTACTTTCCTACCTGGAACGTTGTAGATATCCAAGAAAAACTTGAAAAGCATAAGAGAAATTAGCATAATGTACTTTCTTTCCTTCCTTAACATTCTTAAAGAGTTGAGGTTCTCCAAGTCATCAGGTAACTTTCAAAGGAAATGACAGTTAGTAATAGTCCAATTTACAACTGAAGCTGTGTCACAAATACGAGGGGGCATCTCCTCCAAATCACAAAAGTGCTCTAGGTTAAAATCTAGCATTATTGGAAGCTTAATGCTCGATTGGTTGTTATTGAACCCAGACATTTTTCCATTCTTCACTAAAAGCTTAAAGATAGCTTCTCTAAGTTCTACATGACTTTACTATGCTCTTGAAGTGGGGGCACATGCAGGCTCTCCAAGTGAATACTCTTAAACTAAGTGAAGATAAGGCCGATAGATCATTCAGTGTGGATCTCTTTAACCCATAATTGAATACTATGTCTCTCTTGAACCCATAATTGAATACTATTAGGACTTTTAAATTTTTCATCGAACTCAAAAATGTTGGAAGAAAGTATTTGCTTCTAAAAAGAGTAAAACTAAAGCCTCTGCTTGAGGACAATTGATGTCACACCACTAACACTTCTCCATGGAATCTATATAGGTAAACCACAAATCTAGAATTCCATTAGAATATTTTGTTTATTCAATACACAAATGAAATCATTGCATTTCTTTAAAATATCTTTTGAAATCAAAATTACCGAAATTACATATCGATAACCTAGTGGGTGTAGGATAAAATTCACGTGTGTCATTCATAGAAAGCATGAGAAAAAATCTAATACTATATATAAAACCAAGAAAAATTCAAATTCATCACTTCTAGGGACCTCGTAACCACCTTGCCAATACACAAGTATATTCCTATTTGCAGTTAGAAAAATTACCCAAATTACAATCTTTTTACTCCAGCATATGTTGGAAAGTTATAGAAGGATGACTAGTGCAATCAATCCATTCCTTTTAGCCCTGGATTTGTTCCAGTTTAAAACAGAAGTATATAAATATACTTGTCCAAGGTCTATGCTTTAACCATTCACCTTAAGATGTTTTTATAATATAATTTCCTAAGTCTATTTAATATCTTCATTATCATTAAAACCAACGTATATCCATCTTAACTCCACATCTACCACTCTTAGGGGGATGAAATCTATTTATCCCTCTGAGCACTTGGTAGACCCAGAATTAAGATGGATCTAAGATGGTAGAATTTCCCCTTTAAATAGTCTATGCTCACATGAATACCATGGTATTACCATGGTTCAATACCACGGGTTATCATAAACCTGGAGCTTAAAAATTACTATTAGTAATTTATAAAAATTAATAAAATTAATAGTTGAATTTTATTATATATTTTATTTTAACCAAGCTAAGTTTAACATACATTAAATTACAACATCCATTTTTACTCTTGATCCACCAAGCCCCGAGAGATCAAATATTTTTTCACTCTATGCTAGTTTGCATATCACGATATTTGATACCTCTCAGGGGTTAGTAGATCCACAGTAAAGATGGATCTATGCTGGTTTAATTCCCCCATTTAAATAGGCTACATTCCAGGTGAATACCATGGGTCAATACCATGTGCCATTTTTATTTTTATTAATACTAATATTAGGGTTAATAATGCTTTTTTGCATGGTATTAATAACAATCTAGTCCATGGTATTTGTCCCATAGTATTTTGCCCATAGGTTTCACCTAAATATAACGCATTTTTGAGTGTTCATAAATATAAGGTGACTTATGGAGTAAATATAAAAAAATGTTTTATTTGTTTACCATACCTCTCGTTTATTTATATTTTTATTAATTTACCATACCTCTTTTACAAATATGGTATTTGGCTCATAGGATTCACTTAAATAAAACCTCTTTCTTGAGCCTTCATAAATAGAACGAGGGTTATGGACTAAATATAAAAAGAGGTTTTATTTATTTACCATACCTCTACTTTACTTATATTTTTATTTGTTTACACTCTTGCATGTATATAAGGTGACTTATGGAGTAAATATAAAAAATATTTTATTTATTTACCATACCTCTCATTTATTTCTATTTTTATTAATTTACCATACCTCTTTTATAAATATGGTATTTGGCCCTTAGGATTCACTTAAATAAAACCTATTCTTGAAAATGGGCGAATGGAATCACTTAAATAAAACCTATTCTTGAAAATGGGCGAATGGATTCACTTAAATAAAACCTATTCTTGAAAATGGGCGAATGGAAGGTTGTAACTCCTAGTTTCAAGGGCTAAATTTACCTTTTTTACCCTCTCCCTTAAAGTAAGGTGGGCTATTTGAGGTGATTTGTAAAAATCTGCTATGATACAAAATATTCGCCCACTAAAAATTTAGAAACCCCTTAATTTCGCCAAAGGGCGAACATTCGCCCCAAAAATTTTCTATGAGCAGGGCATAGAGGCCTTGCTTCTTGATGGTCGGTTTGGCAATGGCATAGGAAGTACATGATCTGATGTACTTCCCAACATCTTTTCAAAGATTTGGACAATAGAAATACTTTTGCAGTACTGCCACCGTTTTCTCGACCCCAAAATGCCCAGCAGTCCGACTGTAGTGTGCTTCCCAAATCATCTTGGCACGCTCGCTTGAAGGAACACAAAGGTGACCCAGGTGGCATAACAGGTCATCCTGGAGGTGAAAATCTGGAACATGCCGACCCTCCAAGAGTGTCTGGTATGTTTGGATGAATTCTAGGTCGCTTTTGTAGAGAAGTGGCCAATCAGAAGTTGTTGGCATTATGTTTTCTGGTATGACTGTATGTTACAGATGTTGTACTTGATGGCAACTCCAGTGGCAAGTCTCTCAGTTTGTTGAAAATTAAGAAGGACGCAGGAAACCAGTTCAGGAGGTGCGTACCCGCAGGTACATCATGCAGGGTCCGCGTCCAGCGACGCTGGCCAGCCGTTCAGGGGGTGCGTCTACCCAGTGCAAACATTTCAAGGCAGAGAAAAAGCATGTGGGGGTTTCTTGTGTGGTATCTAGCCGACGGTTTTGTGTTTCTATGGTGTCGGCTCGTGGTATTGTTCCATGTTTTGGGGAGGAGCTTGCCTATATAAAGCAAAGGAGTTCATTTGGATTGGGCATTGTCTTTGGTTGAATATCTTATTTGGTGAGATCTAGTCCAGATCTAAGAGGGCGAATTTTCTAATGGACTGTGATCTCTATGGCGCATGATCAGATCTATAGATCTGACTGTTTGGGTTAGTCCTGAAGTCTTCATATCATTTATATCTGAAGGGATGCAGGTTCAGTGAAAGAAAAGCGCGCCGGGACGCAGTGCAGAGTCTGGACATCTGCGTGGGGACGCAGGGCAGACGAAGTTCAGGTGCGTCTGGGATGCAGCGCAGTGACTGTAGATATGCGTGGAGACGCAGAGCGATCAAGGTTCAGGTGCGTCTCTGAAGCAAAAGACGCGGCGCGATAGTGTGTTCAGGTGCGTCTCTGTAGCAAAAGACGCGGCGCGATAGTATCTTTGGGTGCGTCCCTGAAGCAACAGAACGCAGAGCAGTTAAAGGAACAGTGCATGGGCACGCAGCGCAGCAGAAGGATATCTGCGTGTGGACGTAGAGTAGTAGAAGGTTTACTGCGTCTGGTCGCAGGCCACAGAAGGAAAAACGGCGTCTCTGTTTTAAGATGTTCTGTTGATTGAATTTCTCTGTTGATAAGGTGTTCTGGGTTAGTTCTGTTATTGCTGATCTGATATCTGTAGTGGTCTATATCTGTTATGTACTTGTTGATCATCTGATGCTTTATGAAAAGAAGTAGGGGGTTGTAGCTCCCTTCCAGGAGTAGACTGGAAAACGATAAAGAGAGAGAGTTGTAGCTCTCTGCAGGTTGCAGCCTGCGTACTGGTAAAGGACTGCACCAGTACAAAATCATTGTAAAAGAAGTTTCTAAATTGAAAGAAGATAGAGACATATTGCAGCAGGTGGTTTTCTCCCACATTGGGTTTCCACCTTACATCTTGTGTTCTTTGGTGTGACTGTCTATTTTCTTTGTTCATGCTCATTATTTTATGGTACTGATATGCAAGAGTAATTCAAAAGATCAAATAAGGAAGATTTGTTAAATTGCTAGATAATACTGATTCACCCCCCCTCTCAGTATTATTCCAACAATTGGTATCAGAGCAGGTCCTTCAGAGAAGCTTGATCGCTTGAAGGTAGATCGTTCATCATGAGCAACTACGAGAGAGAAGCATCAATCAGGCCACCGATTTTTGATGGGACAAACTTCAATTATTGGAAGGTAAGAGTTACTGCATATCTTCAATCTCTTGGTACAGAAGTTTGGGACATTGTAGAAACAGGCTATGCTTTTCCTTCAGCTACTCCTACAGATCCAGCTGAGAAAAAGAAGTATGAAACAAATGCAAAAGCAGTCAGTACTCTATTAGGAAGTATATCCCAAACATAATTCATGAAGGCAATGCACTTCAAATCAGCAAAAGAGATATGGGACAAAATGGTCACGAGCTATGAAGGAGATGAACAGGTAAAACGAGCTAAACTTCAAACTCTCGGGATTCAATATGAGACTCTCAAGACGTATAATGATGAAAGTGTGGCTAATTATTTTCTTCGGGTAGATGAGATTGTTAATTGTATGAAAAATTTGGGTGAAGAAATAAAAGAGGCTATAGTAGTTGAAAAAATTCTAAGATCATTATCCCCCAAGTTTGAATCTAAAGTATCTGCAATAGAAGAAAAGGAAAATCTCCGTGTTCTCACTATGTCTCAGCTACATGGAATTCTAACTGCTTATGAAATGAGAAAGGGAGGTCCATCAGACAGAAGGGAAGCTACTTTTAAGGCATCAGGCAAAGAAGATTACTATGAAGCAAGCCATGTTCCAGAAGAAGAGGAAGAAGAATCAAACTTTGTCAGAAATCTTCAAAGGGGTTCTGGAAGGTTCAGAGGTAAGCTACCTTTTAAATGCTTTGCTTGTGGAAGAGTAGGTCATTATGCTGCAAAATGTCCTTATAAGGATAAAGGAAAGGAACCTGCTAGATGGAACAAGAAACAAAGTGCAAATAAGAAAAGCTACTACACCCATGAAGATAGTGATGGCTTATCAAACAGTGATGAAGATGAACAAGGTAATAAATATAAGCTGTTAATGGCATTTGAAGATGATGATTATGAGGATGTTGTAGATGTGGATAATCTCTATGATGAAATTACTAGACTCAAGAGATGTATAGAAGAAAAGAATGTGATCATTGATACTCTACAATTTCAAATTGATGAAAAGGAAAAACATCTTGAAAAACTAGAAGGTGAAATTGTTGGTCTTAGAAAAGAAATTGAGAAAACAAAAGCTATTAATCTTAAGTTTGTCAAAGGATCTGAAACTTTGGATGAGATTATCAATGTGCAGCGGTCTCCTCTAAACAAGACAGGTTTGGGCTATAATGGAGAAACCTCTCAAGCATCCACCTCAAAAAGTTATCTTGATGCAGCAAGAAGAAATGAGCAGAAGAACAATGAAGATAATCAGGTAAAGCAGGGACGAATTACAAACAGAAACTATCAGGGACAATCCATCTTAAGGGTGAACAAAAGCTACAACCAGCCACAGGTAAAATCTTCTCAGTTTGGTTCAAGAATAGATGAAAATAGAAATTACAATCAGTTGGCTGGTAGATTCAATAACCGCAGAAGCTTCTTCAATGGACAATGCTTTTCTTGCCATAACATTGGTCACAAAGCAGCTCAATGTGTTGCATATAAAACAATCATGACTAGGGAAGCTCAAAAACAAAGAAGTATGACAGGGATTACAAAAAGGACCTATAACAACTTTTCGGCTCTTGAAAATGAAGTTGAATGTTCTATTTGCAATAATTTTGGTCATGAAGACTCTGAATGCAGGAGCAGGTTTCAGGAGAAAAAGGAACAAGAGCGGAAAAAGGAACAAGCCACAAGCACCAAAACATGGAGAATAAAGGAACCTCAAACAGAAAGATGTGGGATAGCATTTTATGCAGAAGGACAGGAAAATCTATGGTACATTGACAGTGGATGTTCGAAACATATGACAGGTGATAAAGAAAAACTTGAATCTTATTCTACTTTAGAAAAGGGAAAGAAAGTTTCTTTTGGAAATGATACTCCTGCAACTATAAAAGGAAAAGGGATTGCTCCTTTAAAAGAAAAGGTCAAGGCTGGAAATGTTTTGTATGTTGATGGATTGAAGCATAATCTTCTAAGTGTCAGCCAGATGTGTGATCAAAGAAGCGAGGTTATTTTCAGATCGAATGGATGTCTTGTTCGTGATCTTGATACAGGTAAAACAGTACTCAAAGGCAAAAGAACTCCAAATAATCTGTACATATTTGAAGAAGGACAACAACAATGCTATCTGAGCAAGGATGAAGAGCACTGGTTATGGCATCGAAGGTTGGGACATCTAAGCTTCTCACAAATAAGGAAAGCATGCAAATATCAGGCAGTTTGCGATCTTCCAGATATCAAAATTCCTGACAACACCATATGCAGATCATGTCAGTTTGGAAAACAAACCAGGACTAACTTTCCAGAGAAGGAAGGATCAGCTAGCATGCCTCTTGAGCTAGTACATACAGATACATGTGGTCCATTCAGGAAAAGAACACCTAGAGGAGAGGAATACTTGATATTATTTATTGACGATTTCTCCAGGTTTGTCTGGTTAGGACTTATGAAGCACAAAGATGAAGCTTTCGAAAAATTCAAATCCTTCAAAGCCTTGGTTGAAAATGAATCAGGTCACAAAATTAAGTGCCTCAGATCCGATAGAGGTGGGGAATTTACTTCAAATGAATTTTTCGATTTCTGTGATGAACATGGCATAAGGAGAGAATTCTCTACAGCTAGAACTCCTCAGCAAAATGGAGTTGTTGAAAGAATGAACAGAACAATCCAACAAATGGCTCGTGCTATGCTTGATGAATTAGAAACTCCCGCAACTTTCTGGGGTGAAGCTGCACATGCTGCGGTTATTATTCTCAACAAGACAAATGTCCGGGTGAACAGCACTCAAACTCCTCATGAGCTCTGGAGTGGTAAAACTCCTTCGGTAAAGCACTTCAAAATCTTTGGGAGCAAATGCTATATCAAGAATACTGATGAGCAGCTGGGCAAACTTGAACCTAGAGCAGATGAAGGCATTCTTCTTGGTTACTCTCCACATAGCAAAGCATACAAGTGCTACAATAAAAGACTTGGCAGAATTGTTGACAACATTGATGTGGTGGTTGATGAGAAGGGATACATTCCTAGGCAAGTACATTGGGAAGATATCGAAGAAGATGAAGGCTACCCTCAAAGACAGAATGATGAAGAAGAAGAACCTCAAGAAGAACCAGAGGAGCAGACAAGAATAGAAGAGAAAACTCCATCCAGATATGTTCAGAAGAATCATCCAGAATCTCAGATTGTGAGGCAGAAAGAAGCAGGTGTACAAACAAGAAGAACAGTTGCAGAAGCCTCAAGCTATTTGGCATTACTATCCTCTACTGAACCACAAAATGTGAAAGAAGCATGCAAAGATGAATGTTGGGTGAAAGCAATGGATGAAGAACTTGAGCAAATCGAAAAGAACAACACTTGGGAGCCGGTTCCTAGACCAAAGGATAAGAATGTTATCGGACCAAAATGGGTCTTCAAAAATAAATTGAATGAAAATGGAGAAGTAATTAGAAACAAAGCTAGACTTGTTTGTAAAGGGTATGCGCAGCAAGAAGGAATAGACTTTGAAGAAACTTTTGCTCCTGTTGCAAGACTTGAGGCCATCCGAATGTTCCTTTCTCTCTCAAGTTTTCAAAACTTCAAAGTATTTCAAATGGACGTGAAATCAGCCTTTCTGAATGGAGACTTGGAAGAAGAAGTGTACATTGAACAGCCAGATGGGTTCATTCTTGGAAATGATCCAAATCTTGTATGCCGATTGAAAAAGGCTCTCTATGGTCTCAAACAAGCTCCAAGGGCTTGGTACTACCGGTTGGACAAATATCTTCATCAACAAGGTTTTTCAAAAGGTTCAGCAGATAGCAATCTGTATATAAAAGTTGAAAATGACAAATTGCTAATACTTGTTGTGTATGTAGATGACATTATTTTTGGCAGCAATGAAGAATCTATGAGTCAAAGTTTTGCCTCGGTCATGCAGAAAGAATTTGAAATGTCCTTGCTAGGAGAACTGACATATTTCCTTGGTTTGCAAAACCAACAAAAGGAAGGAGGAATCTTTTTATCTCAAACCAAGTATCTCAAACAGATTTTGAAGAAATATGGCATGGAAGATGCAAAACCAGTATGTACACCCATGGTCACAGGATGTAGTCTCAGTGCAAATGATGAATCTGCAGCAGTACATCAACCAACCTACAGATCTATGATTGGAAGTTTACTATATTTGACAGGTACTCGACCGGACATCATGCATGCAGTTGGAATAGTTGGAAGATTTCAGGCAAATCCGAAGGAGACTCATCTTCAGGCAGTGAAGAGAATTTTCAAATATCTTCAAGGGACTCAAAATTATGGCTTATGGTATCCTAGAGATACAGATCTTACTCTTCATGCTTATACAGATGCAGATTGGGCCGGAAGCGTGGATGACAGGAAAAGCACAAGTGGTGGTGCGTTCTTTATGGGTTCCAGACTGGTATCTTGGTTCAGCAAGAAACAAAGTTCGATCGCCTTGTCTACAGCTGAAGCGGAATATGTTGCTGCTACATCTTGTTTCACCCAACTTCTTTGGATGATGCAGACTTTGCAGGATTTTCAAATCACTTGTACACCACCAATCCCCATCTTATGTGATAATACAAGTGCAATCAGCATCTCAAAGAACCCTGTTATGCATTCAAAAACCAAGCACATACCAATCAAGTACCATTTTCTCCAGGAACAAGTGCTTGAACAGAAAGTCAAGTTGGAGTATGTTCCTTCCAAGGAACAAGTTGCTGATATTCTCACCAAACCATTGCCCAGGGACACGTTTGAATACCTCAGGCAAAAGCTGGGGGTTGTTGATGCATCATCTTATTGTTGAACATCTTCTTATTGGTGGTACAGGCTCAGGGGGAGCACATAATGCATTGTTGGCATTATGGAGAAGGAGATCTTGGAAATAGCTGCAATATGTCTCTATCTCTTTCATGGTGGATCTTTGGTTATTTGTTGCAGATCTGGAGGAGCATGAGCTTAGGGGGAGCATACCCTTTGCCCTTGATGTCAAAGGGGGAGAATGAAGCTGAAGTTTGTAAGGTTGCCATCAAGTCCAAAGGGGGAGATTGTTGGCATTATGTTTTCTGGTATGACTGTATGTTACAGATGTTGTACTTGATGGCAACTCCAGTGGCAAGTCTCTCAGTTTGTTGAAAATTAAGAAGGATGCAGGAAACCAGTTCAGGAGGTGCGTACCCGCAGGTACACCATGCAGGGTCCGCGTCCAGCGACGCTGGCCAGCCGTTCAGGGGGTGCGTCTACCCAGTGCACACATTTCAAGGCAGAGAAAAAGCATGTGGGGGTTTCTTGTGTGGTATCTAGCTGACGGTTTTGTGTTTCTATGGTGTCGGCTCGTGGTATTGTTCCATGTTTTGGGGAGGAGCTTGCCTATATAAAGCAAAGGAGTTCATTTGGATTGGGCATTGTCTTTGGTTGAATATCTTATTTGGTGAGATCTAGTCCAGATCTAAGAGGGCGAATTTTCTAATGGACTGTGATCTCTATGGCGCATGATCAGATCTGTAGATCTGACTGTTTGGGTTAGTCCTGAAGTCTTCATATCATTTATATCTGAAGGGACGCAGGTTCAGTGAAAGAAAAGCGCGCCGGGACGCAGTGCAGAGTCTGGAGATCTGCGTGGGGACGCAGGGCAGACGAAGTTCAGGTGCGTCTGGGACGCAGCATAGTGACTGTAGATCTGCGTGGAGACGCAAAGCGATCAAGGTTCAGGTGCGTCTCTGAAGCAAAAGACGCGGCGCGATAGTGTGTTCAGGTGCGTCTTTGTATTAAAAGACGCGGCGCGATAGTATCTTTGGGTGCGTCCCTGAAGCAACAAAACACAGAGCAGTTAAAGGAACAGTGCGTGGGCACGCAGCGCAGCAGAAGGATATCTGCGTGTGGACGTAGAGTAGCAGAAGGTTTACTGCGTCTGGTCGCAGGCCACAGAAGGAAAAACGGCGTCTCTGTTTTAAGATGTTCTGTTGATTGAATTTCTCTGTTGATAAGGTGTTCTGGGTTAGTTCTGTTATTGCTGATCTGATATCTGTAGTGGTCTATATCTGTTATGTACTTGTTGATCATCTGATGCTTTATGAAAAGAAGTAGGGGGTTGTAGCTCCCTTCTAGGAGTAGACTGGAAAACGAGAAAGAGAGAGAGTTGTAGCTCTCTGCAGGTTGCAGCCTGCGTACTGGTAAAGGACTGCACCAGTACAAAATCATTGTAAAAGAAGTTTCTAAATTGAAAGAAGATAGAGACATATTGCAGCAGGTGGTTTTCTCCCACATTGGGTTTCCACCTTACATCTTGTGTTCTTTGGTGTGACTGTCTATTTTCTTTGTTCATGCTCATTATTTTATGGTACTGATATGCAAGAGTAATTCAAAAGATCAAATAAGGAAGATTTGTTAAATTGCTAGATAATACTGATTCAGCCCCCCTCTCAGTATTATTCCAACAGAAGTCTCGTGCCCACAAGAGTTGAGCATGGTGGTTAACACCATGATCGGTGGTCGACTGAGGCAATCTACAACATTATTGGTGCTGCCCTTCTTATACTTGATATTCAAGTGGAACTGTTGCAGGTATGTATACCACTTCTGATGGCGATCATTCTACAATTTCGCTTGGGTCTGTATGAACTGCAAGGGTCGATGGTCTGTGTGGATGACCGTTTCCTTCCCCAAAATGTAATGCTTCCATTGTCAGCAGGCCTGCACAATGGAATACATCTCTTTATCATAAGTGGGATACTTCCAGACTGTGTCTGAAAGTGTTTCACTGTGATATGCCACTGGATGCCCATGTTGAGTAAGGACTGCCCCAATAGCATAGTCAGAGGCATTTGTCTCGACCTCAAAGGGTTGTTGTAAATCTAGTAATGCGAGTACTAGTGCCATGCAGAGGCGATCTTTCAACTCTATGAATGCCTTTTGTTGAGATTCAAACCAAAATAATTTTGCTTTCACTCCTCCCTTGGTGACTTGACTCAAGAGCCAAGTGATATGAGAAAACCCCAACACGAACTTGCGGTAGAAGTTGGCAAGAATTAGAAAGCTGCGGAGCTTTGTCAGAGTGGTCGGAGATGGCCAATCTCGAATGACTTGGATCTTGGCTGGATCCACGTGCACCCCCTGTTCATCAATAATGTATCCCAGATAAAGAACCTGGGTCATGCCAAAAGTGCATTTCTCCAAATTGGCACATAGCTTGTGTTGTCGCAGTGTTTGTAGAACATGTTGGATGTGGTGGAGGCGCTCTTCCCAACTCTGGCTAAAGATCAGAATGTCATCCAAATATACCACTACAAATGAGTTCGTGAATGGCCGCAAGATGTCATCCATTAGCCTCATGAAGGTTGCAGGAGCATTCGTCAATCCAAAAGGCATAACCAACCATTCGAAAAGGCCCTCCTTGGCTTTGAAGGCAGTCTTCCACACATCCGAGGGTTCAATTGGTACTTGGTGATATCCTGACTTCAGATCGATCTTGCTGAAATATTTCACCCCCTTTAGTTGGTCAAGGAGGTCATCAATCCGTGAGATCGGGTACCTATTATGGACAGTGATCTTGTTTAGCGCTCGATAGTCAATACCGAGTCTCCAAGTCCCATCCTTCTTCTGTACCAACACGGTCGGGCTCCCACAAGGAGATGAACTTGGACGGATGTGACCTTTCTGCAGGAGCTCCTGAATCTGCCTCTTGATTTCATCGTTCTCTAGAACGAAGCACTGATAAGTTGGTCCATTAGGTAGCGGTGCACCTAGGGTCATATCAATGGAGTGCTTGACCTGATAATGCAGAGGAACCCCTGCGGGGGAGGTGAAGATGTCCTCGTACTCCTCCATGACCTTGTCCATCTGTATTTGTCGTGCGGAGGGGCCCTGTCTAGAGGTTGTGGCCACCGTCTTCTTCTTTCCTTCACGGCATATCATTAGGAAAACAAATTTCCTGGTTTTGAAAATGAGCTTACTGCATTGTTTTGCAGTAATCAAAGAGATGGCGGTAGGTGATGCTACCTCTGGTATCTTGTACAACTTATTTCCCAATGTAATAATAACAGCACGAGGCCTTGATTCATACACAGCATGTCGCTTCCACAAGTATGGTTGTCCTAATAATACATCACAAACTTCAAGGGGAGCAATGTCACACAATACCTCATCCGTGAAGGGCTTGATGTTGTATGGAAGGTGACACTATTGGCTCACGTGAATATCCCGTCCTTGGTGAAGCCACCCGATGGTGTATGGTTTTGGATGTGCTGTGGTGGGTAAGCCCAACCGCTTCACGACCTCTACCGAAATGAGGTTCTTTTGGCTCCTGCTATCGAAAATGAACTGTAGCGGGGAGCCCTTTACCCACATCTAGGAGTGGAAGAGACACTCCTCCTCCTCTGGATCTTTGGGTTCATTTTTCTGGACCTTGGCGGTAGCAACAGTGTCATTGGGATATGCATCAATGATCTGCTTCCCTTTGTCACTCCCCTTGTCGGGTTCTGACTCAGAGTCATAACATGCATCTGATTCTGAAACCTTTAGCTCAGCCACCGGTGACTGCTTGGCCCGATACTCACTTGTGTTGTGAGTGGAGCTCTTATGGAACTCACACCATTTTCCCGTGTCCTTTTTCGGCTTCGCGGCGCTATTCTTTGCTTGCAGCTTTGGGGGATTGTCTTGGGCTACCCCACCTTGGCTTTGTCCTTTGTTCTATGGTTTAGGGGCACCTTTCCCTTACTTTGGATTCACGGATCCAAAGTCTCGCTTCTTTTGTTTAAACTTCTGCTCGACCTTGACGGCATATCGGTATGCTGTGCCGAGTGAGGAGATGTTCAGGAATTCTATTTCTTCCTAGATGTACTTGTGCAGGAAGCCATGGTATTTGACTATCAAATGTTGCTTCGAATCCTTGATACCCAACTTTGTGCGAAGGGTATGGAAAATATTGGTGAACTCCGGCACGTCTTAGTCCCTTCCCTGCCATAGCGTGGTCCACTTTATGTATTCATCCTCATAGCTTCCAACAGGGTAGTACTACTCCTTGATGGCATCCCGGAATGAATTCCAGGTGGGTGCAGCTAAAAATAGTGAGCCGGTACTTTCATCCTTCTACTCGCAGTAGGTTTCCCACCAGTCCTTGACGTGGGGGGCTGCTTTGAGAAGAGCGAAAACAATCTTTTCCCGACTCAAAAATTCATGAACAGAAAAATAACCCTCTAGCAGATTTAACCATTTATCTATGGCACTTGTGTCTATCTGACCCTCAAACATGGGGATTTCAAAATTAACTTGTACCTTAAAGGTCATGGCATTTCCAGAGTAACTGCTGGAAGCCGATGCGTCGCTTCTTAGTAGCCGCTAAAGGATCTGGGCAAAGATGTCCATCATTGCGTTTTGTTGTCTCTCGAGGGCTTCTTCAAGCACGATTTTGATAGGATCTCCTACCCCCTCGTCTTTCTTCTCATCTGCCATGGGAGGCCGTCGAGATTTGCGAGGCTGGTCTTGCAAAGGTTTGACCAGTTCAAGCCCTAACTCCTTATATCCCGACCTTGTTGGGGACATGCAAAGAAAAACAGAGAAAAAGCAGACCGCTCTGATACCACTGATCCAGACTTAAACAGGAATGCAAAAAATTGTAGAGATAACCATAAACACAAATATGCAGCGGAAATAATACTTCATTTCATTAATGTAAAATAATGAAATATGCTTACAAACGGTAATGGAAATAAACCAGCTAGGGCGATGGTAGCTTATCTCTGAGAAGAGATGTGGTGGCTACATGCCTCTGAACTATGTTACAATGAGGCTTGGAGGCCTATTTATTGTTGAGAAACAATGGAAAACCCTTAACATTCCAAAACCTAACCCTAGAAGATGAAATTCCAAACTGTGGGCCCTGTTTGGGTAAATTGGTACATCAACTTTCCGGGGTTGTAACTTTGGAATACGATCTCTGTTTGACACATACAATAGCTCGTTAGAAAAATCTATCCGAGCACTAACACTTTGGGAAGGGAAACATCGGTCCATGGACCCATGTTGCCCCTAGATTTCCCAAAAAATGTCGTTTAGGGCCTCAAAATGGCTCTGGAAATTTAGGACCCGAAAAACTGCTAAAAATAGTAAGTTGTGCTACAATTAAGGAAACTGAAAATTCTGAGAGAAACAATGGTGGGGTTCCAGGTGGACTTGGCAGGTGGCCACCAAGATCCACCTAGATCATCCAGACTTAGAATTAGCTCCATGGAGGAAGGGATGAGAGGATAGGATATATATTAACTCATTCCTCATCCATTTATGAGCTGATAAGAGATGATAAGTGTGGGAATCTTCTAGAAGGCTCTAGAAGATTAGGATATTCCCCAAACACTATGTGAATTTTGTTCAAACTCGCTCAACACATGTCAAAGAGGGCCTAAGTGATCTGCAGAGCACCCTGGCATGGACTTAACTGCTCCGCAATGCACCCTTGCATGGGCCTAACTACGCTGGTTCTTCTAGAGATAATTTCAAGATGTCTTTAGGCCATGAAACTATCTGGGAAGGAGGCATTCAAAAGGTTGACTTGTTTAGGGCATGTAGCAATAAAATTAGGGTTTGATGAGCCGTAAAACACTGAACTAGATTATGGGAGTGATTTGCCCAAATGGATATGTAACATCTACCACTAAAGCATGAAGTCGAAAATGTAATGTTGAAGGAAATGCTTTACGATGTGATGAGGAGGTTCTGACGTGGTTGGTGACCTGCATCGATTACAATACATTATATCATGATATTTTGATATTTTCTAATGAATTGCTGAGGGAAGGCATACCCATGCTCAGCATATAAACTTTCATTACAAGTACATAGACAATTGTCTACAGATATAGACCCACGATTGGAATGACCGTCAATGTAAAGCCATTGTATGGATGATTTGGTACATTTCCTAAAATCGCAGCCTGGATGGATGAAACTAGATCCAGGGTCTTCTATCTTGTTCAATCATTCGATCAAGTACGAGTCTAACCATGCGAATATGTTATCTGAATTCAAACATGGGAGGACACCATATGATTGCTAGCCAATGATGTAAGCAATTAACAGACACGAGAGAAATCACAGATAATGATAATGATCCTCAAGGTACTGCAGTAAATTATGCATGGTGTGAACAGATGTTTTGATGTCGAACACCATACAAAGTATTTCGGTCGAAGGCCAGTGATGTCAACCTATTGCTGGAAGTGTGAAACATGCCATTGATGTATGCAAGTCTCAAGGTGTTGGAAGGGTGCTTCTAAGTCAACTTCTTGGATAATGAGCTGATGTCGACAAGAAGCAACTCATTTTAGGAGGGCCTTGATGTATCCCACATCAATGACATGAAAAGAGTGTAATGATTTTGGAGATGGAATTTGACTGATGACACAAGGTTCAGGAATGGCAGTCATGAAAATGAAGGTTTATGGTACTGCAAAGGATGAATTTTGATTGAATGACTTCTCTTGAACATGCCAGCAACACTGGAATGAATTAGTAGAATTTACCCAAAAAAAAGTTATGGATGGTATGATAGACCAATGGTATGATAACCATCAAGCATATAACCCAACCTAAATAGTCATGGTGATGAAGTGAAAGTGTCATGTTCAAGAGCGACCTGCTACCAAAAGTGGTTTACCCCATTTTCCATTTTCCCCGGTTAGTATTGACCAATACCTCTTTATTTTTTATCAATATGGAGGAGGATAACATATTCTTGTTGTATAATTCCACCCTTTGGGTGAATCCATCGCTATGTGATGTTTTAACAAGTCTAGCGAAGGTGAAACTCTGTCTTGTCATGACAACTCTTTCGCTATTTTATGTTTTAACAAATTTAACGACAAATATAACTCAGTCCCTTTCATGTTTAGAGAGTTTGAAAAGGGACGAAAAGAAAACTCCTCAAGTTTTTTTTGTAGATTTGTCTCTCAAGCCTGAAAAAGCGTAAAATAATACGAGAGAGAACCTATTGACCATGTTCGGCCAACTATTCCTTTTTCGTAAATAATCTATCTCAGCCTGAAAAATGGTTAAACTTATACTGAGTAGATGTTATTTCCAATCTATTAACGAGATGAAAAGGACAAGCACTCGACAATATTTTCATATTTAGAGAGTCTGAAAGGAGCTTAAAGAGGACTCCAAGTGGGTTCCTTTTTTGATGTTTAATAGAGCTCGAAAAAGAGATAAAAGTATGCTCTGTGGTCAAAGATGCAATTTACAATTGAGAACGTCAAATTTTATAAGTAAGCTATAAAACCTGCTCAAAACACCACCAAATAGATTAAACATACCTGCTTCATGGGTAAAAATAGGTAAATACTAAAGTTTATTAGATTAATGAACATGAAATAAACATAAAACAAGTTTTTACCATGTCATTTTTACCATTTGATATTTACCATTGAATTTTGTGCTCTGGGCTAGTTTTTTACCTCGAACTTCAGTAGTTGATTGCAAGAGATTCTATGGATGATTTCTCATGCTGTCCGGGCCATCTGGACCAAGTAGGAGATCTACCCCTCCTGTTTCTTTCTATGTCATTCTTTTACTATTTGACGTAAATTTTAGGGATTTTTGGGGCCTCTAGGGTTATATTTTTTTGCCCTGGGATAAGTGCATGCTTGCATGTCAAAAATACACTAAAGAGCACCTAGATAGAAGGTTGTGTGCTCTATAGCACACTATCTCCTTGCCTGGGTGTGTTTCCCAAACTTGTTTTCACCTGTTTGCTCCAAAATTTGTCCTCTTTTTTGCATGGAAAGGATCTTAATTAAGCTTATGGTTTGATTCCAAGCTTTCATTGGATCAGAATGAGTATTACATGGCGAGAAAGAGAGCATGAAGAACAAGGCATGATTTCCCTAAATAATCTGGATACAGTCGAGGCCCTCAAAAATTGTGGGTTACTCAAATACTTCAGGTTGTTCGGAATGAGCCAACAAATAGAACTATTGCAGTTCCTTGTTCATGCATGGGATCTGATAGATCATACTTTTCAAATAGGGGAAAAAGTGGTCCCTCTTGTGATCGATGATGTTTACTTTCTTACTAGACTATCGAGGCAAGATACCCCCATCTCACTTTTAGGATTTTCCCATGGAGGTGAATCGGTGAGAGATTACATTCGACAGTTTTGTCAGCCAGGTACATAGCCTAGAAAGAATGGGAAAATAAACATTAGGGACGTAAGTGATTTTCCTTTGAGGACTATCCTTTTCACTATCACAAAGTTTTCTTGCAGTGTGACACTTCATCTAGCGAACAAATCATATATGTAGTATGCACTAGAGTGTCTTGAGCCAAAAGTATTCAACTGGTGTGAGGTCGTTCATTCTTCATTGAAAGATCAACTGACCAAGGTAAAAAGTTGTAAGACGAATAATTTTAGATATGGTTAAATCTTAATTTCTTTTTCCTTAGAAGGAATTCCATTGATGCAACCACAACATGTAACACTGGGTGAAGCTGGTCTTAGAGATCCACGGATCCAACAGTGGGTCGAGTTGATGGCTAGACATGTGGGTCAGTCAAAAATCATCTTTTCCACTGCATTCTTTAATTGGCTCGATTTACAACACATTGTTATCGAGGAGCATCCATACTCAGGGATGGATTTTCATGGAGATCCAGATTTGATTTTACTAGTGGGCACTCAATGGGGTGCTATAGGTAAATTTTTGACTAAAATGTTTTTGGATATTTTAGTTTCTAAATGCTTTTATGTTTTGATGTTCCAAGACTAAACTAAAATGATTCTCATGCATACATATGTGGGTACGGTTTGACCTATGAGGCACCAACAGGAGGCAAGTGGGCCAACGAGGAGAAACATTTGGAGAGCGATCCTCCAGGATTTGGATTTGGCCAAGACCATGGTAGAGTTGCAGGATCATGTGGAGGGATTAACCCTTGGTATTCCAGATGTCCGGATCGAGGAGTTACCTATGAGGATGCAGCACCATACTATTGGTGTTCCAGGGCATTGGATGTGGCTCTTGTACACTATAGCTTAGGTTGTGACCTGTTATCATGAGCATCACTAAGTCTACTCAGGATGTTTTTGCCTGAATTCTGCATTTTTTGGTCCGATGACCAAATGCGTATTGGACACAAATTTTGTAAGAACTTTTAAAATATCTATCTATTTTGCTTTCATATTTTTTATATGTATGGCTATATGTAATCCTATTCAAGTAATGATGTGAATTGAAAATTTTACTTTTACATGTGCTGCAAATGTCGATTTAACACATAGTTTGCTAATGATTCGATTAATGTGATAAAGCTTCTGGAAATATGTTGATATTCAATGTACTAAAAATGTCTTTCCAAAAGATGAACTCTAAGGAACATACAAAGAATTGTTGGATTTCAAAGAATGTAAATGTTTGTTAGTTGTAGTACAACGAGTTGCGAGTCCAGCCTAATGATGATTCAGTGGATGCTAAGTGAAATGGCATTAGAGAGAAGTTCGATCAATGCACTATACTCAATGATACAAATCCCTTGAAAACTCACTAACTCGCCACTTGGATAAAAAATGGCCCATGCTGCAAAAGATAGGTTCTATGTACTATGACTAGCACCTTCGATGTAACCAACAAATGGTTCCAAAGGTTCTGACATGTGCAACAAAATGCAAATTTGATTACTTAACCACATAAAAACTCTAAAAGTCACATTGACACACACACATGCAATTAAAGCGTATATACAATGATTTTTACTACACTCAATTAAGCATATTAACGTTTGAGATATAGCCCATTTCGGGCTTGTGACAATGGAACTCCATCATAGTCTACCAACTTGTAGGCTCCTTTTGCCAAAAAACGCTTGACAATATAAGGATCCATCTAAAGCAGTTCAAATTTCCCTGCTTCAAGTTTACCAACTTCCTGATCGTAAAGTAAGACCAGGTCTCCTTCTAAGAAAACGTGAGGCTTGACATTTCTATCATATTGTACCTTGATTCATTTCTTGTGAACTTTGTTAGACAATGCAGCTTCACGACGGGTTTCATCCAGATGGATAAGTTACAAGAAACATGCTTCTTCTTTAGAAGTGTTGGGTAATAGGTCAATCACAAGTTTGAGAGATGAAATTTCTCATTGTATCGAAAAGATTTCCTCCAGAACATACACTAATTGAAAGGGTTTGAATCCAGTTGCATTTCTCATCGAGGTTTGATATGCCCACAAGTCACAGTATAGGATTAAATGCTAGTTTCGTTTATGAACCCCTATCATTCTTTGAAGCATTCACTTTAGGACTTTGTTGATGGCCTTAATTCATCGATTCACTTGTGGGTAATACAAAGTAGAACTATCATGCGAATGTCCTAACTTAGCAGTTAGCTCACTCATCATGTGATTGTGAAAATGCGACCCATGATCTATAACTATGTCTTGTGGTACACCAAACTAGGCAACCACGTGGTTGTAAAATAAAAGAGCAGTTGTTTCGCCACTATTGTTTAATGTTGGCATCGCCTTGACCCATTTGGTAAAATATTCAACGACAACTATAATGTACCCATGCCCCTTGGCTAAGGTGGGGTTACATGTCATGAAGTCAATGCCCCATTTGGTGAATGGTCCAACAGTGACGACAGGATGCAATGGTGCAGGTGGTAATCTAGCTTTACGGCCATAGATCTATCATGCGTGATAACTTCTGATGGCAATTATGCAATCTTTGAATATACTAGGCCAGAAGTAACCAACACGGAGAATTCTCTGTGTGGTTGCATAACCAGATAAATTTCCACCACATGCACCTGAATGGCAATCATTCAAAACTTTCTCTACCTCATCATGAGTGAGGTACCTTTGTAAAATTGTATCGATACCACGACGGTAAAGAGTGTTGCCAATGATCAAATAATCTTTGGCTTGGTATCAGATATGTCACTATTATGAGTGAGAGGTATCTAGATGGAAATTTTGGGTCTGGAGATAAATTAGTATATCTCCATACCACACGTTAGTTGATGAAATCAGGAACAGAGACTCATCCAGAATTGATGGTTTTGATGTTCAATCGATAGAGGTCGAGGGAAGTTTGCAAAGTAGCTTGGTGAAAACTAGAGATTTCTTTGATTTGGACAATATGAATTCCAGATCAAATTCCTACAAAATGAAGATCCATTTTGAGTATTTGTCCCCCAGCAATTGACATGACAAAATATATGTCATAGGGTTGCAATCTGAAATGACGTTGGTCTTGCGGAGCAGGATATAGTGATGAAATCTCTATACTACTTGAACAACTGCCAAAGCTAGTTTCTCGACATAAGAGTACTTACTTTCTGTATCATTGAAATTGTGGCTCAAATAATATATCAGATGTTCAATCCCATTTTCCTCTTGGACTAAAACAATCCCAATGGTTGTATCTACAACAACGAGATACAGGAATTAATCGTTTTGATAATTCAGGGAATACATTAATGAGGCTATAATCAAGGTATATTTGAGAGCATCAAAGGAAGCTTGCACAACATGAATCCAATGGAAGGGTATCCCCTTTTTCAATAAATGAGTAAATCCTTTAGCCATTTCAACGTAATTTGGAATGGACCTCCTCATAAATTTAGCCTTCCCTTGGAGTCTCTGTAACTGTAGTATATTAGAATGTGGAGGCAAATCAAGGATTACCTTAACCTTAAATGGATCGAGTCGAATTCCTTCCTTAGACACTATGAATCCAAGCAAATGACTAGAACCAATACAAAACACACATTTGTGTGGATTGAGTCGTATTTTGTAGTGTCGACACCATAAAGATATAGCTCTCAAATGTTGTGAGTGATCAGTCCGCTTTCGTGAATGAGCAGGTAAATAGTCAAGGTAAGGTTTAGCAATATGCTTGATGCCATCGAAGGCATAATTAATTTCCCTCTGAAATGTGTCCCTTGCATTCTTCAAACCAAATGGGAGTTTCTGATAGGCGAATCTGCCCCATGGACAAATAAAAGTAGTTTTTATTGGTCCTCTAGGTGCATATTGATTTGATTATAGCCAAAAATCCATCCATAAATGATAATATTTCACATCTGGCACATTCATCAATAATCTAGTCGATAAAGGGAGTGGGATAATTGTCTTTTGGACAATCTTGATTTACATCCTTATAATCAACACACACTCATATTTTCCCTTGTTTCTTCATGATAAGAACAATATTGGAAACCGAGTCAATAAGAGGAACAAGGTAAATGAAACCAGCATGCAAAAGTTTTTCAACTTTTGCCTTAATGGTAGTAGCCCTCTTTGGATGAACAAGTCAGAGGCACTGTCATACCATTTTGACATCAAGATACATTTTGATTTCATGTTCAACTATACTAGAGTCAATTCCTGGCATATGCTCGTATGAGCATACAAATATATCTCAAAATTCACGAAAAAGAGCACGGTAAATATCAAGTTCTGATGGAGAACAAGATTTTCCAACATGAATGTTTTCTATAATGTTAGGTTTGGTCGAAATATTCATAGAAATTGTCTCTTCAATATTTCACAGGTTTCGCTTGGAATCTACTGTATCTATGAAAACTGAATTTGAAAGGAAATCAACAATTGAGGGGTGATTAAGTTCATGTGAATAATATTCGATGTGATCTAGAAGATTGGAACGATGATGATAATCCTCCCATGGCTCTCCTCCCATCATCATTGATTGGATGATTCCTTCAACAATAGAAAATTATATGTGAAAAAGGATCAGAAGAAGTACCAAATTATAATGAATGATCTACCCATACAATTGACGAAAATGGATTTGGGTTTCCTTTGCAACCCAGAAATATTGATTGCTATGCTAGCTCAATAGGGCTTAGCAACATGATTTCATAATTACTATCAAATTCAAAATTATTGGTAATATTCCTTAAGTCAGATGAAGTGGAAGATATCATGTTGCAAGTCTCAGCTTTTTCCACTTCTACCAAATTTGATGGCTGTGGTAGTGAAAAAGTACCCATTAGGGAGGATTATTTAAAGAGACCTACACGAATGTTTTGGAGAGATAGTGGAGGTCTGTGTACCAACAGAATGCTTCCTATAACCTGTGAACTAGAGGCAAAGAAGGCGAGTTGGTCAATAACTGTGATTCCACCTTTATGAGGAAATGCAACCATACGAAAGTATGTTGAAACCACATCAACCATGGCATAAACCCATGGTATTCCTAGAAAAATGTTGTATTCAAGGGGTTCGTCAACTACCTCAACTTCAACCATTACCATTTTTCACCCTAGTTCAATTTTCAGATTGCTCATTATTCCACAAGTCATATATTGGGGCTACCAAGGTTGTCGAATCAACTATTGTTGTTGTTGGTACAACAGTTGTTATTGCCTAAACCAGTGAAGAAATCATACATGAAACTCGACACCCACAAATGCTAATGCTAATGCCTTATTACTCTTTCCTATTCTTCCATTGCCTTCTTGCTCCAAGACTCCCAGTATGTCACGCCCTCCAAGAGCACTCCAAGAAAAATCTAAGTATCCAAGAGTATGAGAGAGAGCTCCAAATTTGAACTGACAAAAGGTTACCAAGTGATCCTTAGAAGCCATTTTATGAATGAGGCCTCTATTTTCTTCTTTTTCCATTATTTTCCTTCATTTTCCTCCTTACATGCAACCTGTGACCTTTCACCTCCTTTTTCTCCTAATTTCCATTATTTTCATAAATAATTGTGCCAAAATACCTTTTAATGCCTTAATCGTTGCCTTTGTCGGGTTCCTTAGCCAAAACAACCAAATGAACACCCCCTAGGATGTCTTGGACAACATTCAGCTTCGAATAAGTGTCCCATTCATCCATGGTTATTGTTTTTAACTTTATTACATGGAATTGTCACCAGGGTTGTTACAGGAGGTTAAGCTGAAAATCTCAACTAATATTGTTTTGAAACTAAAAAATGTGACAATATATAGACAATTGGTTTGCTATATTATTTACATCACAGCAACCATGCCAAATATTCGTTATGCAGTGAGTTAGGTTTCTTGTTTCATGACAAAACCTAAAAATGATCACTGAAAGCTACAAATAGAATATACTGGTACATACAACAAAAAATTGAATTGGGGATACATACATACATACATACCTACACACACGCAAATATTCACTTAACATGATTGAGGATGCTCTATCAATTATATAAATTCAACAAGAGTGTATATTTTGAGTCTTGGTGTAGGTGCATTATCTTGGCTCAACAAGTAGTGACTTTTGCTACATATGAAACCATTCCAAGACAAAGCTACAAGACAATATATCAGGCTATTATGCTCACAAGAACGGTTGACATACCCTAGAATGGTTTCTCACAAGAATTGGAACCAATATTATGAAAACAAGTCCAGTGATTGAACCAATCAACTCTAAAATTGTGGAGTCGACCAGAACTAGAAAAAAAACTGATAGAACAAAAATATATAAAATATTTAAATTTCATTCATATATATATATATATATATATATATATATATATATATATATATATATATATATATATATATATATATATATATATATATATATATATATATATATCTATATATATATATATATATATATATATATATATATTATACTCATGTGCATCTGTATGAATCCAAACCATCGTACACAAACATGTAAAGTTTCTCATATATATAGAAATGGTGCATATAACCAAAATAGCACCAAGTGCAATGCATCTCTAAACCAGAAAATTGAAATGAATCCATAAAGAAGCTCTAAAATAGCCAATGTTCCACCAAGTTTCGTATGGTGGAGTAATACAAGAGAAACAATACGTACATGGGGAACATGTGGAATGAATGTCAAATTTTGGAGAATTTCAGAGGGGGCGGTGTTATGTTAGGTACCTAACATAGGGGTTCACTATCTCTAAAAATATAAAAATAAAAATAAAAATAATAAATTCATGGAAATAAAATTTCATCCCATGCAAATTTATCATGTAAATACTAAATATTATACAGTAAAATAATATTCAATTCAAATTTATAAATGATATAAACATTGTAAATTTGTAAATGATATAAAACTAGAAATCATTAAAGTCATTGTCTTCAAATAAAAAACCTCTTAGATATCCAACCCATGGATGCCTCTATCGACTTTGTTATTAAAATAGCTCATTGGGTATCCTCTTTTAACCTATTGGACCTCTGAATTTCATATTAGTATCTAATGAATCTATCATGGATAAATTTTATACTTCTGAACTTGTCTATATTAATGGATGTAGATTTATATCTAGAAATATTGGCAACACAATAGATTTAAGTATGTTTGTTTTTAAGCAAATTTGAGTCTAATAAACACTTTCTAGGAAGGTATAAATGCTAGATGAATTGAATGGGGCTCTCATGCTTCATTGGTATTCTTTAAAATAGTATCTATGTGAATCCTTGATTTTACCATACTATGTAGCAAATCCTGCATTTCTTTGAAGTACATACTGACCATATGTTTATAATAATATTTCTTTTCCTAGAAAAAGATGTTATTTTAATATCATAGATTAAAATTCATGAACTTGGTGCATGAGTCAAATATTTAGATACTAAATTAACCATATCCAGTGAATTTAACAGCCAATACTTGAGATTTGGAAAATTTCAATTGCTTACAAGACAATAAAAAACAAAGGAAGTGACTAGCCATCTAGGTATGATATCAGAGTTGCAATGTAATACATGGAATTTATGTCCAAAATTGAATGAAATATGTAGACACAACCTTTATGTCCAAAGTTATTGAAATATGTAAGCAAGGCCTACTGGTTTGGTAGGGATCTAAAATGTATTGTTATAACTTTGTAATATAATGATTAAAAAAGAAATCTTGTTTTAGCTTAAAAGCATAAACAAATATAGGTAATAGTATTGGTCAATGGCATTAACATCTCAAGGACATGCCATGAAAAGAACATATGCTTCTAGCTTAGTTTTTACTTCAAACTGTCGTATTGCATGACTCATTGATTAAGGCCACCAAAATTTTCTATTTTCTTATAGTTTTTTAAGTAAGATTTTATATGTATACACGAAAAAATTTGAGATTTGAAAAAAAAAATCAAAAACCATGTAGAAATGTTTTGTAAGGTTACGTTTGTAATAATAATTTAGTTTCAAAATATAAAGTTATACATACAAGATTCTAGAATATTTTCCTTGGATGTGCCTATTATATGATTTTATAGTTAAAGATGACTCTAATTTTCTATTATCTTATGGTTTTAAGCAAATAAAAATCATAAATTAGAGCTTGAACATCAAATGTGCAACTAAAGAAGAGACCTTACAAAAATGAAGAAAGCGAGAGTTTTGTTGGAGACAATTTTTGCAGAGACAAGGATGTCTAAACCACAAAGGAAATGAGGTAGAGTGGCCCTCTAAATGGTAGCCATACAAGTGAAGTTACCATCTCTGAGACCCCCCTTTGTATTCTTTGAGAACAGTGATTGATAAAATAGTTTGGAGCCAATGTAAGGGGAAACGATGTGGTTCATGTAAATGGAGGAAAAACTACAACAAAAAAGGTCATTGATGAGGGTCATGCATGTGACAAACCTTTAATGTTTTTCAGCAATCTTTCATATGGTGATGGTCCTTAAAAAAATTTGTTGTAAGTGCATATAGTGATGGTCCTTTAAGGTTGTTACAAAATCCATTTTCAGTGACACCTTTGGTGAGGGTTGTTAAAGGCCCATCACTAATTATCTCTTTGGCTAAACTTCTAGTGATGATATTTTATCATCCCTCATCAATGCTCTTTTTGGTTTTTTGGTGATGGTCAAAAAATGTTCATCATCATAGATTATTCCAATTAGTTTTTGATGATGCTATGTGACTGTTGCTATGCTTTTTGTCAAAAGATAAAAATAGAAGACCATTGTTATGGAGTACTTTTCATTATGTGTCTAAGGCCATAGTGCTTAAAGTCAATCAATTTGTTAAGAATTAATTAGCGTGTATCATTTCTCTCAAGAAATGATAATATAGTTTTCCTATGAGTCAACACACGATTCATCTTTGTTAGGTTTATTATCCAGAAAATTCGCTTTAGATGAAGTTCCACGGGTGCGTGTAGGAATCATATTATTTAATACATAATCAACATCTATGAATTATATTAGTGAGAAAGAATTAGCACTCCCAAACGCTCTTGGCACACCTTGACATGCTTTGGCACACACTAACGTTCCTTGGCACCTTGCACGTCTTGGAACATCTTTGTACCTAAAACATCTTTCCATGACTAGGACACCTAAGCACATATTGGCATGCCCTAGCACAACACAGCACTCCCCTAGCATGTGTTGGCATGCCCTATGGTCCCTAACATGCCTTGGAATACCTTTGTATGCATTTACATACATTAGAACTTGGAACACATTGGAACTTGGAATGTATTAGAACCTATTGTTAGTCTGCCTAGCATGCTTGTTTTGAAAGAGGTAAATTCTTGTCTTATGAACCTTATTACGTTTTTATTTCCTTGCATTTTAGATTTTTTCTCCCTTTTGTTTCCTTGTCACTCCTTGACACATGTTGTCACAAACTGGAAACCTACACATCCTTGCATGCCTTAGAACCTAGCTTGTATTGTCATGCCTTCGAACTATTTGGAACATGTTAGCACACCTTGGAACTCCCTAGCTCACTCTGACACTTCTTTACATGCCTTGGTATTCCCTAAAATACCTTACCACTACCTAGAATACCTTGTCACTCCCTCTTTGACACGGCAAGCACTTGTTGACACTCCTTGGCACACCCTTATATTCATTCATTTCCATACATTTTGACCTAGTGCTCCCTTGTGTTTCCCTAGTACTCCCTAACACTCCTTTCCATACATTGGTAGTCTTAGGCACACCTTAGAACAGTTTGACATGCCTTTCCACTCTGGAGCATGTGCAACACTCCCTGACACACAGTGGCACTTGGCACTTCTGAACATGCCTGGCATGCATCTAAATGCATCGATATTATTTGTAACATTTGTGTTGGAATTGTTTGGCATGGTTTAATATTAAATCTATTTGAGATCAATTATAGGAAAGTAGGAGAGAAGTAACAAAGGAATATTTGGCACTTGTTACGTATTGGAACCTAGTCTTGGTGTGCCTAGCATGCTCCTCTTAGAATTAATCAATATTGGATAATTCTGATAATAAGCAAGAGTAATCTATCCTCTATGATCCCTAGCATGCCTTGGGACTTGGCATGCAATGACACACATTAACATGCCTTGGAACCTAGAAATATGCCTAGTAACATCTTAGCATGCCTAGTATGCTTGAGCACATATTGGCATGTCCTAGAACTCCCTATAATGCATTGGAACACCTTCGTACTCCTAGCTAGCATGCCTTGGTACTCCTTGGCATGCATCGACACACATTAACACTTGACAAACACTAGAACTTGGCACGTATTGGAACCTAGTGGTTGTGTGCCTAGCACACCACTCCTAAAAGAAGTAAATTCATAACCTATTAACCCTATTATGTGTTCATTTACTTACATTTTAAGTTGGTGCTACCTTATTTTTCCATGACACCCCTTGGCATGCATTGGCACACCCTAACACCCAACACATATTGGAATCTCTTAGGACCTAACACATCTTGGCATGCCTTTTGATGAGCCTCCAAATTAGACATAAATTAAGGCCCATTTGATTATCCTTCAGCACATTAAACCTATGTTTTTTCATTAGATGACATATTTTAACTTTAATATGTTCATTAGGAAGGTTTAGAGATAATTTCATATTAGGTGCCTAATATTATTTATTTTTATAGAATATTGTGAGAATATTGGGCAAATTATGAAGATTTAATGGAGGAAATAATATAGGGACTTTCCCCCTACTATAGGAGGATGAATACTAGATAATAAATGAACAAAATATCATAAATTATTGACAAATTCCAGACCTCCACTAATTGAGAAAATTTAGGAATGTGTTCCCTGTCATTTAATGCAAATTCCTAGTGTTGGGAACTAGATGCACTTTCTGAGGGATTTGGGAGGGGAAATATGACTCCTTTCAAGAATAATGCTTCCTAATCATTTTTTATAAGTACCAATTTGAATTTTCCTCTAGGGGAATATTTTTCTCACTCTTCTTGTGGAGAAAACTTATTATTTAGTAGCTCCACTTTCATTTCTAGCAAGGATGTACATGGATTGATTCAAATAATGAATTTTGATGCCATTTTTAGTTTCTAAAGCTTGGTTTCCTTCATAGGACTCTGAGTATCCTTCGACTTGGCTATCCTAGGAGCCTCAAATCCCTCTTGTACAATCTCTGTGTTTTCTTTGAATGTCTTTCTCACTTGCATATCTTATTTATGTATTTACTATTCATGCTTCTTTTGTTATAGGCTATATTGGTCAAATTATGGAATTGAGTTATTTTTCACATTATTTATAGATTCACAAGCATAATTCGTCATCATAACAACTTTTAAAAGTCATTTTCATCATTGAACTGCTTGGATTTGTTTACTAGTTCACAAATCTAGAATTTCTGGAAGTCCCTTGTAGCAAAATAGTAGTAATTTTATGATCTTTCTTAGAATGTTTTAATGGTATTAATTTCAGCCTATTCCAGTTGGATTGGGTCATAAAAAATTTCAATTTAATAAAAAAAACCACCCCATAGTGTTTTCAATTCGTTAGTTTAGGCATTTGGTAGGTTAACTAACTCACTAGTTCTAGAATTTTCGGTTTTTATAGTAATAATTTTCTACTATATTTTAGCACATGTTAACATGGGTATTTTTGAGTGATTACAATTTGAATGGAGTCCTAGGAAATCGTAATTAATAATTAAAAATTTCCCATCTCACTTTCATTTTAATTTCATAGGCATTCAACAAGTTATCTCGAGGAGTAACAATCTTGTAGCAATCCTATAGCAATTTGTTTTGAGATAATCCTTGCCCAAATTTGCTCCAAATTCATGGTAGGAGTATATTTATAGCCTATGAATGCTATGAGGCCACTTTGGCTGAGTTGAGTCTTAGTTAGGTCACCATTTAGCTCTTACATTTCTTTCATATTGATTGTTGATTTCTGCATTAGTCTAGATTTCCTTCCTACAATTTACTTCATGCAAAGTGTGATTTCCTTCTTGCAAGAATAAGCTACGACTTTCCTTTCCAACAAAATATAAGAGATTTCATTTCCAACAATATACATTAAATTTACTTAAGTTGTCATTATTCTTCGCATTTTTTCAAATAGAATCAATGTCCTTTCTTCCATTTACTTTCTAACAAAAGTAGAATAAGTTTTCTTATTTCTATTTACCTTAGGATTGGTGGCTTACCTAGATCTTTGATTGATTAAAGTTTTTTCATTTCATTTTTTTACTTGCATCAAAGGGAGTCAAGCTAGGAAGAGGAAGGTGTCTGTTGCACATACATTACTGACCCCTCTTAAGTTTGTACGAACCTCGAGTTGATAATTTGAGTTGGTAGCATTGGGAGTTGCAACATTCTTGTTACAATACTAGGGCTCATCAATTTTTTGCGTCATTTTCAAGGAGGGTGTCAAAGCAAGAAATATCTTGTTCTTGGAGTGATTCCCTCTTTCTTTTCTATTGGGTGTGGATCCTGATTATCTTCTTCATTCAAAGGTCTCAGCTGGATGTATAGCCCAGGAAGATTGTACACCCCTCCACGTGGGGGGGGGGGGGGGGGGGTGCGGGGGGGACTTGTCCCCCCCGCGAGGGTTCATGGGGGCCCATCTCCCCCGGCTAGGGGGTCTAAGGGCCAGCGGTCCCCCAACGGGGGTTCAGGGACAGCGCTCCTGAAGCTAAAAGAAAATGTAAAATTGCCTTGTAAAAGTATTGTAATTTCTAGTCAATCTGGGCCATTCATTAGGCGGATGATTTGATGGCAAAAGTTATGTTTAATTTAGGTTTTTTTCCCTAGAAGGCAACCCCTCACTATATTAGGGAATATTATTGCATCTAAGTATATCTGTATTCGGAGTGACAAAGAGAGAGGAGATTGAGAGCGAAGAGGGAGTTACATCGGATCTACTGTAGGTTTTATCTATTTAGTTTGTTGGATAATATAAAAAAGAAGGACTAGATGTTTCTCTGTGGACATAGCCCAAACTGGGTAAACAACATATATCTGTGTCTCTCTTGTTTTATGTGTTTATATTTCTACAATATTTTATGTGTTCCATTGCTCTGTAATATATAATTTTCTAACAACTGGTATTAGATTCAAAGGTCTATTTGGTAGATAAACTTGCAGGAGAGAAGGGTTCCTGGTTCAAGTGGGAGCAATGGCTAAGGATGGTAGGTTCAGAGTCAAAAACTTCAACAGCCAAAAATACCAGCTGTGGAAGATGCAGATGGAAGATTATCTGTATTAGAGAGATCTGTACCTACCATTGAGTGGAAAGACAAAGAAGCCAATGAGTATGACAGATACAAAATTGAATATTCTCGACAGAAAGGCACTTGGAACAATACGTCTGTGCCTAGCGGTGTCGGTAGTGTTTAATATTTTAAAGGAAACAACAACAGAGGGTTTAGTGTCGACATTGGAAAAACTATATGAAAAACCCTCGGCCTCAAATAAGGTATTTCTTAGGAAGTGTTTATTTAATATGAAGATGTCAGAAGATGGATTTGTTGCAGACCATTTAAATGATTTTAATACAGTTACAAGTCAGTTAAGTTCTGTAGTGGTAACTTTTCATGATGAAGTTAGGGCTCTGTTATTTCTGTGCTCATTGCCAGAAAGTTGGAATGGTTTAGTTATGGCCATTAGTAACTCTGTCTCTGGATCTAGTACTTTAAAGTTTGATGATGTTGTCGGTGCAATCCTTAGTGAGGAAATGCAACGAAAAGCTCCGGTGAGACATCAAGTAATTCTTTGATTGCAGAGGCTAGGGGAAGAAAAATGGAAAGAGGAAAGATCCCAGGATATCGCAGTAAGTCAAGAAAAGGCATATCCAAGTCTAGATCGGGGATAGTGTGCTAGAAATGAGGGAAGAAAGGACACCTAAAGAAACATTGCAAGTATCAGAAGGGAAAAGAAGGAGACACACAACAAGAAACTAAACATGAAGTGAATGTAACAGGTGATGTGTTGCAAGATGCTTTGATTCTTTCATTAGAAAATATTATTGATGCCTGGGTGGTAGATTCAGGGGCCTCATTCCATGCCACACCTGATAAGAAAGATTTTCATGATTATGTTCAAGGAGATTTTGGTTAGGTTCGATTCGATGATGATAAACCCTATAAAATAGTTGGAATGGGTAAAGTTTTCATAAAAAAACAAAATGGAAATCAGTGGCTATTGAAGGAGGTAAGGCATGTCCCAATTCTGAAGAAAAATCTAATTTCAACAGGGTAGTTGGGAGGTGAAGGTTGTGTAACTACATTGACAGATAAAACCTAGAAGGTCACTAAAGGATCCCTGGTAATAGCGAAAGGAGGAAAGGTTGGTACATTGTATTTATGCAATGGTATTTCTAATTTTATTAATGCTTTAACCTCTACAGGAGAAGATACAGCATTGTGGCGTCATAGACTCAGGCACATGCGTGAGAATGGGATGCAGATTCTTCACTCAAGAAATTTGTTGCCATGTTTGAAGCATGTTGATTTAAAATTCTGTGAGAATTGTGTTTATGGAAAATAGAAGAGAGTCAGATTCCTTAGAGTTGGGAAAGAAAAGAAGAGTGAAAAAATAGAGCTTGTGCATACAGATGTATGGGGACCTGCTCAAGTATCATATCTTGGTGGCTCTCATTATTATGTTACTTTTATTGATGATGCAACCAAAAAAGCCTCGATTTATTGTATTCGAAATAAATCAGATGTATTTTATACTTTCAAGAAATGGAAAGCTTTGGTTGAAAATGAGACAGGAAAAAGGTTGAAGTGTCTCAGATCAGACAAGGGAGGTGAATATTGCAGCAAAGAGTTTGATAGGTACTGTTCTGAGAATGGAATTCGTAGAGAGAAGATAGTTCCAGGAACACCACAAGAAAATGGTGTGTCAGAAAGGATGAACAGGACAATCATGGAGCGTGCAAGGCGCATGAGATTGCATGCAGAATTTCCTTTACAATTTTTGGCAGATGCTGTAGATACTATTGTTTATCTAATAAATAGATGGCCTTCAATTTCCTTGGATGGTTGTATTCCAGAGGAGGCATGGACAGGTAAAAGGGTAAACTACTCTTTTTTAAAGACTTTTGGTTGTGAAGCCTTTGTCCACATTAACAAAGAAAATAGAACAAAGCTTGAGGCAAAATCAAAGAAATGTACCTTATTGGATATGGTGTTAATGATCTTGGTTATCACTTTTATGATTATGAAAAACATAAATCATTAGGAGTAGAGATGTCATATTCAATGAAAAGGTTTTGTATAAGGATCAGCTGAAGGAAAAGAAACAAGAAAAATAAAATAGAGAATACACAATACTTGATGAGATTACAGAAAAAGTGATGGTGCCTGAAAATCATAATGATCAACAGCCAAAACAACAACCACAATAGCAACAAGAACTTCAAACACCTGAAATTAGTGTTAGAAGATCTACCAAGATGAGTAGACCCCATGAACGATACTCTCGTTCATTATATTATGTATTGTTGACTGATTCTGGTGAACTAGAATGTTATGAAGAAGCAGTGCAGGTAGAAACCATGAAGAAGTGGGAGCAAGCCATGAAATAAGAGATGGACTCCTTAGCACATAAACAGACTTGGGATTTAGTCAGGTTGCCTGCAAGTAAAACAACATTGCAAAATAAATGGGTTTACAAGTTGAAGGAAGAATATGGAGGTAGAAAAGGGTATAAAGCTAGACTTGTGGTGAAAGGGTTTGCACAGAAAAAGGGTATAGACTTTGATGAGATATTTTCTCCTATTGTGCAAAAGACTTCAATTAGAACTATTCTAAGTCTAGTAGCAGCTAAAGATTTGCATCTTGAGCAGTTAGATGTAAAGACAACCTTTCCCCATGGGGATTTGGAGGAAGAGATATATATGCAGCAACCACAAGGATATGAGGTAAAAGGGAAGGAGAAACTAGTGTGCAGGTTGAGGAAGAGCTTGTATGGGTTAAAAGAGGCTCCAAGGCAATGGTATCTAAAATTTGACAGGTTTATGTCTGGACAAGGTTATACTAGATGTCATTCTGATCATTGTGTTTATCTCAAAAGGAAAAATGATGGCAGCTATATTATATTGTTATTGTATGTAGATGACATGCTTGTTGCAGGTTCTAATATGAAGGAAATAAATGTGCTCAAAAGGAAATTGGAAAACTCATTCGCAGTGAAGGATTTGGGTGCTGCAAAACAAATCCTTAGTATGAGAATAACGAGAGACAGGAAGAATCACAAATTAACATTATCTCGAAGTGAGTACATAGAAAAGGTGTTGAAAATATTTAATATGCACAATGCAAAACCATTTAGTACACCTTTTGCCAGCCATTTCAAACTTAGTAAGGAGATGTTCCCAAAGACCCAAGAAGACATGGATTATATGTCCAATTTTCCATATGCATCAGCAGTTGGAAGCTTAATGTATGCAATGGTCTGCACAAGGCCTGATATTACACATGTAGTGGGAGTTGTAAGTAGGTACATGAACAATCTAGGAAAAGAACATTGGATGGCAGTGAAGTGGATACTCAGGTATTTGAGAGGTACCACAAATCAGGAATTATGCTTTGGTGGTTCAAACATTGCTCTACAGGGATATGTTGATGCAGATATGGAAGGTGATAGAGATAACAGGAGGAGAAAAATAGGGTATGTGTTTACTGTAGGTGGAATAACTATCAGTTGCGTCTCAAAATTGCAAAGTGTTGCTACACTCTCAACAACAGAAGCAGAGTATGTTGCTGCTACAGAGGCTAGTAAAGAAATGATTTGGTTACAAAGGTTTTTGGATGAATTGGGTAAGGAACAGGAGTTTGGCATGTTATACAGTGACAGCTAGAATGCCATACATCTTGCAAGAACTCTGCATTTCATTCCAAGACTAAGCATATACAACTCAAGTACCATTTCATACGGTCAACATTGGAAGATGGACAGTTGAAGATGGAAAAGATACACACTAGCCAGAATCTTGCATATATGTTAACAAAAGTTGTAACTAGGGAGAAACTGAGAATCTGCTCAGTTTCAATTGGTCTTCAAGTATGATGAAGAAGACCAGAAACAACCAGGTCCAAAGTGGAGTTATTGTCTAGCAAATGAAGCAGCAGAGGAGTTGCTATAATCAGTCTCCAAGTGGGATGTTGTTGGGTTTTTTTTCCTTAGAAGGCGACCCCACACTATATATGAGGGAATTGTATTTCCTCTAAGTATATCTGTATTATGAGTGAGGAAGAGAGAGGATATTGAGAGCGAAGAGGGAGTTACAACAAATCTATTGTAGGTTGTATCTCTTCAGTTTGCTGGATAATATAAAAAATAAGGACTGGCTATTTCTCCATGGATGTAGCCCAAACTAGGTGAGCCATGTCTATCTGTGTCTCTCTTGTTTTATGTTTTTTCTATGTTTATATTTATGCAATATTTTATGTGTTCGATTGCTCTGTAATATATAATTTTCTAACATTTTTGCAAAAAAAAAATAATAAGGCATTATCATTCTCATTCAATTTTTTTTTATAAAAACAAAATGTATTTCTTCAACACCAAACAACCCCCCACTTGATCATGTGTAGGTAGGAAAAGAAGGTGTGATAGAGAAATTAGAAGGATGTATGGAGAAGCCATACTTTTTAAACTCATATGGACAAGATATGAACTACCCCTCCTCTTCCAATACAAGTTGTAATACACAATTTCAACCTTGGTATCCACCTAGCACCTCACCTTGGTCTCCACAGTCTTATCCTTCCCCAAAGGGGTGATCCATATCCATGGCCTTATTCTCCTCAATATGTCATTCCTCCATTACATCCATAACAACACCAACTTCAATGGGGTGATCTATATTTCCCTCAATATACTTAATATCCTTCATACCAAACTCAATGTTATTCATCCCATCCACCTCTAACACAACCGTGTGCTAAACCACAACCATTTTAATGACCCACTCCCACTCAACTACATGCAAAACTATTTCAAAACCAAAGAAATAAAATAACTCAGCCACTTACAATGTTGAGATACAAAATCTCCAAACAAATCCTCTTAATCCAAATGACAGTATCTTGGATTGAAAGAGTATTTCAAAGAATAAATTATCTCACTCATGTTGAAGAACAACATCCAACATAAGAAGATTCAGAGGATATTAAAGAATCATGGACCAATTTGATGGAGAGCAACCATTAGAGCTTGAGATTGAAGAATATCTATTGTGCTTATCATTAGATCATTTATGTGTTCAAGGGGATAATCAGCAAATAGTAGAATATTTGAATGGCACAAAAAAGAAGACATCAAAAATGATACAGATGAGAAAGTAAACCAAGGGCATCAAAGTTATATGGATGTTTGGTTCTAGAAAATCAACAAGATGGAGCTTCACTCTCTTCTTCAACAGTGCTTTATATCATCAATGTCAAAGAAATTGGTCTCTTATATGCAGGTAAATGTCAAAGCTGATGTTTTGATCCTATACATGTGTTCATCTATCATCTTGTTTTGCACATGGCTGCATTGGAAAGATTCCTATAATTGAACGAGATTTCATTTTTTTCAAGTAGGTTAGGATAGAGATATAAAAGAAAAAAATTAAAAGGAGGAAAAAAATAAAAGAGGAAAAATAAAATCTCATGTGAAAACCTCCTTTGAGGTGCCTGAAATGGGCTCATTTAATGAAAACCTTCATGGGGTGGTCAATGGGTTGGAAAATGGAGAAAAAAAAAGATCCTAGGTGAAAACCTACTTTGAGGCACCTAGGCATACCTACTAGTTGAAAACCTCATTGAGGTAGATAGTACGCCTAAGGAAAAATGAAAAAAAAAAAATATATATATATATATATATATATGTATATATATATATATATATATATATATATATATATATATATATATATATATATTTTCTCCATGTATCTCTCTCTCATGAATGTGATTTCTATAAAACCTTCGCTAGCAACAAAAACAAGTTGGCACCAAAAGAAAAAGTTGATCAAAAACCTATTCAATGAAAGTCAAACTTGGGTTTTCTCCTCCTTTTCACAGATGCTCCAATAGGACTAAGGCCATGTCAATCCATCACCCTCATCCATTTCCCACATCCACCCATAATTCCCAAGCATTTCAAATTCATTTTCCTCGCTGTCCTAAAATGCTACATGAAGGTTCTATTTTGCTACAAGAATAGAGCATAAATTGTTTTGACTATATATAAAACAAAAAACATCATTTTTCTGAGTTATTTCATAGGGATATGTATAAGGATGATGGTAACATTTTCAAGGAATTTTAGCAAATTCCAGTGCACACTTTTCAAGAAATTGGCCTACATCACCTAAATCCATGATTTATTTTTCTCGAGATTCATGATCCATTGGCAAATACTATTTATGTGGAGGTGCATAAGGATGATGGAAACATCCTAAAAAAATTCAATTCAATCTAATATTTTGTTTGAGAGATATGGATAAAACAAGGTTGCTACAAGATTGTCCATAATTGCTATAGGATTGAGATCCGCATGGGGAAAGTGGTCAAAAATAATGTTTTCCCTTGGGAAAGTCAGGAGAGTTTCATAAAACCTCCTTCACCTCTTATCCACTCCATTTAACCAACTTATTCTCAAGATTCCATCTTTGTTCATGAAAAAAAAGATAAAGAAAATAGGCTTTGATTGCACCCCTTCTTCACAAGCTTTCACCACCATCAAAGATTTTTCTCCTATCCCTAGGTTCACCATGATTCATCCAAGTCACTGAATTCATTTCATAAAGCAACATAAGGTTTGAATGATATTTTGGCAAGGGACTGTGTGACTATGTTATGCAACCAACTCACAAATAGATAGATCAATGACTTAAAAATTATCCTCTTCAAGGGGGAAACCTCCTTTAAATTACAAAAATGAAAAATTCTTTGGCCATACAAATGAAAATACCTCCTTTCTATATATAGGAGTCCAAGGGATCACAATATAATTAGAACCTACATAACAATAATAATCTAAGGGAACAACAATAACAATAATGAGGTTGCATTAAAAATAACAATAAAGGGATAAACTAGTATTATAGGGACCTAACATGCCCCTCCGCTTAAAAAAATTGTTTTCCTCAATTCTTGAGTAATTCTGGATGCTTCTGTATAAAATTCGCGTCCTCCCATGTGGAATCATTAGTGAGTAAGTTCTTTCACCTGATAAGATACTATGAAATTGATCGATTTCTTCATGTTCCAATATGATTTTTCATATAGAAATAAGGGGATACACTAGTATTATAGGGACCTAACAGACTGCTACATGAAGGAGATCAATCCTGTAGCAGCTTGCATATATCCAACAATATCATAGACAAAGGATTGTTGTAGCTCCATAATGAGTATTTGGCCACCCTGAAGCATCAAGAGGCCATCCACGAGGCTTAGAAAAGCCACACCATCCTTGACAAGTATCTAGAAGGTTACCAATTTACTCTAGAAATAGCAGATCAAACACCAGAAAAGACCTACATAAAAGAGATATTGTATTAGTAAAATACATCATCACATTGTTGTGTTTAACGAGGATCTCTCCACAAGAAAGAAAATGAAATATGGAACCACCATTGGACAATTGATTGATCATCATCCTTACAAAAAAATTCATGCATATACAACAACTCGACATTAGGTAGGCACGTGTATGCAGTGTTCATCAACTCTCATGTTGAGCATATTATGGTTAAAAAATCATGCTCAATGCGCATGAGAGAAGGTTTTATCTATTGAAAGTGGCCAATAAACCTGGCCACCCTAGACTAGTAATATTTCGGTTTACTCAAGCACTCATGCAATGTGTAAAACAAGAAGAAAAGGAGGATAATAATTTCAAGGAGTGGACCAATGGGTATGAGAAGTTACAAAGGTGGTAGGAGGGGGACAACTCATCAAATGTGCTGAAGGAGTAAGGAATGAGCCAGAACATCATTTGTATCCGGATGTCATGCCCCAAATGGTAGGAGAGGCCCACTAATTCATTGAAGGTAGAGGTAGATGCTACCAAAGGTTGCCTACGGTGCTAAAAAAGAGCTATAGGCTAAGTTTGTATGTGCTATAGGACTAGATACCACTACTCTAGGAGTACGTGAATTGCTACAGGAACATAGAAGAGATGCTACAGGGCTGAATTAAGAAGAGAAAAGGAGCCTAAACCACCAGGAATTTTCCTCAAACCCCCCATGAACATAAAGGAGTCATCCTGAAAAGAGTAAGTGGCCTCCTCCCTCCTCACTTTCCATAAAATTGCATAGAGAATTCTGCTTGCTACAGGTATCCTATAGAAAACCCCTGTGAAAGTAAATTCCTTTGAAAAAAAAATCTCACACACAAAAGGAAAGGAAAGAGAAGAGGAATTTTTTCAGTGAGGTAGGGGAAACCATTGATCTCCCTCTCTAACCAAAAAGCATTAACCACCCTATGTACCCTAGACTACTCAAAGAAAATTCTTGGAAATTCCCTTCATATAATTTAAGTAAGAAAAAATTTCCTAGGAGGATGTTTTAATAAAAGAGAGGTACATATCTTGTGAGGGGAGGTTGAGTCTTGTGAATTCCCATCAATTTAGGCTGCTCTATGAGCTAAGGTTCCAGATAGAGTTACCAATTCCAAGTAGGATCAGTGTTCCATATTTCCTCCTTCAGATCATCATTAAAATGAGATAGAGAGTGAGGAAAGGAGGCACCAACACATTTCCCATCATGGCCTGATTATCATGAATTCGTTAATCCACCTCAAGAACCCTATGTTATGGACTGAATTTATAGACTTATACAGAGAGGAATTCATTGAAACACAAGCCCTCACCACAACACAACAAGAAGAGACACCAAAATCTAGTGTTGGAGGTAGGAAAGAAGAGGAAGTGGAAGAGGAAAAGGAAGTAGAAAAACCAAAGGAATAAGAAGGAGGAGAACATAAAGAAGAAGAAGAGACCCCTGAAGAACCCTCAAGATCTCAAAATATAGAAAAGAAATGGCATCAAATAAACCTCTCATCAGAAAATAGATCTGCTACAGGAGAAATAGAGTTGCTACAAGAGACACAAAGTTGTTAAAGGAATAGACAAATTTTCTACAAGAGAAGACAATGTGCTATAGGAAAGTCCAGTGAACTGCAAAAGACCCTAATTTTGAGCAATTTCACCTCAAAATCCTACGATTCAAAGGAAAACATCAAAAGGAAGGATAAATGCATATTTGTCCTTGCCATATGTGAACAAGAACACTGTGAAATTTTCAATTTTTTCAGTAGTACATCCTATGGGAAACTTATTATACAAGTTTACAAATAAAAAAATGAAATATGGATGTTTTATTTGAATTGAGCCTGATAAAAAAGGGAATTACAATTATTTTTAGAAAATGAGAATTACCTTGCCCACAACCAACAAGAAGAAGTAGAAGAAGAAGTTGGGGAAGAAGTGGAAGAGGATGGAACAAGAGAATATGTGCCAAAATTCCTTCTAAGGTAGCTTGGGCTTTTAGGGGGGCAACCAGTGCCATGAATGAGGCACAACTATGTCACTAAGTTGCTCAGAGGATGAGCCATACTTTCAGTAGGGGGTAATGACGGGCCTCCAAATTAGACATAAATTAAGGCCCCTCAGACCATATTTTAGCACATTAAACCTCTATTTCTCCACTAGATGAAATGTTTTTAACTTTAATATGTTCATTATGAGGTTTTAGAGACAATTGCATATTATGTGCCTAATATTATTTATTTTTGTAGAATATTATGAGAATATTGGGCAGATTATGAAGATTTGGAGGAGGAGATAATCTAGGGACTTTACCCCTCTTGTAGGGGGATCAATATTGGATAATAAATGAACAAAATATCATGAAATTATTGAAAAATTCTAGATCTCCACTCATTGAGAAAATATAGGAATGTGTTCCCTGTCATTTAATGCAAATTCCTAGTATTGGGAACTAGATCCAATTTTTGAGGGATTTTGGAGGGGAAATATGCCTCCTTTCAAGGAGAATGCTTCGTCATCACTTTGCATTAGTACCAATTCTAATTTTCCTCTAGGGGAAAATTTTTCTTAGTCTTCTTGTGGCGAAAACTTGTTATTTAGTAGCTCCACTTTCATTTCTAGTTGGGATGTACTTGGATTGATTCAAATAATGAAGTTTGGTGTCATTTTTATCCTCTAAAGATTGGTTTCATTTATAGTACTATAATTATCCTTGGGCTTGGACATCCCAGGATCCTCATATCCCTCTTGTACAATCTCTTTGTTTTCTTTGAATGTCTTTTTCACTTGCATCTCTTATTTATGCATTTATTATTTATGCTTATTTTGTTGTAGGTTATATTGGTAAAATGATTTAAGCGAGCTATTTTGTTGTTTATTTATAGAGTCTAAAGCATGATGCATCCTTAGAACAACTTCGAAAATTCATCTTCATCATTGAGCTACTTGGATTGGTTTACTAGTTCACAAATCTACAATTTCTAGAAGTCCCTTGTTGCAAAACAGTGGTAATTTTATGATATTTTTTAGAACGTCTTAATGAGATTAATTTGATTTGATTCACATTGTATTGTGTCATAAAAAAAATCAAGTTAATAAAAAAATTACCACATATCATTTTCACTTGATCAGGTCAGGAATTTGGTATGTTAACTACCTCACTAGTTCAAAAATTTCCAGGTTTTAGAGTAGTAATTTTCTGCTATTTTTTAGCACATGTTAATAGGTAATTTTTGAGTGATTCCACTTGGAATGGAGTCCTGGGAAATCCTACTTAATAATAAAAATATTCCATCTCGTTTGCATTTGATTTTCTTGGGCATTCAACAATTTATCTCGAGGAGTAACAATCCTATAGTAATTTGTTTCGAGATCTTCCTTGCCCATATTCACTCCAAATTCATGGTAGGAGTAGATTTATAGCCTATGAATGATATGAGGCCACTTTGATTGATCTAAGGCTTGTATAGGTCACCATTTAGCTCTTACATTTATTGCATCTTGAATGTTGATTTCTGAAATTAGTCTAGATTTCCTTCCCGCAATTTACTTCATGAAAAGTGTGATTTCCTTCCTGCAAGAATAATTTGGGACTTTCCTTTCCTACAAAATAGCATAAATTTCCTTTCTAGCAAGATAGATTAGATTTTATTAATTTTACATTATGATTTACATTTTTTCAAATAGAATCTATGTCCTTTTTCCCATTTACTTTCTAGCAAAACTAAAATAGGTTTACTTATTGCTATTTACCTTATGATTGGTGGCTTACCTAGATCTTGTCTTGATTAAAGTTGCTTCATTTCCTTATTTTACTTGCAGCAAAGGGAGTCAAAATAGGAAGAGGAAGGTGTCTATTTCTCATACAATTCTGACCCCTCTTAAGTTTGTACAAACCCAGGGTTGATAATTTAAGGTGGTAGCCTTGGGAATTGCAACATTCTTGTTGGAATACCAGAGCTCATCACCTTGACACTATATGTCACATGTTAGCATGATCTAAGATTCCATAGCACACCCTAACACTTCCTAGCATTCATTGGCATTTCCTAGCATGCCTTGTCACTCCGTCCTTCGCATGAATGACACTCATTGATCATACTCCCTAACACACCCTCTTATTCATTCATTTCCAAAAATCTTATATTGGTTCTCCCTGATGTTTCTGTATCACTCCCTAGCACTTCTTGCCATGCATTAACGCTCTCTAGCATACCTTGACACTCCTCAACACACCCTACCACTCTTTAACATGCCCTAGTCATGCTCCTCTTGCAATAGGTAAAGGACTAACTTATTAGCCCTCTTATGTGTTCATTTCGTTGCATTTTATAAATTTTGTTCTCCCTTTTGTTTTCCTGACACTCCCTTGAAAGCATTAGCACACCCTTGCACCTAACACATATTGGCATGTCTTAGCACCTATCATGTCTTGACATGCCTTGGCACTATCTAGCATATAATAACACCCCCTACCACTCCCTAACACACCTTGGCACTTCCTAGAATGCCTTGGGATTGCCTAGAAATATATATTGTCACTCCCTCCTTAGCACTCACTAATACTCCTTGATACACCCTCTTATTTGATCATTTCCATGAATTTTGACCAAGTTCTCCCTTGTGTTTCCTTGGAAGTCCCTAACACTCCTTGAAAACTTCTTGGAACTCGTCAACATGCCTTATGTCACTCCATAACAATCCCTAGCACTCCCTAACACACAGTAGCACAACTTTGCACATGTTGGCACTTTACAAGTCTTGGCATGCATGGCGTGCATTGATATGCCCTAGGAATATTCTTTGTGCATGTGGGATTAGCACCATTCCACATGAAAATTAAACAACCTCTTGATGCGCAAAAAATGATAGAAGATTTCGATAGGTAAGGAAATATGTGTAGATCAAAATAATTGAAAGGATAATTGCTGAGATTGGCAGCTTTTATATTTTGTAATCTACTAAACAAGGCCTCGACAACAGAAACACAGGGACTAGATCTTGAAATCTAGTTTGAAATAGATATTATTAAGCCTGAAGTGTAAAAGTGATCAGTTAGACATCAATAGTGTATGATGTGCCAACATCTTATGCATCAACGGACATTAATGGGAAAACTTTAGGAGCATCTAGACCCCTGTTGAGTCAGCAATATTTGATGAATGATACACATGAGAGAGGTTTATCGAGACATTTGAAAGGGTACATGGAAAATATTAGATCTATGAACACCACAAAGAGCTCTTTTCCGAGCTCTCCCTTGAAGCCATGTGCATTTTCCATTTGTCACCGAGAAAAACCACTACTGTCCACAAGAGAAACCAACTATCAAGTCAAGTGCTAAATGTTAGAAGTTGAGGTATAAAGGATTCCATGCTGATTTATATGAAATGCCATGATATGCAACAAGGTTTGTATGGTGAGTGCCAACAAGCAGAAGAAACATATATATCAAATGAAAAATGCTAGCATGACAGCATACTATGTTAATAACATGATACCCTACAAATGATGAAACTAAAACAAAGGAGAATCAAACTTAGCACCCATATGGATTCCATGCCAAGAAATAAGCAACCAAGTGTTAAAAATTGAGTGTTGAATGTGCCCAAATCTCCAACGAAGAGCACACAAATGTTGAGCACCATTGTCTGCCAAGTAAATTTCTTGCAAACTATTTTGATCGTCATTAGATTTTTTTTGGGTAGGGTCCATAGATGGAATAAATGATACCCTGTTTGGAGAAAAAATGCATCATCTTACCAATGAGAATATGCTTGGCAATTTCTACTACATTTTCTTACTTCCTTTTCAAATATTTTTAATCATCTTCACTATTTTTTAAAAATCCATATATCATGCAAATACATATATTATGGCATGGAAATTTTGTTTAAAACTCCCTTATAGAAGATATGACCACAAATTTATGACAAAGAAACCATCAATTTTATGTCAAAATAGATCTAAAACAAACCTCAACATGCCACAATCAAGGAGAAGTAGGAAACTTTTGTAAGGTATTAGGTTAATGTTCTAGAAAGTCCTTGTAGCTACCTATTGTATTCTTCAAAATGAAAATGAAAATCATCCTGTAAATGAGTCACAAGTGTGAAGAAGATGGAAAGGGTAATCACTGTTGCAACTATATTCAATGCAAAGGTTTGTTTAAATTTTTAGCGAGAGCGTAATATTTTTGTATTAGATCAGCTAGCAAAAGAGATCTGGAATGTGAAGATGAACCTCTTTCAACTTATATTCATAATCCTCAACACCTTGTAGTGGATGATGTGGAAGCATGTTGTTTGTCCAATTGTTGTAGCATTTTCTCCTACATCAATTTTAGTGGGCATTTTGAACATCAACAAAATTTGAAGGCCATTCCACATCTTCCATGTTACATTAGTGTGATTTCAATTTTGAATATACCCTTTTTTGGATTTTAGTCAACATCTTCACACATTCTCTTGCATTTTCTTCATCACCTAGTGTTCCAACAGACTCAATAACCTCTATTTTATTTCACTTTTCAATTTTTTGTGTGTACATTTGCATGCTCTTAACAACCATCTTCGACCCTATCTACACCTCTTCCTACAAGAGATACTTATGTTACAATTTGTCTTCCTTACCTTTGACAGAAAAATTAAAGGATAATTCCTTATCCTTGAGATTTTTCTCGAAGGAAATAATTGTTTATTTTAATTCTTTGATATGTTTTGTAGTTACAGTGCAAGTGCTTTCTTTCTCTACAACAATGGCTTCCAACAGTTTCCTTCGGTATTCTTCTATTTATAAAATAAATATAAAACAATTTCTTTCTCTTCAATTATTCCTTCAACAACTTGTTTTCTCTTTTCAAATACTTATTTTTCTTTCATTTCCTCTTAAAGATCCCTCAATGGAAGTCGTGAGAGCCATATTGGAAGTTGTGAAACACTTTTATACGTCGTCAAATATTAAAATCCATGAGGTTCATGGATTTATAGAGGAAGTTGTGGTCTTACAACCTGCGTATATAGCACACATTTTTCTCTTTTCACACCAACACAGTTCCCACATGGAGTAAATCCTTCCTGGTTCTCTATAAGCTTGTAGTTCGACTTCCCCCCCTTTGGTTGCAACTCGTAGCATTTTCCCTCTTTTTATAGTTTGTTGTCATTAATATTTTTTGTTTAGATGCAAATCATTTCCAGTTTTTTAATTATGTTTTTCTTGCTTCTGGGTCACTATCATGGAAGAGATACATGTGCTTGAATGTTGGGAGGACATAATGCTAGAAGGTAACATTTTTTCGATGCTAGTTAGTAGATGGGGGATTGAAAGAAGAATGGAACAAGGCTTTTTGGCTCCACTTGGAATATCATGGCTTGAACGAAGCATGGTACAAGGTTTTGTAGCTCTACTTGTTTATGAGGTATTTCCTCTTTCTAGAGATTTGCTCAGGGAGGGTTTTGATTAATGGGCTTCTATTCAAAGCAATGAAATGGGTATAGCTAGAGATTTAGGGCCTCACACTAGTTTAACTTATTTTTTGGACTCTTTTGTTAGTCAGGGTTTCCATTTCTCAGAGGGTTTCTCGTGTCCACCTTTGTTAGCCTCGTCTTTTCTACGTTTTATGATATGCTTTCTTATAGGCCATCATCCAAGGTTTTCTACTTGGTGTTATCTACCCCATATACTACTCCTCATGGATTACCTATTTTGTTACAGAGCCCTACCTTTGCAGTAGTATTTCCCTGCCATTAACAAACCTGAATACCCTTTCCACTCATGGGCTCTCTTCCCACTCCTCACATTTGGCTCTCTCTATCCAACCTATTAGTTTTGAAGAAATTCTTCCTTCTAGTTCTCTATAAATCACTCCTCTACCCAACAGTCTTGTCTCCCTTCCTTTTTCTTCTCACACAACCCCCTCACCAATCTCATCGATAGCTCCTCCCTTGAACACAATCCCCCCCTATAGGATCCCAATCATTCCCATGATCCCAACCCCTGATCTGCTACTAGAGAACAAAAGAACCCCTCCATGAAAGAAAATAAATGCCAACTCTCCTTTGTTTTGGGCAACAAGATCGAGATGCATGAATTCATTCAAATGTTTGAGTTTGTGTTGGGGGTTTGTGCTCATGGCCATATTTTTAGTGGGAAAACAATATCAAAATGGATGACAAAGGAGTGGGGGACTCACATCAACCTACTACCAACTTTCAAGATATTGGTAAGAGGTTGGCTCATTTTATTTTTCAAAAAGATTGAAGATGTTCATTGGGATATGAATAAGGTTTGGTGTTAGGAAATGATATATTACAGAGCAATGGAACACATAAAATATCGCAGAAATATAAACACAGAAAACGAATAAAACAAGAGAGACACTGATATACATGGTTCACCTAGTTTGGGCTACATCCACGGAGAAACAGCTAGTCCTTTTTTTATTATATTATCCAGCAAACTAAAGAGATACAACCTACAGTAGATTCGCTGTAACACCCTCTTCGCTCTCAATCTCCTCTCTCTTCCTCACTCAGGATACATATATATATAGATGCAGTACAATTGCCTCATATATTGTGAGGGGTTGCCTTATAGGCCAAAAAACCCTAAATTAAACATAACTTATACCGTTAGATCATCTGCCTAATGAACGACCCGGATTGACTAGAAATTACTAGACTTTTACAAGGCAATTTTACATCTATTTTTAGCTTCGGGGGTGCTACCCCTGAACCCCCGCCAGGGGACTGTTGGCCCCTAGACCCCTCGTCCAGGGGGGATTAGTCCCCGCGGACCCTCGCGGGGGGGACAAGTTTCCCCCATGTGGAGGGGTGTACAGTCTTCCTAGGGTATACATCCAGCTGAAACCTTTGAATACAGAAGATAATTAGGCTCCACACCCAACATTTGGAGTATCAACTCCACACCTATCATGCTTAAGCATTGGACCCCTATTCTTGATCCCACTTAGGAGAGACTAGAAAAGGCACCTATATGGGTTCGATTTTTGCGACTAAAATTAAAATTCTGGTTGGAGAAAGCTCTCAAGGAAATTGGACACAAGCCGGGGGAATTCTTGGAGGTCAAGCTCACTTTCAATGAATTTGTGGAGATGAAGGTGGAAAGCGTATTGGTAAATCTCAATATTAGAGACAACTTATGGGATGAAATGAAACTCCAGCATCAAAGCATCACTTCTCTTTAGAATTTATACTACAAAGGCATCCCATTTAGATGTCACAGATGTCACAAGCACAACCACAATGCTAGATATCGTCCACTAGGGTTCCATGGAAACAAAGGAAAGTACAAGCCCTCATCTCACAAGATGAAAGAGGCTTTGTCCTAATAGTGACGACTCCTCCTGTATTTTTTGCAATTGTATCATTTTACCCTACTTTATTGATGGTTATGGCTACAATATTCACTACAACTATTCCTATGATCATTCAAATGGATTTTCAAGACCACAAATCTTATCAGCCACAACTCCACGTACAACTACTTCGATGACACTGCCCTCGGGTACTCTATCTTCATCTATTTATGTATCTTCTATTGTTAGTTGTATTTTGAATTTGGGGAAATATTAGGATACAAAATAACATGCACTCCTTGTATATATGTTATTGAACTTGTGACGATGTGACTCCTATTATCTATTTAATATATTAAAATGACATTATTACAACATGACCCTTCCTATTTATTATTTAATACTTTAAAATTATTAATAACTAAAATTTTAGTCCCTCTTCCTACTTGGACTTGGTTTATGATTGTCCATTTTCATTTACCACATGTAGATGATGAAATCAAAGGTATATTTCAATCCATACTTTTCTTTTTCCCTATGCAGTGAACATTTTTCACACGAGTAAAAAGAAAAAATATTACCATTAAACAAGTTTTGTATTCATCGTCAACATTATTGGGACAAGTAGTTGAATTATTTTATTATTATTTATAGGGATATTAAATGTTGAAGTCTAAATAATTGTCAATGATTTTATGATGACTATGAAATTGAAGGAACAATTTACAAGGAGCATCACTTCACATCTAACAAGGTGATAATTTTGTCTCAGTATTTTTTTATTAGAATTAGATGTTTTTATTTTGCAAAATCTTGATTTAGAAGTGGTTCAATTTAGATTTTGAAGGTAGAAATATAATTAACATTCTCAAAAATCCCTAGGGTATCTAAAACTCTATAGCTTGATAAATGCAACCTAGATTTAAAAAAAAATCAGCCAGATTTTTCCAAAAACATGCCAGAGGAAATATATTTTTTCAAAGCTAAATTGTCACATACTTAGACTACTCTATTTTAAACTTGGGTTGGTAGGTTAATGGTTTTTTTTTAACCGTTTGAATTAGATTTACTTTCTTTTACATGAAAACATAATTTTGTTTGTAATTTTATTTTATCTCAAATATTTATCTAATTAAAGATTGTTTTTACTTTTCAGATAAAATTAAATATTTTATAATTTCTATAATTTATTATATAATATTTAATTTGTGATTTTCATTTCACTGAAATTATTATTTTAATTTGATTTTATAAAATTGAATTTGTTGAGAGGCACCCCCAAATCTATTATGGTAGCGATGTAATTTCAACATAAACATTTTGAATGGGTTAAAAATAAAATAAAATAAATAGTAATAATAATAATAATAAGAGGCTAAAATCTCTTGATAATTCACAAACCAAATAATTTAAGCCCCATAAAATCGAATAAAGAATTAAAAAATTATGTAGCCTAGCTATCTGGTCTCGTGTTGTTATCTTTCTAAAACCTAGATAGGACCACTTTGAGTTTTGCTTCTGTAATCTCCTCCATTAGCTCCTATTTTTCATCAACCTCCACAAAGTGTGGGAAGTATCAAGCCACACGAATGATCTCCACAATATTAATCCCTAGGGCCTCCTAGAAGATACACATGAAGGCATTCATCCCCATATTAGCAGGCTTATCAAAATTTGATACCTAACACCATAACTCATCCATCATCCCCCAAATAGTATTTTGCAATTTTCTACATTTTGCAAAGGCATGGAAGAACTTTGTATTTTCATTACCACTATCCAACAAAGTGGCCCTACTTTTAAGCTGTCATGTCTCTTCCATTTTTCCCAGAATATGCTTCTTCTTGGACATAAGGTTGTCGTAAGATTCACGAAACTGCTCAGAGGAAAACCCTCAACACCCATATCGAAGAACACCTCAATCCTCCCTTTGATTTTCAATAATTACATATCCTCCCTACTTCTCATAGACACAACCTAGCTCAGATGAAAAGCAATGGAAAAAATATCATTAGCATAAAATAGTAGTGTCATACATCACATGAGAGTTAAGAATAAAAATATCAAGCACTAGGATCAGTAGCTACTCTTAGCTGAATCAAAAATTGAATCATAATGAGCCTTTAAGAAGGTTTACTTATACAAAAAATGATTGAGAGGTAGATTCCTTAAAAGGAGGAATTCTCCCCTCCAAAATATCGATATGTGTGGATTTGGTTCCCTATGTCATTGTCATTCACTTGGAGTTCCTCATCTGCTATTGAATTCAAGCTATTGAAGAGGATTTTATGATCTAAAGTCGAGTTAGGGAGTTAATGAGGTTGACAATCCCCCTTAGATTCTCCCTTGGTTGCCTCCATCAAGCCCCTGCATAGTAAATGCCTCTTTTTCCTGTAATTTAATCACATTAGACCTCATAATATGAAAAACACCTTTTAATATTCTTATTAAGCATATTATAACTAAAAATGTGAATTAATGTGAGAAAATGATAGTTTAAGGGTTCGAGGATAGCATAATGACTTCAAAATATACTTATTAATGGGACCCATCGATCACCATAACACCTATACTTTTAGCAATGCGACCTTTGGTGAGGTTCAATTTTTCATCACAGAGGCTTTTTTAGCCATCACAAATGAGTTTATTGTGACATTTTTATGAACTTGTTACGGTCAATGAACATCGCCATATATATGCATCAATAGTTATGACCATGAAAGGTCCATCACAATAAATCATTATTGTCCATATGAAATGGTGATGGTCACTATCTGTCATTATAATCATTATTCGTGACGGGCCTTGAATGTCACCACAACGCCTATACTTTTGGTGATGCAATCTTTGATGACATCCAGTTCTTGGCGACAGATGCTAAAGTCGATCACCATTTTTCATATCAAATGGTCATGGTCATTGTAAGTAATTATAAATCATTATTGGTGATAGACCTTAAATGTGACCACAACACCTATACCTTTGATGATACCACCTTTGGTGACAAAGGTTCTTTTGACGGTCACCAATGAGCTTATGGTGACAATTTTCGACCCTCACCAATGTCCTATTTTCTTATAGTGAAAGCTCTAAAGCGAGACAATTTCTGCTGGAGTCAGGCTTGCCTTCTTCCATTTTCTCTTCCAGTGATTCAATCTCTTGCACCATATTTTCGTAAATTTTAAATAATAATCCTCCATACCACTTGGAATTTGAATCCTAACCCTCCATACTGGAAATGTAAATTGACCTTCAACACACAAATAAAATCACCTTGAAAGTTCCAATATAAAACTCTATTTTGAATATATATTTCATAATTCCACAAAACCTTATGAGAGAATTGGGATGAATGGAGCCTAATTCATATAATTTAATCCCGGTATTTGTTAACAACATCCATTAAAAATTTAGTACCCATTTTCTAATGCTTTATGCAAAGCCTAATCATATAGTTTTTAAACCCTAATAAAAAAATTGTTAGATCTTGATCTCAAAATATTCAAACCATAATCATTGATTTTTTCCCATTTGCAGAAAAATTACCTGCACTAGCCCCTCCTCGAAGATAGACTTTTGGAACAACTAGGTCAGACACCAATGATCAAACATGAATTTTACCACACCTAGAGTGTTTCTCAAGTAATCAAATGCCAAAACCCATTGGATATTTCTTCAATGTCTAGTGGAAAAACAACCTATGTCGGCTCTAAACTATAGGGAGGTGGAAGAGAAAGGGAGAGAGAGGTCTCAAGAGAGAGAAGGACATAGAGTTGCAATTGGAGGGTGAGAGAGAGGGGGGGAAGAAGAAATACATAGAGGGAGAGAGGTGGAGAGAGAGAGGGAGTGATAACAGGTAAATGGAGAGAGAGTGAGAGAGGAGAGCAGGAGAGAAGAGAAAGAGGGAGAGAGAAGGCAAAGAGAGAGAGAGAGGGAGAGAAAGAGGTAGGGAGAGAGAGATAGATAGAGATAGAGAGAGAGAATTTGTATGTTTTGGGGTGAGATAAAGAGAGGGAATAAGAAAGAGACGCATAGATACAAATATAGATATTATATAGTATTATATAACCAACCTAGATCCATCTAAACCTTGGATCTATCAAGCTTTGAGAGGGATCAAATCTCTATAGGTGCAATTCTTTCCTCAAGTTTTGCACTCAAAAAGAAGGTTTGCACCTTGATAAATTAGATCCCTCTCGACCTTTGATAGATCTGGGGTTAATATGGATCTAAGTTGGTCCATAGTAAATATCTAGGATGTATTCATGCAAGTGAATTAAAATTTTAGACAACAATACGAATCCCAACCAAAGTTATTACACAAATAAATTTATCGTGAAGCTTAACAAACTTTGAAGGAAATACACTAGGTAAATGAAACTTGGAGAAAATAAATGATAGATTTTGTTAGTTTTAATAAACTTGTTTCTAAGGTAAATGAGACTCAGAGAAAATAAATGATACACTGTTTGAGTTTTCAAGTGGAGAAAGGCTCCATATTTTGAGGCAAGGTGTAGACCTAAAAAGATCTCAAGGATGAAATTATTTTAACCAAAATGTGTTGTTTTTTTGGTATAGAACTGGTGGGTGGGTTACTCCTTCCTTTTTAATCAAAAACATATACACGTACGAAGTGGGACCAGATATATTATTCTAACTTCGTAAGGTTTGATTATCCATTTACTATGATCTGATCTGTGTTTGAGATAAAGCAAGGTTTTTTTTGTGAGTCAAATATTTCGTGTGGTGAGGTTTAACGTATGACTAATATTTAATAGGTTTTTATACAACAACTTTCATCCAAAATTTGGTAAATAATAGTTGTAGGTTTAACTTTATTCTACATTTTATTTTGATTCATGCTTTCATTTATATATGAATTTACTTGTGTTAAATTCATGAAGACGTAGATTGAAAGGAAGATAGTATTTCATGGTAAGTGTTTTGTTTTTAGTTTAACCCAATAATACTTACTTGCATGGAAAAGAAGGTTTTTACTAATGTAATAATATTTTGTAGGATTTAAACAAAAGTTTCTTTAAAACTTCATAGAATATTTTTTACCAGTGATGAGGAGAGAGAAAACCTAAGTAGAAAAGTAAGTACTAATAGTATCCAACAGTTAAAGATAAGATTGATTTATGACTCATATTTACATCGAGTGTACAACTACTTGGTGAATTAACTTTAGCATAGGTATAATGTAAAATAAAATGGATTTTTATTCATATTAATAGGATTTTTTTAGACTCCATGAAATTGTGTTTTATAATTGTATTACAAATAATTTCAAAAGTCATCTTATTTTATATATCTTTATTATTTATTTCTCCTCTCTTTTTGGAAAATGTTCTCCCATTTTAAGGACTTCTTTCCTTATTATGTGGAAAGCATAGTTTGATTATGGTTGTTAATAATTCACTTCATTTCTTCTTCCATATGAACCATGATTAAAGTCATCTTCTTATCGTTCCATGATGATGAGATCACTTCACTCGTCGCAAAGGTTGCACCATCTATGACCGCATGGGACCAACCTATCTATTTGTTACCTACATCACTTTATTCTTACAGCAGTAAGTACATAATCATTTCCCTGCATGTCAACTAGCACTTCCAAGTGGCTCTCATGCCTATTTGCTAAATAGTCAAGAAGGGTGTGTGGTTGTTCATCCAATAGTTGTGCACACCCTTGTGACTATTCCACCCACATTAGCGAGAGAACTTGCACCTATATTCTTGGGAACTGTGATAACTCTCACAACTATCACCCCATAACCTGCGAGGACCATCTGGAGGGTCCTCATGCCTATTTTTTGAGCAGTCGCAATACCATTGTGGGTATAGATCTCACAATTACGATACCATCATGACTGTGTTTCCCTTACCCATGACGGTCCACACGAATGTGAGCCAATCACCCACGCGGATTAGGGATTTGTCATCTAAAAGGATTGTACAAGGCACCCCTATACGACCTATCTAGCCTATACTACTAAATTGACAAAGGGGGTTTCATGGTGGCTTACCTAGCTCTCCTTGCTAGTTGAATAAGTACTTTGGTTTCCTACAAACACAGGTACATGCTCTAGAGTCTATGCCAATTTATAGGTCTGAAAAATACAAATGAGTTGGAAATGGGGGCCCCACTGCGCTTATATATACCATTTTTACTATTCTTCTAGAGGTCAGTATGGCAGTCCACGAGATCCACTTTCCAAACTGTTAGTGGCATTGGGATTAGTACACTCTCATCTTCATCATGGTACCCTCTTTTTAGTTCAACAAATTTTTTCATTTTGGGCCCACTTCACACTCTGAGTACTCGTCAGGTGCCACTTCCTATCATTTTGGTTAAATTTTCTTTAGTATTCGCAATGTACATATTTTTTTATGAAGATTATTTCACTTAGGGTTTTGGTTTTGAAGTTGCAAGTCCTTTTTAGCTTCCATGAAAAGTTGAGACCTCTCATGCACCAATCCACATATAAGATAACATTCTCCACTATCATGATAGGTTTCCTCTTAAAATTTACATATCCTGACATAATTTCTCCTGATTTAACCATAAGTTCCACCATCTTGGCAATGTTTACTGTCAGCTTTTACTTGCAACCGGTAAAATTTTCATGTTGGTCAATAGATCTTTTAGCCACATGGATTACCTCATTAAGTAGTTCCCATTGCACTATCAATATCTATGCCTATTTTCTCTGACTTGGGAGCCATTCATATGAATGAACCTGAATATAAGCCTCATCTCTCTTCTTCACCTTCTTTCTTACCACCTCCTTCTGGGCCATCATTCTTTTCTTTCTTACCCCCCCACATCAATTAGACCACTTGCATTACCACATCCATTTTATTCACCTAACATAGGTACTATCCAATAGGTCCTCCACCCTCTACATCTACCCACCTTCATCATTAAGTATGCCATTGTACTCATGGGGCACCCATCTATATGTTTGTACATCCAAAACTAATTTTAAAATTATTTTGACAAGTTTACAAAGATTCTTTTGGAAAATGGTTGTGACTCATATTTTTGTGTCACTTAGTTGGCGACAGTCCCTAGTAACCCTTGGTTGGATCTTGCATTCTACACACTTCATACCCACATCATTAATGAGCATTTTTTCACTCAACCATCATGACAATCATAACATGCATATGCCTCCCCTGTACATCCTCCCAAACCAGGGGCCTATCTCTAAGAGTAGTGGTTTTGACTCCCACTACTCGCATTATAGCTCTAACCTTGCACAATTTTTAGTATCCTCCATATATTGTCAATCCCCATTATGATTCCTTTGGCCCATAATGTTACAATACAACCTCAGCTACACATGGATTTCCCAAAACCATTTTCCTGACAGTCAATACTTCCTTTTTGTTGACTTCAACACTGATCTTCCAGAATCGAAGCAACACCATGGTTTCTCCCCACCCTTTGTGATAATCTCATGAGGAACATTGGGAAACCTCATTTCCCACTGATTTCACTGATCCCCTTGAAGTTCAACATGAGTGCAAGTTTTCAAATTAGTAGTGTATCATATATTATGACAATTGCAGTTCTCTCAGTCAGTCAAATATCCATGTGTTCATATCGAACCTCCTTCAATAATGCTTCGTATTTGATGCATGGGGGAACCCAGTTCAGCCCATTTGATATAAATACCCTTAAGGGAAATAACAATTATCTCGTTCAACTAACATCACATCAACCACTACAATGCTAATTTGATAGGCTTTTACTATGTATTTGTAATATTTCAATCGGAGTCATCATAATGAGCATGGGATACGATCACATGGTATAGACACCTTTTGTATAAACATTTCTTACGAGCATGGTTTTATTTAGTTTTTTAGTAAAGGTATTTTTACATAATCATCTCCATAACAAGTTTCTTTCTCTTAAGAAGCCAACATAACTCATTTCCTAACCCCATATATCAGGGGCGGAATTATTATTATGTAAAAATGGTGCACCCATTTGTACATAGCATAAGACACTTTGATTCAATAAGAAACATGTATAGATAGCAAATTTTCAGCTGAAAATATTATTAAATAAAAAAATTAAAAGGTTATCCTAAATTTTATTTTAAAAATCAACCCTCATGGGTGCTTCAAAGACAATTTGCCACACCCTCGTGGCTTTTTCTTTGACAGTCACGAGGGTCGCAAAAAGCATTGTCAACACTTCAAGAGACATATTGCTTGAAGTAAATTCAATCTCTTGATATAGCAGGGTTGACCATTCAAGCCTTGAGGATCAATAAGCCTTAATTGAAGGAGGATGGTAACTCCCATTTCATTTATGAGCCGAGCTATCTTATTTATGATCCAAAGGAGGGAGAGTGTGTTCCAAGTTTCTATAAATGCAAGAGGATGGGGAGCCAAAAAATAATAAGAAATCTTTCATTGTCATGTTTCCAAAATTGCTACAAACAATGAAGCATTCCAATGCTAAGAGGATTCGAACATTAATAAGAGAGTTTCTTCTTTGTGTCTTTGAGAGAGAAAGAGCTTGCAAAAGAGATTGAGATGGGGAAATAACTGTTAAGAGGTATTGAGCACCATTTCTCAAAAAGCTCTCTTCAAGTTTCTTTAAAGTCTATTTGTAACTCTTCCACAACCAAAAATCAATAAGTAAGCCCTTTTCCCATTACTTTGTTTATTTGTTTTTCTTCATTTGTTTGTTTCAAGTTGTTTAGTTTTGTTTTATTTCATACATTGTTTCCATTTAAATCAATGTTTTTTTGGTCCATATTTAATTACTAATACCACTCATTGTTTGTGTATCTTCTTGTAGGATGGAACCAACTACAAGATAAGAGAATTTTGGACACTTGTGCTACTAAATTCAACACACATCATCTATCAACATCTTCCAAGGCATGTCGAAAAAATGATCAGTAACATTGAAAAAACAGTAATGTATGTAAACATACAATATACACATCATTTACAAAGAAAAAGAAGATGTTTAGGAAAAAACTCAATTATATTAGTTCTTGAGATACAACCCATTTATGGGATTTGAAAGCATGTTTCCAACACAATCAATCAACTCATAAGATCATTTTTAAGACCACACCTAATGATGTACGGACCATACCACATCAAATTAAATTTACTCGCCCCCAATGCATCCTTTTCTTTTTTATAAACTAACACAAGTTCACTCTCTAAGAAAACCTTAGGATGGGCAAATTTGTCATATTGAATTTTGACACATTTATTATGTTCTTCATTTTATGTAGAAGGATCTCAACACTACTCATTAATATGTTATATGTAAATGAGGCACTCTTCTAGGATTTATGTATCAAGAAGTAGTGAAAACCTTAACTTTAGGGATGGAACCTCACATTCTATTAGAAGAATCAATTACTCACTATGAACGAGTTGGAATGGAGTAAACTTGATAGAAGTTTTAATTGAAGTTCATTATTCCTAAAGGGTAAGATATAACATCACATGCTAGTTAGAATTTCTTTCATTAATAATAATATACAAAATTGTATTAAAGGACTTATTAATTGCCTCTACTTTTCTATTTTCCGACATATAGTAAGCATACAAATGTTCATATTTGAGTCTCAAATTTGAAGCTAACCCAACCATCATCTTGTTTTGGAAATGGCTTCCATGGTTAGCGATAATCTCCATTAGAACACTAAAACATTTTATTACTTAATTGACTATAAAAAGAAAAACCATCTGAACATCATTAGAGAAATCAGACATGGCCTTGGCCCACTTAGTAAATTAGTTCACATTCATAATAATATACTTTTACTCATTATCAGAAGCCCCATGACAAGTAGTAATTTCCACCCCCAACATGATGAATTGACCAACAATTACAATAGGAAAAAGTGGAGGAGGATGTGTGCACATATTCCTTGTAAATACTTGACGCAAATGACACGTTTTGACTACCTTAATAAATCCTTTGAAAATAGACTTTCAAACATAGCCAACGCATAAGATTTTTTGGGATGTTTCTAACCCAAAATTATGACCATGATATGCTCCACTATGGAAATAATACAAAAAAATTTCTACCTCATAATGGGTTAAATAATAATGCACTATCAAGTCTATATTTCTTGATGATAAAGAGTGTCACCAATAAAAGATATTTATTTTCTAGTAAAATGAATTGCCATCATCAAGTGAGAAGGACAGAGGAAACCATTGAGTTTGGAGATATGTAAGGATATTTCCATACCAAGAGACATTCAAGGAAATAAGAAACAAGTTTTCCATTGGAAATTAATCCTAGTCATATTTTATCTCATCTCTTAGAGGTAATTCTGAGATGATTTCCTCTAAAACCAAAGTCTTCTTTGATTTTGCTAACATAAAATCAAGATAAAACTCTTTCAAAATAATGATCCATTTATGGAACTTCCGCTTGACAACTTACTTAATCATGGCATACTAAAATGGATTGACATAAAAAACAATCATGGTTTCAATAGAATATTGTGTTGAAGCCTCTAGACAACATGAACTATAGCCAATGCCAACTTTTCAACATTTGAGTACTTAAGTTTAGGACCCATAAAGCCATGAATTAGATAATAGATGAAATGCTCCTTAAGTTGGTCATATTCCTAAACCAAACCATATCAATAGTATATTTTGGTGCTACTAGACATAGAAGGCAATGAGAAGAGGTCAACACATTTCTAAAACCATAAAATGATATTGAACATAATTTTCCCATATAAATGGGGCCCCTTTCTTCAATAAGTGCGTAAATCCATTTTTTATATCAATGTAATTTACAATATAACACCTTAAAATTTTGGCTTCTCCTTGTAAGCTTTGAAGTTTATAGATGTTAGATGGGGGAGGAAGCTGAAGTGTTTCCTCAACCTTAAGTGCATCGAGCATGATCCCCCTTATTTGAGATGATTAACCCTTATATATGACTAGAAGTCACAAAAAATATACATTTTTGTGGATTCAGTTGGATTTTATTAAAACATCATCTCTCAAAAATTTGGCTGAGGTGATCAACATTATCGAATCTCTTACAAGAATGAGTAATGAGGTCATTAAGATAAGCCTCAAATATATTTTTGATGTCATTAAAGGCATAGGACATGGCATTTTGAAAGGTAGCTCCAACATTTTTAAGTCCAAAAAGAATTTTATGATATGAAAATATGCCCCATGGGTAGATAAAACTTCTATTGTGTTCATCTTCTAAATGAATTTTAATATGATAATATCCAAAGAATCCATCCATAAAAGATAATATTTCACTTCTCGCATATTCATTGATAATATGAGTAATGAATAACAAGGGGAAGTTATCTTTAGATCAAACCATATTCAAATTGCGAAAATCCACGAATACTTGAATTGTACCTTACTTTTTATCAACTCAAACAGGATTCAAAACCCAATGAATAACAGGAATAAGGTAGATAAAACGAACGTTAAGAAAATTGTCTACCTCAAACTTTATTTCCACCACCTTTCTTCGATTTTCTAGTGGAATCTTCTTTCTAATCTCATATTGAATGATACTAGGATAAATTCTTGGAATTTTTTCATTAGACTAAGAAAATACATCACAAAATTCCTTGAAGAGTTTGGTGTAAACATGAACCTCTTTAGATGAACAATTTTCACCTATAAAAATATTCTCTATGATGTTGGGGTCCTTAGAAATGTTAATCAACATATTCTCATAGATTTTTTCCATGTTCCCTTCAGTGTATAAGGAAGTAGATGCCAATGAGTTCACAGGTCAGTTTTGTTTTTTTGACATGATTGAATAAAATTCATCATTTTCAACCCTATGCAATTTTGGTAGAAAATATGAATGATGTTGCAAATCATTCCACAGTCTCTAGGACTAGTCATTTCTTCCTAGAGTTCCTCATTAGATGGAAAAATAATATCAATGTAATTCATTGAAAATGTTGAATCGCCAATCCAAACAGGAACAATACCTGGATCTAAATCCTCCACAACTGATGGAGTTAGATTAATCTCTAGATAATTATTTATTATAGCTTGGTAAACAATTGATACTATAGATAATGAAATATTCCTTCCAACATATCGAACTTATTCTATCATGGCAGAGGGTGAAGCTAATACCCATGCATCCTTGAAGTACAAGGTCTAGAAATAATGATTTAGGGAAATCGTCATGGACATAGCAAAAAAGTTGTTAACATATTTAATAAGAGGAGAAAAATTAAAAGTTCCCATTAGCGATGGGTACATTTTGATTCCAAAATTTGAAAAAACCTTATGGGATTGATCCACCAATGGAATAGTGGAATATGATTCAACATTGGGCTCAAGGTGGCAATAATACATCTAATCTATTGTGATGGTATTTTCTTCATGAAGAGAGGACAATACATGAAATAGTATAGATATCACTACTTGCATCATGTATACCCAATTTCATCCCAATAAAAAATTGTAGTTGAGTTTTGTGTTGACTACCTCCACTTATACATTGACAATTTTCCCCACTAAACTAATTGGAAAGGTGGGAATAATCCCATGATGCTTATCAGTATGAGGTTTTAAATAAATTGACAGTGCTAGGGATTGTGCCAACTTGGGAGACCCTATCCCTTTCCAACATGGAAATAACATGATGCATGTGGATGCTCCCTCATCAACAACTATATTAAAAATGGACTAATTGGCATGGTAAGATACCTCAATATAAAAGGAAACATGATGAGGAGGTAAACATTTGACATTTCTAGTGAGAATCATAATCATCTAAGCATTCTCTAGGTCTACAACTCCCATATCATTGATTCATGTGCTCCTTTGTGTAGGACATGACCATAGCACCTCCAAAGGTGATATGGAAAAAGGATTTTGGGCCAAATTATTTATTATTGAGTAATATTGAGTGGCCATAGCACTAGGGTTGTGGATAGATAGTTTTAATGATCCTTTCATAATACAAGGTAATGACTCAACCATAGGTAATTCTATATGAATAGGTTCCTATGGATCTAAAGCTTGTTTTCCTCTAGAAGACTTGATGGGATTAATTTGATAAATTAACTTGAGAATTGAATGTGTACATTTTCGAGAAAATATCCCCCAGAGTAGAACCACTCCGATTTACCCCTTGTTGAGGACTAGAGTTGGTAGTAGCACTAGAAACAAGTTATTAGCCCTGAGGGAATCGTTTATTGAGCACAACCTATTGAGTAGAAAAATAATGTTGTTCTAATAACCACTAAACATCTTACATTTTGGGGAAAAGATGAGTGATATGGTCACCCTTACAAAGATTACATAAGAACTTCAATTTTTTCTATTTTCATATCTTCCCCCCACCAATACTATTACTAGCCTTGGTTACATTATTTTGACCCACTACATTCTTTCTATTACCCCTATTCTTTTTATTTCATCCAAATTGTTGGTTTCCTTTGGGAGTAGAATATTGGACCACATTAGCTATGGAAGCTTACAAATGGGGAGGGAATGTTTCTTAAATTTTCCACATATTTGGTTGATGTAAATACATCTTATGTGATTGGTTTACAAGAAAAATCACAATGATTAAATCAATGAAACCATCCATACCATTAGTGTGGGTTCCTCGATTCATTTTTTCAAATTAATTTTCAATATCAGCATGTTAGGAAACATATCATACATGAACCCTAATTGAAAATATATTATATCAAGTTGTTGAGTCGTGAAGATAAATTGCTATTCCATGAATAATCCCAAGTGAGATACTTCTTTTGATATTGGTGGCCATAGTGATTTAAGGAACCATTATAGTAGAAACTCATTGGAAATATTTGCTTTGATCATCCATTTCATTCTCCACCATTCTTTAATTTTTTCGAAGATATGAGTAGCCTTGTCCAATTTGAAATTAGTGAGGATTTTAGTCTTGAGATCATATCTCATAAGAAATTGTAAATGGTTAAAGAAAAATTTGGCAAATTCACTGAATGATAAGAATAGACCTCCTTTGAACCCAATATACACTTTCTCGCATTTCTAGTCAGGGTGTATTGAAAAAGGCTCAATCTAATCAAATCATCAATGAAAGAGTTTGAATAACACTCAATATGGAAAGTGAAAATATGCTAGGATGGGAATTTACCAAACTTATATTCAAACTTTGGAATGCCAAAGGGAAGTTTGGTTGAGGCTTGGGGCCAATTTTGATCATAATGCGTTGAATCATTTGTTAATTTTGAAACGCATAAAAAATTTAAAGTTTCTAGAAAAGGTAAATTTTGTTGAGTTATATGGTTCCATACCTGAAGAGAGGAACCTCCTCATTGATCGAAACTAGGAAAATAATACCCTATATTTTATATGGCACTAGGTTTCTAGGGATTGTTTATAGAAGGGTTTGAGTTTAGATTAAAACATTGACATCCTAGAATGAAGGGAATTCTCTACTAATGGGATTCCCAAAGGTTTAAAATGGGTTTCCCCTTTGCGACATTCCATACGCAGAGGAATTCTCCTGGAGAGTATTTCAATAATTATTGAAAGGCATGGGACCTACTAACATCGCATAGGGAGAGAAGACATTGCTCCCCTATTAACCAAACATTGAATATGGGATATTTCCCATATACCTAATATAAGGTGAAAATGTTCCACCCATATGCACTGCAAGCCCCTGAAGAGGATTTTACCCCATAAGAATGTTTGGAAATTGTAAAGACTCACTTCCACGCAGTGGACTTCAAGGAGGAACATGTCATCCATGAAACAAGAAACCTTCTAAAGGAGTTAAGGAACTTGCCATGTCAAACATGGAAGAGGGAAAGTTGGTGAAAAACATGGACAAGATTGTAGGAATCCTAATTGATGACATCCTAAAAGTAAAAACATCAACATCAGAATAAAAATATTAGGTTTCCTGATTAGGTAAGAAGTGTAGGAAGGCCAAATAGTTATAGAAATTGAATTAAACTTTGGAATGGTAGAGAAAGCATGGGTGACTCCTCCTCCACCAATAGTGTAAGGGGAAATGTGATCAATCCCAATTTTACCAACAATAATAATGCTACTTATAATGTCCATTTTGAATGAAAGGGAAGATACATGAGTACTCTGCACAAAATATTCCAAAAAGACAAGCAAAGGATCACCCCTAGGTAGGGGATTAATGTTAATAATGAATGTATTTAGGATATATTTGACTTCTCCAAAATATATACTACCATATGCACCTAACTGAAACAAATTTTGTACAATTACATGATCACTAATATCTTGAATAATTCCTTGTGTTTTGAGGTATTTTCCTAATAGTGACCCCTCTAGGGAAGGGTTCACATCCACAATGTTTGTTCTAATTCATTATAGTGAACCAATATCACCAAATATATTCTTTTGAGGTGGGAGATTTGCATTCCCAAGAGAAATATTGCGAAGCCTTCTAGATTGAGATGTTGATATCTCAACGACCTTGAAATTATAAGATCAAAATGACACTAAACACCCTAAGGGAGAATAGTATCAAATAAAACTCAACTAAAAATAGCCAAAGCCACAAATGAGACAACATTATTTGGATTAGATAATGAATTTTTTTTCATCCATATTGATAGCCTTAGAGTGGAAAAGGTGAAGAATTAGCTCATGTGACCATTTTTACCGATAGGTCCTAGTTTGGAAAATTAGGGTCTGAAACCTTCCGTAAGAATTTTTGGGCATCAATTAATGCTTTTTGGGCGATAAAACTTTACATATTTTTTACACACATTTTTGTCCTATTATACACACAGACAAAATTTCAATAGCTTAAGAATATCCTTAATAAGAATCCATATGCAAAATTTATGCCACTCATAAGCTTACCTTCCTATTTTGTCCATCATGATTCAATAAAATTATATGCTAAACCACATTAGTAATGGAAAGGGGATAGCCATGTGATCATGCTGAAGAAGACTATATAAAATTCCATATTGTAACCCTAGTTAATATTTGAAGGAGTCAAACCTAACCATTAGTAGGATATTGGGTTATGTTATAATCAGGCCACTAGGAGGAAAAGGGGTTCCATTATTTTCAAGTGTACCTTGTTCCATAGAAAAGAAAAGTAGCTTACCAGGATAGGGTATAACACAAAGAGAGGATTTATGAAATGCAATATCCCATGGATGACAACCCTTATTTCTTTGAATTTTATTCCATTTTCTGTTCAAAGAAAGAAAGTAGAGCGACCTCACCTTCCAACTAGGTTTTCTCTGGAAAGGGCTTCTCAAGATATATCTTGTGGTTTGTGAGTTTCCATGTTCTCTATTTTTTGCATAATTGTAATTTGCATGCATATGCAACAAATATTAATTTACATATCCATAAATATAAAGAGAAATAAACCCTCATATTGTAGATCTTTTGGATTTTTTTAACTATAATTTGTTATACATGTTGTGACAAACTGTCCAGTGGAATATCCACAGAAATTTACTTATCATAAAAAATCCCAAATCATATTAGTGAAGATACCACAAGAAATTACCCTGACCTCATGATATAGCCCATAGTGGTGAAAGTACCCTCGCTTTGCATGGCACCATCTAGCAGAACTATAACAATGGCCCAATTTGTACCATAGGTAGTGCACAAAATTAAGGCAACCCCCTTTAGTCATTGTTGGTTGCGGTATTGGTCTGTATTTAACTCAACATTTCTTTTGTCAACCTAGGATTGTCAACTTCGAGGTGCAGTACTATATGTACCATAGGGAGTCTGTAAACCCTATCTAATTTTCTTGTATCAAATCAAATCATAAGAAATTCTTTCACCCTGCAAACTTAGAACTATATCTCTACTTGAATTTTCACTCCTTTAACCACTCCTTGTCTATAGAAAAAAGAAAAGAAAAGAGGGTAGCTTATTAAAAGAACAAATAAGCTACCAATAACATTCAATCTAGACATAGCCTTCAAAACCACAACCTCACCATTCAAGAAAAATAAATTAACTAAATTTCATGGCACATTGGCTATATTAATTCAGTAGTCTTTACATCGCATGTTTATCTAGTTGAGGAGTGACAAATCCCAGTAGCATCTCCTTATTCTCACTACTTTGGAAAAAGGCCTAGTTATACAATTTATACATATTTCTGAAGATAAAAGTGGCACTAAGGATGACTCCTATTTAGAAACATTTGGATTTAATATCCAGTTTTAGTCCAACATGAAACCAAATGACCTAGACTTAGACACTTGAAACTAGATCTACCTATAGAAGTTGACCATTGATTCTTCACCCCTGCTTCCTTGGGTTGTTACATAGATGGAGGGAAACAAAATATTTTTCCTCATCGAATACTCTGAGTGCCATATTATACTTTGAAAAGTTGACTGCTAATGGTGGTAGAGGAAAGCACCTAGGTGTGGACACTGCATAGATTAGGGTTAGTGGTTTATATTGAGGTTTAGAAAAGAATACAAATCAAATAATTCTAGCATCAAACACAAATTTTCCTACTTATCTTTGTAAAATATTGTATTTGAAATATTTTTCTTCGAAAAACACATCAAAATCAAGGATAAGCACCATAGGTTTAGGCAAAAATTGGGTGAAACAAAAGAAGGTAAGGGAAAAAAATAATATATTTTCAACTCCCATCACTCCCCCAACCCTTTCTCCTTATGTGTTCTCACACAAAATTGCCAACCTCTACAAAAAAAAAAAATTGGAACCCTTTCCATCACTTCTTAACCTTGATATTAATTTCCATATATAAACTTGGGCTCTCCTTATGCTTCTTCCTTGCTCTCTTTTCCTTATCCTTCAAGGTGCCTCATTATTCCTCCACCTATTTTTTCTTCTCCTTGCAAGTGTTCAATTCATCTTCAAACTGTTTATTTTTTTCCTTCAATTTTGGTATCTCAGTATTCAATCAATCCATAGTGTTTTTTAAGGTTGAATTATGAGTTTGAATTTACTGATTCAAGAATTTGATCTCCCTCACTTCATTATGCAAAGTTTCAATTATATTTTCATCTTTCATTTGTTTAAGCATGGTTCTAAGAGGAACCAAATATTTTTAATCTTCAACTCATACATTCTCATGATCTCAACCCAGTTATGCTATGGCTTCTTCAACAATCCCTTTAAGCTTTCCATCCGCTCGCCGCTTCTTATTATTATTTTTTTGTTTCTTTCCTTTTTCTTAGTATTTTCTCAAACCTTAATGTGAGTATCGTCTTCAATTGTAGATTCCATATGGATTTCACCATCTTCATTTGACACCTAAGGATTATGGCTTACCACTTCTATTTCACACACAGTGTCCTGATCATATTTTGATACTTCTACAGGGATGTCTTATCTCTCAAGAATACTTTCAGTCATAGGAATACTTATAGTTGGAATATTTTCACTTTCTACAAGTGGAGAGGCAAGCTCTTCCCTATCCCTTTCTCATGTCATTCTCCTGGTACTAGCCATAGATGCTAAATATGGTTCAACCCTTACATTCTTAGAACCCTCCAAGGGGTTTTTCTACTTTTCATTATCATTCCTTTTCACAGGTTTAATCTATTTCACATTCTTAGAACCCTCCATAGGTTTACTTTGTTTCTTAGTCTCAGACCCTTCCATAGATTTACTCTGTTTCATGATCATTTTCTTCTTCACCGGTTCCTTCTATTTCATAGTATTAGACCCATCCACATATTTACTTGGTTTCATGGACTCAGACCCTTCCATAGGTTTACTTTGTTTCCTTTTATCATCATGTTTACATTCATACATAGAAAATACTCTTGGAGACTATTCTTCTAGATTAACATGTTGTCTTAAGCCATCAGTCTTGAATTGCACTAAAAATTGGTCCCAGTCAGACCCTCGTCAACTCAATTCCTTAGAAACTAATATCTTAATTAACCCAACATGATATAATCACTTCTCCTTCTTGTTAGCATCGCTCCTTTTAATTCCATGTGACATTATTGCTAAGATTTTAATAAGAAAATGATGAAAAATCAAACTATGTCCTGATTCGAAATGTAGTAATAGCCATATATGATAGATGAGTACCACTGAGAATTAACCTTCATAAGTCAAGAATTTTTTCAAGATCAACAACAATCTTCTCCACTTATTAATAAATAATTTCACATGGATCCCATGCCTCCAATCAACTTTATGATCAGGATCTGTCATGAATATTTTCCATACACTTGTATCAAAATATCCCATTTTAGACTAATTATCTCCCTCTCATGGAAGACCAATTACTTCTGCCAAAACCTGCTCAGAAACATTAGACACTAAGGACCCAATTTTTTCCCTCTTACCATCAAAGATCTCAGTGAATACCTTTGCAACTTTAAATTCATGCCCATCAAACTTCTTAAGGAACCATAACCACCCTGCCACCTTCAATATTTCGAAATTTGTTTTATACTCAGACAACTTATTAACTTCTCCAACCGACCCTGGCTCAGATATTACCATGGAAATACTTTCCACTACATTCTCTTGTTCACAATATGTTATATTACCTCTCCCATGACCTTACACTTCACTTTCATCAACCCTTCTTGGTACCAACAACATAATCACCCCTGTAGACCTACATGCAACACTATATATAATTTTCCTTTGCTCATTACCATTGAAATTTGATTCGTTGAATTATTCTATTTCCATCACCTATCAAACCAATTCAAAGCAATGGAAATTGTTTGAGCATCTAAGAATAATGACATTGGCGTCATGGAAAATAATTTCTTTTGATCGAGAGTAATTAAAAAATGACGGGTCGAACAAAGATAATCATGGAAAATAATTAATTCTAGGAAATAATATCACGGTACTTTGGGATATGGGTTTAATACGAGGCATGGGAAAATATTTTTGTTGATTCAATTAACACGTATGGTGGTGACATCAAGGAAAAAAACTTGTGCTTCCCTGTCATGACTGTGGCTTATCATATTAGTAATGGTAAATCTTAACATGATGTTGTACCTCTGAGATGATAATGGTCAAGTATCATGCCAGAGCATCTAAAATAACTGTTCTGGTGGTTTTGTTTTAATTTGGAGGACTAATGAATGAAACATATGTAAAATTGTAATGCCTAACCCTTTGAATAATATTAATATAAAAAAAGAGGGCTGCTATAACATTTCACACAGTGAAATAGCTTGTATGGTGGTGAGCAGAAACAAAAAATAACATGATTATCACAATTTTCAAATAAAAAGTTAAATAATCATAAGTATGAAAACCTCTAAACGATGTTCAGAAGGTTCAAGGGAATATGCTTAAGCTTACATAAGATGCTGATGATTTATTGATTCAGAGGCAATTAATTAAACAGACAATCCATTAATTCATTCTCTTTATAGATTATAGCTTTAGAAGCTTATAGGAATAGATTGAAAATCAATTATTCCTACCTAGATATCTTTGTAAGACATAATAATATGAGGAAAACCATAATGTGTAATACTGGAAAAACTTACAGGAAACACAAACCGTGTAAAACAGGATTCGAAATCCTTTGCTTTGTATTAACGCTCCAGAAAAGTCAAGTACATCAAATGCCTAGAAATGCTTCATCAAGGGTGCAACCCATAATAACTCATGAAGAGAGTTATTTATACAATAGTAGAACTAAAAAAATATCCTAAATTGTTTTTACAAAAATAGATTATCAAAATAAAGGCTGCTAGTTGATCTAGCATTATTTTGATGATGTGTTGTTGGTGACTATCATTGAAAATCTAAAAATTGTTGAAGCTAGTTGACTGTTCCTCCAAAAGTTGAATGTTGTTTGATTTTCATGCTTGATGTCATATTTACTTATGACCTTTCATTTGATACACTTTTATCTGATACTCTTTGACCTTGTTGACCTGTCAATATCCTTTACTGTGATTTTTACCTTTACTGTACATTTCAATTTTTTAATGTATATTTCAATAGTAAATCATTTAGTTTTTCACATCTCTCAGCATATGATAGTTGGATATTGATCATCCTTCTGTATATTTCATCTATTTTTCCTTTAACTGTATGCTTTATCTACCTCCTCTGTTTAGTCTTTTACTCCGTAAATTGTCTGTTTTAACATTTACAGTGTAAGTTATTTCCTTCTGCTCTGTGATAATTTTCCTTTTCTTCCGAATAAAGGCTTTTGAATTCATTTCCATGTGAATCTTGGAGTAAACAGGTTTTGTGACTAGTATCAAAACTATTTATCCAAGCTTCTGGCCTTCTACTAATCACTTGCAAAATACAACAATTTATTAATAAAAACATAGGTTGACAGGGAGGTGATAATGGTTTCAGGGAACAAGAAAGTGTGTGGGCAGAGTCCTAGCAATGTTTAGAGGGTAATTCGAAGTAAAATTGGGTTGCATAGGTTCAGGGTGGTACAGGAAGGGTTAGGAGGGTTTCACTGTGTAAACGGGCGAAAAGATCAAAAATGAGTGTCTTTGGCATTTTAATGGGAAACTTTAAAATTGGCACGGTAATTCATAATGTGAGTGGTTTCAGCGTACGTGGGGAGGTGGTTTCATTGCTCATCGCACTACTTCTGGCTATGGGGTGGATTTTCTCCAAGGGCACGAGAGTTAACATAGAGCTACCACGTAATGACAAGGGGACCGAGCAAAACCATGAATCTTGTGTGCTCTCGGGCCAGTGAAGGTCAAAGATCAGGAGCATACAATATGGCTCTGAGTTGTTAGATCTCAGAGTGGGTGATCAGAGGGTTTTCACACGGTCGAGATGCATGGAGGGAACAGGTGCGGGGATTAGCGGGGCTCACGGGATAACTACAAAGGATTTGTAATTATTTTAATGAATAAAGTTGTGATTAAACAGATTGTGATGGGTTCAATAAAGTGGGACTAGGGAATAAATACACTAGGGATATAAGTTAAATAGGTATCGGGGAGGGTTTATTAACCATACCCAGGGTTAAATTCGGGGTTTGTTAACCACACCAATAGGGTGGGTTAGATGGTTTTGTCAGGAAAATGGTGAGTTTGCATTGTTAACGTTATAAAGCGGGGGTGAATAAAACTTAGGCTAAAAGGGGTTTTATGGGTTTTTAGGCAGAATATGGTATGGTAGAGTTAAAAAAGTAATGTGGGGCGTGACAAAACTTAGGTTAAAGGGGTTTTTATGGGTTTTTGGGAGATTAATAAGGGGAAAGTGATTTCTTCAAAGGGAAATGGGTTTCGCACTAGGGAGAAGGGGTTTTTGGGTAGGGGAATGAGTTTCGAGGGTATATTGATGGGAAAATGTGTGAAACAAAGGGGCATGGGTGAAAATGAAAGGAAAATGGTATTTTCTTAGGAAATGATGGGATAATGAGGAAATTAGTAAGTATGTAGTGGGGGGTGAAATGAAATGAGGGGAAGTTAACTAAATCAACTTGTGAACATCTTTTCACTTTCATAACTGCTCTTGCTCATTGAAACACATGATCAAGCATGAGAAAAGTGTTGATGCTTCAATCAACTTTTTACTTCTACAACCTTTCTTCTACCTACCCTTTATTTAACCTAACATTTTTTCTTCACTTAGTTGGGTGCATTTAGGCTAGCAGATCCTTTTCTTTCCTTTTTATTTTGAAAATCGAACTATCTAATTTTAACCTTATAACATCCAAGGGATCAGATTAAACTGATGAACTCGTTATTATTCTCTAGCTAACTACTGATCAACCAAGATTAAACAGTTTGGCTAGATCTTTATTCTCTAACTATAAACATGAAATTTAAAGCATGAACTAGTCAAGATTAAACTATTTGACTATCATGGGTTGTGGAATTTATGATAAGCTGCACACAACCATTATTTTGCATAATAAAGTAAAAAGTAGTGGCACTTGGACTTGCGCACTTTCATGAGTTTATTTCTTTTTGCTTTTCTCTCTAACCTAACATTTTATTCTTTCCTTCATTTTTTAGGGCATCTATCCTAACATTTTATATGATATGGACATATTTATCAAAATATTTCCTAACATTTTTATTCAGTATTCTTTTTGTCCATATCCTAGCTTACAATTTTTTGAAAAATATTTTTATTTTTTGACTAATTGATTCTAACTTACCAAAACCAAAAAATGCTACAACATTGGCTGCAACTGGGGACTGCCTTCTCCTATAGAATGCAGAGAACCTATAGATCCATGTGCCTTCTCCTTGGGATATGGAGTATTTTGCTATAAAAAATCACACTAACAACTTGAAAAGTAAGAGAAAACAGAGTTTTTACACTGGTAGTAATGAAATCTACTTCAACTTCTCAACATTGAATGTAATGTTTGAGAAACCTTCCATTTACAAGATAAGTGGAATATAGCCCCTCAATATTTTGTAGCACAAAAGTGTTGTTTCCCTTCACTTCAGTAATTTCTAAAGGTCCAAACCATAGGTTATCAAACTTGCCATGTTTTCCCTTTTCTTCTCTCCTAGAATCCCATCTTAGGACTAGATCACCTTTCTTGAAGTCCCTTTCCCCAACTCTTCTGTCAAATAGGCTCTTCATCTATTCTGATACTTTTTCAATTTGTATTGAACTTCATCTGTGTTTTCATTTAGTTCAATAATCTGATTTATTCTCCTTGAAAAATCATTAGGTTCATCTGTTGAATCCTGCAGGAATTTTAAAACGGGGAAGACAAAATTAGTAGGGAAGATTGCATCTTTCCCATAAACTAACTGGAAAGGAGATTTTCCAGTAGATCTCATTGGAGTAATTCTATTTGTCCATACTGCACAAATTAAATGAAAGTCCCAACTCTTTTTATGATCTGCTGGAGTCTTTTTTATTAGCTTTACCAGACTTTTATTTAAGGATTTTGCAAGGCCATTACCTTGTGGGTAATATGGAGTTGAATGATGTAACAGAATTTGATATTTTTGGAAAGACTCAATCATTTTAATACTAGAAAAACTTGTTGCATTATCAGTGACAATTTGAGTTGGGCAACCAAATCTAGATAAGATGTTTTCTTCAATAAATTTGATTACTACTGAATCAGTATCATTTATCACTGAAATTGATTCCACCCATTTAGTGAAGTAGTTTGTTGCAGTGAGGATCCATCTATGTCGATTACTTGAAGTGGGATGAATCTATCTAATAAAATGTAATCCTGATTGGAGAAAAGGTTGTGAGACTATTGATGGAACCAATGGTAGAGTTGCTAATTTTTGCTTACCAGCAAAAATTTGGCGAGGAACACAACCTGTGACCTTTGCTCCTACTTGAAAGAACAATGTTGGCTAATAAAATCCTCCCCTTAAAATCTTATATGTTGTTGCTCTCCAAGCATAATGTCCTCCACAAAATCTTGTATGAAACTGGTCAATGATTCCTTCAGCTTATGATTTTATTAAACATAATAACAAAATGTTTAGTGGGCATTTCCAGTACAAATTTGCAATTATGATATAGTACTTGACTACTTTCAGTTTGAGAGTTTTACACTTGCTTTTGGAGAGTGATGTTGGACATTCAAAATGGATTAAGAAATTTACAATGTCTTGGTACCAATCTGACAATAGAAATTTTCCATCAATGTATAAAGGGATGATCTAATCTAAAGGTAAGGGTTCTTATGGATTGTTTTCTTTAGGACAAAGGGAAGGTTCTTTTGGATTCTCCCCTTCTGCAAAAACAAAAGGTTCTTGTGTATTCTTTTTATCTGAAGTTTGAGAAGGTTCTTGTGGATTCTTCCCATCTGAAGTTTGAGAAGGTTTTTGTGGATTCTTCCCTTGTATCTCTAAAACATAATTGATTTTGAGCACTTTACAGTTGGATTCATCTAGAAGCTTAGTTAATCCTTGACCTTTTACTAGCTTTGTAGTTTTGATAGCTAGATCAAACTCTAGTATTTGAGTGATCCATGTACCTCTCTTCCCATTAGTGTTTGGTTGGGTGAAAACATTTTTTACAGAACTGTTAGGAACATAAGCAGTAATAAGAGAATGTAGGACATGCATCCTGAATGTTTTCAGAGCTTGAATAAGGGCATAGGCTTGCTTCTCAATTATGTCATACTTAAGCTCGACATCTCTCATAACCTTACTAAAACAGGCTATGGGTTGGTCATGGGAATCTTCATTCTTTTGTAGAAGAACAATAGTAAGGGTTGTTTCTAAGGCAAAGGAAAAGATACTGAATGGTTTAGTGTAATTAGGGCTGGCCAAGGTGGGAGCTTCGGAGATAGCTTTCTTAATCTAATCAAATGCATGCCTGGAAGAGACAATCAATTTAACTTCATGATCTTTTCGGAGCATGTCAGTTATATCTTTTACAATCTCAACAGAATTTGGGATGAATCTCCTTAAAAAAATAACCTTACCTAGAAAAGCTTGAATCTTCTTCTTGTTTCTAGGTAAGGTCAATGTTTTAATGGTAGACACATTCTTGGGATCAATCACCACTCCTTTTTTAGAAATAATATGGCCCAACAATTTTCCTTCTTTGATAGAAAACATAGACTTTTTAAGATTCAATGATATTCCAAATTTTCTACACCTATCAAAAGCCTTCATCAAGTGCTTTAGATGTTTCTGATCGGATGTAGAAAAAATTGTTATGTCATCAAGATAAATGATGACAAATTTATTTACCTGACCCATAAAAGTTAGATCCATAGCTCTATGAAATGTTCCTCCAACATTGGTTAAGCCAAATGGCATTCTAGCATACATGAATGTACCCCAGGGTGTAGTAAAGGTTGTCTTCTCTCTGTCTGCTGAATCAACATTTACCTGATTACTGCCTAAAAAACCATCAAGCATAGAAATTCTTTGTGCTCCTGAAACCATTTGAGGCAAATGACCCATTTTGGGCAAAGGATATTTATCCTTTAATGATGCTTTATTCAAATTTCTAAAGTCCACATAAAGTCTGATTTCTCCATTCTTCTTTCTAATAGGAACTAAATTTTCAACCTAATTAGAATATCTAAGAGGGAGAATGATCTAGGCATCTAGAATTTTCTTAATTTACTTTTCTACAGTTGGTAGAAGAGCTGGATTGATCCTCCTAAGTTTTTTTTGATAAGGAACTGCTTCTGGATTTAATGGAATCTTATGTTGTATTAATGAAGTATCATAGGTTTTTAGATCAGCATAGGTCCATGCAAAAACATCCTTATAATTTTGAAGTAACTTAAGATATTGAGCTTTGATCTCAGGACTTAGAGATGCACAGATTTTGATGTTTTTAATATCATCAGTTGTTTCAATATTAATTTCTTCTATGTCATCTTGTGAAGAAATGGACTGAGGGTTTCGGAGGACATCATTTTGATCAAAAAAAATTTCTAAAGCAATGAGGTCTTTGGGAATAAAATTGTTAGACAATTGAACAATGTCATGATCAACAATTTTTGAGTTTAAATTTGAAGTATCATCTCCATTTGTATTTTCATTTATTTCTATTCTATCTTCATTAATTTGTAGAAGTGAAAATTCATCTATAACCTGTAGAAAATATTTCAAATGTTCATCATCTTCAAATAACTACCAGTATTTTAGATTGTCTGAAATGGATGGTCTATACTTGACTTGTATATGATAGAGTCCATTGGTCTGATTAGGAATTTTAAATGAACTAGCAGAAACAGCTAAGGCATCTGCATGAATATTCCGTTTTCTTGGAATATAAGTCAAATTAAAAGCATCAAATAAGTTTTCGATTGAATCACAAACTTCATTTCAATAAGACCTAAGTCTAGGATGCTTAGTCTGGCAAATATTTCTCACTTGTTTGACAATAAGTTCTGAATTAGTAAAAACACTTAAGTTTTGAACCTTTAAGCTTTTGGCTAACTGCAGTCCCAAAAGGAAAGCTTCATATTCAACCACATTATTTGTAACTTCGAATTCGATTTTGCATGATTGGGTGATACTTTATTTTTTTGGTGAAATTAAAAATACCCTAGCTCCTGCTCGATATTTTGTACATGAACCATCAAAACATAATTTCCATACATCAGTTTGATTTGGTACAGGGCTTTCAATTACATCTTCTATTTTAACTTGAGGTTCATGTATTTGGTTTGAAGAGATTTGAAAGCAACCAAAATCCTAATCAATTTCATAAACGGGATGGTTCCTTGGCTGGTCTGTTTTGCAAATAGTGTGCACAAATATTACCTCTCTATATAAACTTATTTGTTCTCCACCATAAACTAGAATAGTGGCATAAGACATATCCATCTGAAGAGTTGCCCCTAATTTGGCACAACAAGACATAGAAACGAGCATTCCGAATTTGGGAGGAATATTTGTGACATCTATATCAAGCACTACACTTTTCACTAGAATTTGGGCAAGGGTGACTAGTAAATCCTTAATCAATCCTAAGCAGGGCACCCTTTTAGAATCAAAGGTGTACAACTCATGATAGGATGTAGTTATGTTAAGTTTCAAATGGTCCATGATAGTTTTTGGCATGAGATTATGTGATGCTTCAGAATCAAGCATACAATTATATAACATGGAATCATTTGTCTTAAGAGTTACATAAAAAGGAGGCACTATTTCATCTATCATATTTGAGCTAAGACCAAAGAAAATTGTTAGTTTTTCATCTTGCAGACTAATGATATCACTTTCAACATCAACTGAGGTGTTTTGCATCCATTTGGAGACTTGATTTTTATACCCAAGGTTTTTGGAAAGTTCTGAAAGTGGAATTGGAATTTTAATTCTCTCTAACTCTTTTTCAACATGAAATGTAGTCAAAGGAATTTCATCATTTTGAGCAGTATTAGTTGACTGATTTGATGGTCGAATAATAGTTGTTTGAGTTTCAGCAGCTTTGGTACGAGTTTCAATTATTGGAGTCTCCTTAGGAGGTCTTCCGGGGTCGGGTCTAGGCCAAAGATCATATCTCTTGTTCAACTCTACAATTAAAAATTCAGAGAAGGCATGGTATTTAGAAACTTCTGAGGATTCTTGACCTTCTTGAACCTGATTTTGTTGTGAGAGAGAAATAATAACTGTTTGATTAGAATAAGTATCCATGTTATTGATATCTTCAACAATAGTCATAGTATTTTCATCAAGTTGTTGTTCACGTATCAGTAAAGGAGTGGGAACCAGTGGATCATTACTAGGTCTCTGAAGAATTTGTAATTGTGAATTCCTTTTATACTAACATTGATTTTGATTCTGGGGTCTAGGAACTATTTGTTGAACTATCCTAGTTTGAGTCTCAATCTTGGAAATTATATTAGATAGATTTCTATGAAGAGAAGCTATTTCATCTATTTTAGAATCTATTTTAGTCTTAGAATAACTAGAGGAACTAGAGGCCTCTTGAATAGATTTGAGTTTTCTTTGGGCCTTTTCCTCTTTAGCTTTCAAGGAAGTTGAAGCAACCCTATTTTCTTCCACCTCTATATCATTTGTTTGCATATCTTCAAGAGTTCTTGAAGTTATCTCTCTTAGCATTACAACAAAATCATCGTCAAAGGCTATAGAAAACCTAGACTTAGCTGCTGTTACAGGGGGTTTACAATAAGGGGCATCTTATGATAAAGTTTATTGAACCTTTTGATAAAATCTGATACAGGTTCACCAAAGTTTCTTTTAGGTTCTTCAAACTTAGTCAGAAAGTAAAGAGGATCTTTCTTTACACCCCATTGATTTTTAAATATGTTTGTAATCTCTTCCCAATTTCTAATGGAATTTACAGGTAACTGCCTAAACCAGATTCTTACATTTCCTTCAAGTGACTGTACAAACAATCTCATGTAAAAAATTTCTTCTTCTATATTCTTGTTTTCTACAAAGTTTAGAAAATCTTGAAGATGGTCCTCAACTAAGGGACCAATGTCTTCATTATACCTGGGAAGGTGTTTCAAGTATCTAGTTGGGAATGCATTGAGGTTAGCACGTAAGACTAAAGCTGCATATCTAGCCTATATAATAGGTTGGAATGCCATAGTATAAGGTGGTGTATGAGGTGTTTATGTGGATGAAGAAGAAGAAGATGAAGAATAGGAGGTAGAAGAAGGTGATTGAGGGGGTGTGTGACTATGTGGATGTGAAGAAGGAGGGGGTCTCCTGAATAAATTCAAAGGAGTCTTAAGAACTAATTTTGGGACTTGTGAATCAATACCCTCTTTTGTTTCAAAGAGTGGATTTAGTATATAGAGATGGTCTCTTCAGGTTGTTCAGAAGTATAAGCTTTAGGTCATTCAGAAGTGGAAGGAAATGAATAAGTGGTAGGGGATATTGTTATCAGGAAATCTAGTGTCCACTCGAAGCTGCTAGTCCCACTAAGACTAGTAGCTATCTTAGAAACAAAAAAACCAAAACTACTTTCATTTTCCTTTATGAGAAGTAGATAAGAGTGGAATGAAGGACACCAACCTCAGTCTTGCGCTTGGTTCCTTGCTCGATTCCTCTCCCTTCCGACAAATCCTTGCCGATTCTCCTTCATATACCCAGCTTCAAAGAGCACCTGTGGAATCAAAGCAGCATAATACTATCGAAGAACAAAGATCTACAATCATAAACAATATAGGACTAGATATATATTGACCACACAAATGGATATATCATCAAACATACAAGAATGTGGAGGAAAACTTGAATAGCTTTATTAATAATCAAGAATAGCAAAGAGGATTACAACCAATTGTTCTGACCCAGCGTCATCCTCTAGCATGAAAGCCCTTCTTTCACCTCATGAAAATCTTAGATCACCCAACACTATGATATTCCAACAAGAAACCAATATCACTTCCTTACAAGATACAAAATTCCAGCCTCTGGATCTCTTGGATGAGGGATCCATATATAGATGATTGTAGGGGGATGAGTCAGCTTCTAGGATTTTGATTAGTGTCCTCTCTCTGATAGTTCTTGATTCCACTTGGAGATTTATGATCTCTTACTCATCCCTGGGCGAATTCAGAGAGGCAAGTGTCATAGGAGAAGTTTCTAGAAGATTCCATGATCATCCACCTCGCAAACTATCTCTGCCATTTGTCCACTCTCGCTCATCACACCCTACAGAAGGGATTTTCAGTATGCATCGCACCCTTTACACTGGGCAAGTGGGATGCATCGCACCTCAGCACTGAGAAACCTGTATGGTCCAGTTTTGACCAGTTCTGAGCAGTTTCCTGTGGAGAACTTCTGGGAGATGATGTAATCAGTTGACCTTGTTCCTTTAGGGTATGAAACAACACTTTTAGGGTCTCAGGAGCCCTTGGTTTATGGACATGTTTGATTGGGGTTGCAGTGCCCAAAAATGTCTGTAACAGTTGCCCCCTAAAGCATGAGGTCATTAATCTTTTGATGTCGGGTGAAATGCTTTATCATGAGGATCTAAAGTTTTTTCGAGCTGGAAGGTGACCTGTAATAAAATACAATACAATACATTATCTTCATAATATTTTTCATGATCTAGCTGAGGTGGGCATTCCCATGCTCAGCTTTATAAATTCATTTTCATGTACATAAGACAGACGACTGTCTGTGCAGGAGACTGATGATTCTGATAGAGTCATCATCCTTTGATTCGGATGATCATCTGTGAAGCAAAAATGTACATTTGATGTCTTTATTTCCTGAATATATCACAACCCGGATGGATGAAACTAGATCTGGGGTCTTCAAACTCATTCAATCTTCACTCGAAGTACAAGTCAATCCATGTGAAAGATTTTCTAGAGTCGAACATGGAAAGACATCGCCTAATTACTAGCCAATGATGTAAGTTGTTAACAGGTGCGAGAGGAATCACCGGTAATGATGATGACCCTCAAGGTACTACAGTACAATTTGCATGGTGTGAAAAGGGACTTGGCGTCAAATACTACGCAAAATCTTTCGGTCGAATGCCATTGATGTAAACCTGTTGCCGGAAGTGAGAAACTTGCCATTGAGGCATGCAAGCTTCAAAGTACTAAAAGGGTTGTTCCTAAGTTGACTTCTTCGATAATGAGCTAATGTCGACAAGAAGCAACCCGTCATATTAGGGCCTTAACGAATCCCACATCTACGACACAGAACGGAGTAAATGATTTTGGAGGTGAAAACGATCTGATGATACAGGGTTCAGGGTGGCAGTCATGAAGGAATGGAGCGTGAATGTATTGCAGCGGATGAGACACAGGTGAATTCTCTGAGTGACTTCTCTTGAACATACCGGTGACACTGACATGGATTGGTAGCATTAACCCCAAATATGGATGGTGTGGTGGACCAATGGTGATATGACCAATGAACGAAACAACCGAACCCGACTCAGATGTGGAGTGAAAGTGTCATGTTCAAGAGCGACTTGGTACCAATAAAGTTTCTTCAAGTTTTCTTCCCAATTTTTCCCCAGTCATTGCTGACAGGTACCTCTTTATTTTTGTCAAGCATGGGGAGGATAACATATGCTTGTTCTATAATTTTCCCTTTGGGCAAACCCGTCGCTATGTTTTAATGAGCCTAGCGACAGTGAAACTCATTCTTGTCTATATGGACAAGTTTGTCGCTATTCGGTTTTAACAAGTTTAACGACAAAGATAACTTGGTCCTTTTCAATTTTAGAGAGTCTGAAAGGGACGTAAAGGAAACTTCAATAATCCCCTAAGTCCGAAAAAGTATAAAATAATACGAAAGGGATGAATTTTCGGTAATTTTAACGAGCCGAACAAAACAAGCGCTTGATCTTTTTGTGTAATAATCCCTCAGGTCCAAAAAGATTAAAATCTAGAGGGGGGATAACACTTTCAGTCGCTTTAACAAGCTGGAGAGGCCAATTGCTCAGCAGTATTTTCATTTTTTACCAGTCAGTTGAAAAGAGCTTAAAGGAGACTCTTTTTTTGAGAAACGAGTGATAATTTCAGGTAGTAGCTGATTCCAGGTAAGGTTTGTAATTTTCCTATCATGGCAGTGTCACAAGGATGGCTAATAGGATCATTCTTCACAGCTGTTCCTCAAAAGGGGTAAACAATCAAATGGAGGTGAATGATCGACTAAAACAGATTGGAGGTGATAATGAGAACACGACCAGGGCTCAAAAGCTGATGATAATGCATTCACAATGGTTATTTACCGGAAATTGGCTCATTTTTTAATGAGCTTAAACTCTGGAGAAACATTTGCTCATTGTTTATGTTTAATTTTTAACGAGCTTGAACTCCATGTAAAAAATGCTCGTGATAATGGTCATTGATTTAATTTCACCGTTAATCACTTTGTTCCTTCAAAGGTTGTACTGCCTGTTCAATTGCTTCATCAAACCGATTAGAAATGAACAATATATGTTTCAAAAATGAGTTAAAACACTAAGATTTTACTTGAACTACGTGAAAAGAAATTTAAAAGTGGTTTTTACCCCTAATTTTACCATTTCATTTGAACTTTGGTTTGTTGGAGCTCTGGAGGTGCTTTTCCCCCTTGATTTTCACCAGCTAATTTCGGGAGATTCTGTGGACGATTCTTGGCACCCGTCTGGACCAGGTAGGAGCTAAACCTGAGCTCTTTAGTTGCATTCCTTCCTTTTTGAATTCTGTGCATGTTTCCCTATTTTTCTGGGCCTCTGGGGTTTTAAAAATTCGCCCTCGCTCCATCGCACCCTTCCTACATTGAAAGGTGCGATGCATACTGGCTTGGCCATTGGCCAGTTAGTATGCATCTCACCCAATACACTGCTGGGGGTGCGATGGGCGTGAAAAGGGAAATTTGTGCATTGTTTTCTCATGGAATTTTTGCCTATTTTTTGCCAAATCAGGATCCTAACTCTTCTCTTGCTTGTTTTGCAAAGATTTATCGAACCAAAATGGTTGTTACATGGCGAGAACGTGAGCATGAAGAAGAGGACATGCTTGCTTTACATGATCCGGTTACGGTAACTACACTGCAGAACTATGGCCTGTTCAAGTTTTTCCGCATCTCTAGCATGAGGCAACAAATCAACTTGTTGCAATATCTTCTCGGTGCATGAGATCCTACCAACCAGGTGTTTCAGATCAGAGGCAAATCTATCCCCTTGACTGTCATGGACATCTATTTTTTGGCCAGTTTATCGAGGCGTGGTGCCTCTCTTTCATTATCAGGCTCCCCCCGTGGGGGCGAATCTGTGAGAGATTATATTCACCAGTATTGCAGAGAGGGATCTCAGTCGAGTAGGGACGGCAAGATCAACATCCAAGATGTCAATGACCAGTCCTTGAGGACCATTCTGTTCACTTTTGCTAGAATGGCTGGTAGTGCGGCTCTTCACGTGGCTAACAGGTCCTATATGCAGTATGCCTTGGAATGCCTTCAACCAAAGGTGTTCAACTGGTGTGACGCAATACTCCCTGTGATGAAAGAACAACTGACCAAGGTGAAAAATGGAAAGTTGAAGAACTTCGGCTATGGTTCTATTTTGACCACTTTCGCCTTGGAAAAGATCCCACTGATGCAACTGCAATACATTTCACTTGGCTTACCTCCACCGACTGAGCCACGGATGTAGAGATGGGTCGACCTTATGGCCTGACATGCTGGTCAGTCCTAGGTTTCCTTTTCTAATACCTTCTTCGAGTGGTTCAATCATCAGGAGATGGTTTTTTCCGAGTATCCATATGCTGGTATGGATTTCCGGGGTGACCCGGATTTGGTGCTGCCGGCTGGTGAGCAGTGGGGTGTTATCGGTAAATTCTTTGACCATATCTCTGTTCATCGTTTCTTTTTATAATTTTCTTGTGATTTCTTCTATCAGGACTAATCAAAACTCATGTGCTCATGCAGATATTGGACCAGTTCGGCCAGTAGTATGTCTGAGAGTACCAGCTACTGCTCCAGCAGGAGAGGCTGTGGGAAGGGCTATCCTTCGCAACCTTGATGTGGCCGAGACTCTTTCAGCATTACAGGATCAGGTCGAGGGCCTTACTCTTGGTATTCCGGATGTGAGGACCGACGAGCTGCCTCTGAGGTTGCAGCGACATAGTACTGGCGTGCCGAGTCGATGGACTTGGCTTTTTCGCATGATTGCACAGGCAGTGACTTGCTATCACGAGCATCATTAGACTAGGGTGCCCCCTAGCATTTTGAGTTTTGGGTCATTTGACTAATTTTGTCTTGGTTACAAAACATTATGTATAAACCATAAACAGTTATATATATATATTTTTGATTTTCGGAGTTTTATTTTGGTTGAGTTACATGATCTTGATGAAAATATTTTATGAAATGCTTCTTTTATAAATGTTGTAAATTTTGTCTAACACATAATTTTCCAATGAGTCTATTAATGTGTTTAATTTTATGGAAATATGTTGATATTGAATAGAATCAAACTGCCTTTCCAAATCTTGACGCTTAGGAACATGCAATAGATAGCTGGATTCCGTACGGATTAGATACCAGTGAGTTGTAGAATGACGAGTTGTGAGTCTAGCCTAACGACGAGTTGGTGTATGCCACACGCAATGGCATCAGAGAGGAGCTCTATCAACGTGTTGTATTCATCAATATTGTTCGTTGATTGACCAATACATACCCCTCTGAAACTCACCAACTCGCCTCTTGGATCGAAGATGGCCCAAGCTACAAAAGATAGGTTTCGCGAAGTATGACTCGCTCCGTCAGCATATCCAACAAATGATTCCAATAGGTCTGACATTTGTAACAAACATAAAAGTAGATCACTTAACCAAAATAATTACCCTTAGCGAAAACAAAAATGTAACAAAAGCATGGGGGTTACTATCTTGAGTCAAGCATAGTAACGCTTAAGGTACAACCTGTTACGAGGTTGCGCCAGTGGAATCCCATCATAATCTACTAACTCGTAGGATCCTTTTGCTAATACACATTTAACAATATAGGGGCCCATCCATAAGGATTTGAGCTTACCTACTCCCAATTTGTCGGATTCCTGGTTGTAAAGTAAGACCAGGTCACCTTCTGAGAAGACACGGGGTTTGACATTCTTGTCAAACTGTGCCTTGATCTGTTTCTTATGGGATTCGTTAGCGAAAGCGGCATCACAATGGGTTTCATCCAATTGGATTAGTTCCAAGAAACGATCCTCCTCTTCTAAAGTTCTGGGGAGAAGGTCGACTGTGAGTTTGAGCGACGAGATTTCACACTGAACTGGTAAGGTTTCTTCCAGGCCATACACCAATTGAAAGGGTCTAAACCCAGTTTCATTCCTCACCGATGTCCAGTATGCCCACAAGGCTGAGTACAGGATTAGGTGCCAACTCCTTTTGTGGACTCCAATCATCCTTTGCAGCATCCACTTCAGGACCTTGTTGATTGCCTCAACTTGTCGGTTAGCCTGCGGATAATATGGAGTAGATCTGTCATGGGACAGCCCTAATTTGGAAGCCAATTCAGCCATCATGTGATTGCAAAAATGTGATCCATGATCTGTGACTATGGCCTGTGGAACGCCGAATCTGGAGACTACATGATTGAAAAAGAAGAGGGCAGCCATTTCACCGCTGTTGTTTAATGTAGGCATCGCCTCGGCCCATTTGGTAAAATAGTCTACTGAGACTATGATATACCCAGGCCCCCCGGCTGAGGTGGGGTTACATGTCGTGAAATCTATGCCCCATTTGGCAAATGGCCCAACAACAACTACTGGTTGCAGGGGTGCGGGTGGTATTCTGGTTTTTTGATCAAAGATTTGACATGCATGGTGTTAGTGCCTAAATCCGCCTTAGGCTTAAGGAAGGAAAAATTCAGGGTAACCACAAACCACACTCAGCGTCGTAGCTAGCCCTACGAGGATAGGAGAGGGCTCTCTCTGGGTCACGCTCAGTGAAAAATAAACGAATAGGGTCTGAGAATGACTTAAAATGTATACTGATTTTAGGCTAGGTAAATAAATATGAAAGAGGTATTTTGATGAATGACTGAGTTTTCTGGGATGTATGGGACCAAGGAAAAGCATGAGCAGAGAATTTAACTCAAAGACGTAGATTGTTTAAGAGGGTGAAAAGGGCATAAATACATGAATCCTTTTCAACAGAAGAAAACATAGAACATGAAAACTTTCCCAAGGCATAGCAGTAAATTGAATTCTACCTTTTCTTACTTAGAACCTTTCACTGGAAATGAATATTAATGAACTGTGAAACATAACGAAATACATATGAAACAGAAAGAAAATACATTTGCTAAACTCACGCCATAGGAATCTCATGAACCAGAGATGCAGCCTTTCATTAATTCTCTGTGAAAATGTATAGTGAGTAACTGAGTTTCTCTCCCACAGTTTCCCAGAAACTCCAACCAACCATTTGCAAATGGTTTTTCATAAAATAAATAGACTCTACCATCAGGAAATGGATCGACCCAAAGTTGGGGAGTTTTTTAAATCATTCCAAACTGGAAATGAAAAGCCAACCATTAGTGATAGGTGCAGAATTACAAAAAAACCTAAACTGTAGCGTAGATTTTTTGGGTGACTGCTCGCCTTCCTTTTGCAACTTGGATAGCAGAAAACCTTTAATGAAAATCATTTTAAATTTTGCCTTCGATGCAGGGAAAAATGTATTTTTAATGAATGGGCTCACTTGGAAAAAATTGCAAATCGAATTCTCACGGAGTGGAATTGATTTTGGCCTTTGGGTCTCTGTGCGTCGCGCCAAAAGATGTATGCGTCGCGCCATTTTGGAGCGGGTTTTGTGGCACTTTCGGAAGTCCAAATTGTGCCCAAGTGTGCTTGTTGGAAAGTCCTACCTGTCTACTTTCCAACTCAAGTGGAATTTCTGAATTTGGATGCCATTTTCGCCTCCAAAACTGCAATCTCCCAAGACTGCTTCCTGTGTGTCAAAATAGGGGGAGAGAGGTCATTTTTTTGGTGTTTTTTACCTCCTGAGGACTCAAAATTGGCCCAAACTTCTTGGCCATGAACCAACACTCATAATTTTCCATGGAAAATCCAAAAATATAAACTTTTTGTCATTTGGAACTCCCTAGCGAAAGCGCGTGCCAAGTGGCGCGGCGCACAGGGAGAAAAAACCTGTTTTTCGTGCACAAAATTTCAAAATTTCAAAATGTGCTCCAAATTTCTTGAAATTTGGGCTTTACCTTCTCTATCACATGTCATGCTGGGCCAATGAGGATTCGGCCAATATCTAAAGACAATCAAGCTCCCTTTTGCCTCTTTTTCCTTTTTGATGCCTTCTCTTTAAATTCCTTATTCGCAATTTGCAAACCTGGTTCCACGCCATGTAATGAAATGCCATGTGTCTCCACAAATTTTTCTCCTTGTTGACCTTCTCCAACAATCAGACTCATCTACTAACGTAAGGTCTTTCCACAACCAAAAATAAAAGTTGGAAAGTTGTAATGGAAAATACAACTAAAATCTGTTTCCTCGAAGATTCAGATGTACAATAAGCACCAACAATGATCCCTAGTGCCATTCTTCTTGCTAAATCTAAGACTGTGTAATAAATTCTAAGGATCCCAAAAGATTTTGAAGCATAGGTACAACCGCATCCTCTCCACCATTAGAAGTTAATATTCTATCCCTGCCATTTTTAGCCCTTACATTTTCTATCTGAGGTAACATGACTTTAGATGGTCCTCGCAAATCCTCAAACAACAGACCAAATCTAATTATAAATGATGATCTCAAATTACTCCTCAGGATCCATACTGCTCTTTTGTTGGGTCCAATTAACATTTTAACTATGTTTTGATACCCATGATCTTTTTGAATTTCTTGATCAACTTCCTTGTATTGCAAAAACACACCCATAATAATAGCAACTGAAATGACAACCAATGCTGACAACAGAATAGCTGTGGGGATACCTAGCAGCAGGGCACCAATAATTATTGCAGCAATTGATCCATCTTTTATGAGAAATGTAGCTACCTGGCACATACATGGCAGTGCAAGTATCAACAAAAACATCTCAAATCTTGGTATCACCAGAGCACCAGATTTGGGCCTATCTGTTTGCCATATCCACTTTCTCAATTGCAGAAGTAAAAGAATCAAGATGTGGACAAGCATCAAGCCACCTCCAATGACAATTAACCAGAATACGTTCCTCTTAAACTCCTTCCATCCATCAAAATTGCTTGCCTTCAGGGCAAAGTCTGCCACAGGTTTTATCCCATGCCTTTCAAAAAACAATTTATACTCCATTGGAAGACATGGTTGCCCAAACATGGAAGCATTTATTCCCAGTTTACGTTCTCTTCCTTGCCTGCCTTCTGAAAACAAGTCTTTGCTGCAGTTGCCTAAAATCATTGATTTGTGTCTTGTCTTGTGATACCAAGGGAAAGAGTGATATCTAGGACTGTGGAGGGTGGAAAAATGAGGGATTAGGGATTGTTAGGGTAGGGTTTAGTTAAGGAGATATGGGATGGTTTGGGTGTTTATGTATAGGGTTAGGAGTTTTTGTATAGGGTTAGGGTTTGGTGTTTTTACATTTGGAAATGTCCAGTAGGGAATTGGGAATAGGAGTTTAGTAATTTTTAGGATAGGGAAGAATGCGATTAAGGAAAAATGGAATAAGGGAGAAGGGAATGATGGAAAGAAGGGAAAAATGGAATGGAGGGGGAACCTTGGTACCAAAACAGTGGATTTGCAACTCTAATAGCAATTGGCTTGAGGACTTTTAGAGGTAGGGTTTGAGAGTTTTTGTTGCAACCATTAGCAGCCATAAACCACCATGACATGAAACCAAACTTGGATGAAAAGCAATGATGGAAGCCCAACTTACTTGTACAAGTGATGATCCATGAGATTAGGGCAAATTGGAGCAATTTTTTGAAGTTTTTGGTGGCGCGGTGCATTGGACAACTGGCGCGACAGATAGGGAAGGCGTGACACATTGGGCTGCATTTCTCAGTGCAAAAAGACACTGGCACGGCGCATTGGGTTTGAGGCGCGGCGCATAGAGCCTGTGCATAGCACTTTTTGAAGGACACTTTTGGAAGCCTTCCCGGTGTCCAAATTGCAGGATAGATCGTTCGAAAGGTCCTTGAGTCTAATTTCTAAATCAACTAGAATTTTCCAATTTGGAGTTCATTTGCCTTGTCAAAAATCAAATCTCCAAAGACTGGTCAAAATGTGCCAAATGAGGTTGCCTCAAGGCAGAGTGCTATTACAGTCAACTTTTGAAGGTGTTCCTCAACTCAAAATTGAGCTTATGATAGCTCATTGGAAATGTCTTGGTGTCTAGTTATCAATTGACTCATCAAGCAAGTCATTTGGCCAACCAAGCTAGGAGAAATCTTGATTTTCCCAAGGTCACTTCAGAGGTACATCAATTCTCCTGAGGTTACTGTATTTTTGACATTTCTCTAAAAGCATGACACCTGTGTAAACAGTGAAGGAATTTTTTCTTCCTTGCCCTGTTATGGACAAAAACCTCTCTCATTTCTTCCAAATTCATATTTTATTCCTCAGAAACTTCACTGGAGTGAATTATTGAACCTTCCTCTAGCCTGCAAGTATTATTGAAGCACTTTGAGAACAAAAATTTGCAAACCTTAGACCTGATGACCAAGTTGACTCTTTGTTTATCAAGTGATAAAAATAAGACTGTAAATGATTTCAAGACTGTCTTAATGAACTTTAATAAACAGAGCTGAATGAGCAGGACATGGCATAAGGGATAAATGAGTGACCAGGTCCTTCCGTCAGAATATGGCATGCTCCTAAATGGAATGCAGGTGATCGAGCAGAATGGGACACCTAAAAATGAAATGCAAAAAGAGTTTTGATCTCTGAGGAGGACTGACAAGACCAACTCTAACATTCACTCCAATGGGGGATGGTAGCTCCCTGGAGGTGCCAAGAACTGCGGATCTTTGGGAGAGTAGACAATGCCTTTCATCTGTTGGGCTATGGAGTCAATGACTTGACAAATCCACATAACTAAATTTATTGACTGAAACCTGACTCAGACCGACTTAATTATGGAACCAACATGACTTAAAAAACTGACTCAATGCAAAAGGAAATGACTCATGACTGACTTAACTAAAACAAGAACTTACAAAACTTGTTCAATGGCAGAGGTCCATCAAGATTTGAGGGTTTCAAATCATGATGACAGCCACCTGCGTACTAATGCAATATGTACAATCATGTGTAATGTGTCTTCCAATGTAACCAATCAAGTAGATGCCTCCTTGATTAATTCTCCTCATCAGATCTTCTAGTCAACAATAGATACTGGTAACTTGGCATCCAAAAACATAATTTACCATGATCTCCTTCATCACTGAATACTGCAATAATCACCTTCACTGCTGATTGCAACAAATCTGCCATTAGATCCTGAAAAACATGAAGATTGACCTCTTGCTGGAAAAACAAGGTATCTTTTTCTCTTGTTTCTGGTCTTTCTTCATAAATAAGAGTATGTTCCTGGTCTTCAAAAAATTCTGAACGAATAGATGAGCAGATTTCCTCTTCAAAGAACATTTCAAAACATGAGACATGTGAAGAGGAATCTGAAAGGGAATCCTGAATGTTCTGATCTTCTGAAGTTTGAATATATGGTAGGTCATCTTCATACGATATGATAGCTAGATTCTCATTACATTCATCACATTCATCAATCATGAGAAAAGAAACTTCAGATGTTTCTTGAAACCTAACACTAACATTTCTATCATCTACCATAAATTCATCCAGAGGAACTTTTTCACTTGCTTGAGCAAAGATCTCATCTTGCTGTTCATGAGCTGACTAGATTACCTCTTCATGAAGACTGTGTTCTGATGACATGAGAACATTTGGATCCAAAACTCTGTCTTCTTCATCCTAGATGATTTCAACAACAGAGTTCTTTTTCATGGGACTAAGTACAAGTTTTTCTTGGTCATCACAATTTGAATCTACATCTGAAATGGCTGTCTTAACATTATCACATTCTGAATTTGAAACTTGACTTCTCTGCATGTGATCTTCTTTTATGGACAGATTTGAAACGACACTTTCTCTTTCATCACTTTCAACCATATGGAAATCTTCAACCTGCTGATCTATAAAGCTGCTTACAGGACTGTCATCCATTTCAGAAGAATAAGAAGTTCCACCATCACCTTCTTGATCATGTGCACACTGCATATCTGCGTTAACTTGAGCTGGAACATGACCGTTCAAGAGTTGATCTATCTCGCCTTCAGACAGAGGAGATAATATTTTTTGTTTTCTTCTGCTCAAACATTGATTGTCTTCATTAATTTCAAGTGAAGGAGTATACAAATTTTCCTCATATTGCTGATCCATTTCATGTAATTCCTGTTGACTGTTAAGATGAAAAATTCCTTCATCTTCCACCGTACTAAAATCTTGATTCTGCTGCAAATTTTCATGATCGTCTTTATGCTGCTAAAGTGGTTTTTCATACAATGCTTCCATGATTTCTCCATCCATTAAGTCATCACGCCCATAAAAATTCTCAAGATCTTCAATAAGACTATGAACATGGCTACAACAGTCCTGAACTAAAGCGAAGGATGGATACGATTCTTTATACCTTTCAAAGAATATTGTATGAAAATCTTTTAAACAATGAATAGAAGCAGGTGGAAATTTTTCATACCAAGATCGGGCTTCGTCTTTCAGAGTAGCCATAAACATTTTCATCAAACAGTCTTCAGGAAAATTGATCTTTAGTTTATGCACATGAATGTGAAATTTCACCAGATGAAGAGCAGCATCATTACCTTCCACATTTCTAAACATAGGCAAATTCTGAAGCCAATCCACCTTGGGCATTTTATTCGGAAATCCTAGGATGTGATCTCGGCTCATGGGAGTGTATCTTCTTGCAACCCGCTCCATTTTGAAGATCTCATAGCTACTGATCTCTCTGAAGTGGAGTCACCATGAAGGATTGATTGCTGGATTCTTCAGTGAATGGAGTCGGCAGGTGAATGATTTCAGCCTTCTTATGTCTGATCGTTGTTCACCATCAAAAATCAGCTCTAAACTTGAGATATGTACTGGGGCAAAACAATCTCCAAGCAAACCATTTTCATCCCCAGCGGAGTCGCCACTATGTTAGTGCCTAAATCTGCCTTAGGCTGAAGGAAGGCAAAATTCAGGGTAACCACAAACCACACTCAGCCTCGTAGCTAGCCCTACAAGGACATGAGAGGGCTCTCTCCGAGTCACACTCAGTGGAAATTAAACGAATAGGGCCTAAGAATGACTTAAAATGGATACTGATTTTAGGCTGGGTAAATAAATATGAAAGAGGTATTTTGATGAATGACTGAGTTTTCTGGGATGTATGGGACCAAGGAACAGCATGAGCAGAGAATTTAACTCAAAGACGCAGATTATTTCGTGAGGCAAGACAGGCGAAAAGTCTAACAATTAGATTTGAAACAATATGAAGTGGGGAGATTGTTTAAGAGGGTGAAAAGGGCATAAATACATGAATCCTTTTCAATAGAAGAAAACATAGAACGTGAAAACTTTCCCAAGGCAGAGCAGTAAATTGAATTCTACCTTTTCTTACTTAGAAGCTTTCACTGGAAATGAATATTAATGAACTGTGAAACATAACGAAATACATATGAAACAAAAAGAAAATACATTTGCTAAACTCACGCCATAGGAATCTCATGAACTAGAGCTGCAGCTTTTCATTAATTCTCTGTCAAAATGTACAGTGAGTAACTGAGTTTCTCTCCCACAGTTTCCCAGAAACTCCAACCAACCATTTGCAAATGGTTTTTCATACAATAAATAGACTCTGCCATCAGGAAATGGATCGACCCAAAGTTGGGGAGTTTTTTAAATCATTACAAACTAGAAATGAAAAGCCAACCATTAGTGACAGGTGCAGCGTTACAAAAAAAACAAAACTGTAGCGTAGATTTTTTGGGTGACTGCCCGCCTTCGTTTTGCCACTTGGATAGCAGCCAACCTTTAATGAAAATCTTTTTTAAACCTTGCCTTTGATGTTGGAAAAAATGTATTTTTAACGAACGGGCTCACTTGGAGAAAATTGCAAATCGAATTCTCGCGGAGCGTAAGTGATTTTGGCCTTTGGGTCTCTGTGCACCATGCCAAAAGATGTATGTGTCGCGCCACTTTGGAGTGGGTTTTGAGGCACTTCCTGAAGTCCAAATTGAGCCCAAGTGTGCTTGTTGGAAAGCCCTACCTGTCTACTTTCCAACCCAAGTGGAATTTCTGAATTTGGATGCCATTTGCCCCTCCAAAACTGCAATCTCCCAAGACTGCTTCCTGTGTGTCAAAATAGGGGCAGAGAGGTCATTTTTTGGGTGTTTTTGACCTCCTAAGGACTCAAAATTGGCCCAAACTTCTTGGCCATGCACCAGCAGTCATAATTTTCCATGGAAAATCCAAAATATAAACTTTTTGTCATTTGGAGCTCCCTAGCGAAAGCGCGCGCCAGGTGGCGCAACGCACAGGGAGAAAAAACCTGTTTTTTGTGCACAAAATTTCAAAATGCAAAAATGTGCTCCAAATTTCTTGAAATTTGGGCTGTACCTTCTCTATCACATGTCATGCTAGACCAATGAGGCTTCAGCCAATATCTGAAGACAATCAAGCTCCCTTTTTCCTCTTTTGCCTTTTTGATGCCTTCTCTTTAAATTCCTTATTCGCGCTTTGCAAACCTGGTTCCGCGCCATGTAATGAAATTCCATGTGTCTCCACAAGTTTTTCTCCTTGTTGACCTTCTCCAACAATCGGACTCGTCTACTAATGTAAGGTCTTTCCACAACCAAAAATAAAAGTTGGAAAGTTGTAATGGAAAATACAACTAAAATCTGTTTCCTCGAAGATTCAGATGTACAATAAGCACCAGCAATGATCCCTAGTGCCATTCTTCTTGCTAAATCTAAGACTGTGTAATAAATTCTGAGGATCCCAAAATATTTTGAAGCATAGGTACAACTGCATCTTGTCCACCATTAGAAGTTAATATTCTATCCCTGCCATTTTTAGCCCTCACATTTTCTATCTGAGGTAACATGACTTTAGATGGTCCTTGCAAATCCTCGAACAACAGACCAAATATAATTATAAATGATGATCTCAAATTACTCCTCAGGATTCATACTACTCTTTTGTTGGGTCCAATTAACATTTTAACTATGTTTTGATACCCATGATCTTTTTGAATTTCTTGATCAACTTCCTTGTATTGCAAAAACACACCCATAATAATAGCAACTGAAATGACAACCAATGCTGACAATAGAATAGCTATGGGGATACCTAGCAGCAGGGCACCAATAATTACTATAGCAATGGATCCATATTTTATGAGAAATGTAGCTGTCTGGCACATACATGGCAGTGCAAGTACCAACAAAAACATCTCAAATCTTGGTATCACCAGAGCACCAGATTTGGGCCTATCTGTTTTCCATATCCACTTTCTCAATTGCAGAAGTAAAAGAATCAAGATGTGGACAAGCGTCAAGCCACCTCCAATGAAAATTAACCAGAATATGTTCCTCTTAAACTCCTTCCATCCATCAACATTTCTTGCCTTCAGGGCAAAGTCTGCCACAGGTTTTATCCCCTGCCTTTCAAAAAACAATTTATACTCCATTGGAAGACATGGTTGCCCAAACATGGAAGCATTTATTCCCAGTTTACGTTCGCTTCTCTTCTTGCCTTATAAAAACAAGTCTTTGCTGCAGTTGCCTAAAATCATTGATTTGTGTCTTGTCTTGTGCTACCAAGGGAAAGAGTGATATGTGGGACTGTGGAGGGTGGTAACAATGAGGGATTAGGGACTGTTAGGGTATGGTTTAGTTAAGGAGATATGGGATGGTTTCGGTGTTTATGTATAGGGTTAGGAATTTTTGTATAGGGTTAGGGTTTGGGGTTTTTACATTTGGAAATGTGCGATAGGGAATTGGGAATAGGAGTTCAGTAATTTTTAGGATAGGGAAGAATGAGATTAAGGAAATATGGAATAAGGGAGAAGGGAATGATGGAAAGAAGGGAAAAATGGAATGGAGGGGGAACCTTGGTACCAAAACAATGGATTTGCAACCCTAACAGCAATTGGCTTGAGGAATTTTAGAGGTAGGGTTTGAGAGTTTTTGTTGCAACCATTAGCAGCCATAAACCACCATGGCATGTCACCAAACTTGGATGAAAAGTAATGACGGAAGCCCAACTTAATTGTACAAGTGATGATCCACAAGATTAGGGCGACTTGGAGCAATTTTTTGAATTTTTTGGTGGCGCAGCGCATTGGAAAACTAGCGTGGTGCATAACAAAGGCACGGTGCATTGGGGTTCATTTCTCAGTGCAAAAATACACTAGCGCGATGCATAGTGAAGGCACAGCGCGTTGGGTTTGAGGTGCGGCGCATAGAGCCTGTGCATATCACTTTTTGCAGAAGACTTTTGGAAGCCTTGCTAGTGTCAAAATTGGGTGCAGGATAGCTTGTTGGAAAGGTCTTTGTCTCTAATTTCCAACCCAACTAGAATTTTCCAATTTGGAGTTCATTTGCCCTATCAAAACGGAAATCTCCCAAGACTAGTCAAAATGTGCCAAATGAGGCTGCATCAAGGTAGAGTGCTGTTACAGTCAACTTTTGAAGGTGTTTCTCAACTCTAAATTGAGCTCATGATAGCTCATTGGAAAGCTCTTGGTGTGTAGTTATCAGTTGTCTCATAAAACAAGTCATTTTGCCAACCAAGCTAGGAGAAATCTAGATTTTCCCAAGGTCACTTCAGAGGTGCATCAATTCTCTTGAGGCAACTGTATTTTTGACATTTCTCTAAAACCATGACACCTGTGTAAATAGTGAAGTAATGTTTTCTTCTTTGGCCTGTTTTGGACAAAAACCTCTCTCATTTTTTCCAAATTCATCTTTTACTCCTCAGAAAAATCACTGGAGTGAATTATTGAACCTTCCTCTGGCTTGCAAGTATTATTGAAGCACTTTGAGAACAACAATTTGCAAACCTTAGACCTGATGACGAAGTTGACTCTTTGCTTGTTAAGCGATAAAAACAAGACTGTAAATGATTTCAAGACTGTCTTAATGAACTTTAATAAACAGAGCTAAGCCAGCAAGACCTGGCATAAGGGATAAATGAGTGACCAGGTCCTTCCATCAGAATATGGCATGCTCCTAAATGGAATGCAAGTGATCGAGCAGAATGGGACACCTAAAAATGAAATGCAAAAAGAGTTTTGATCTCTAAGGAGGACTGACAAGATCGACTCTAACACATGGCAACTTCTGACTGTGGTTATGCAATCTTTGAACATTGTTGGCCAGAAGTATCCTACTCGTAAAATCTTTTGCGCCGTAGCGTAACCAGATTGATGCCCCCCACACATGCCTGAATGGAAATCATTCAGGAGTTTTTTAGCCTCCTCATGGGTGAGGCACCTCCTCAGAACTGTATCGACACCAGGAGGGTAAAGTGTATCACCGACGATCATGTAGTCTTTTGCTTGGTATCGAATGCATCGTTATTCCGAGCGGGAGCTATTAGACCTATATGTTTGGGTTTGGAGATAGATTATTATGTCTCCATACCATGGATTGCTTGAAGATATCATAAACAAAGATTCGTCCACAATCGCTTCTTCTGATGTGACATTGTTGGACGACGATGGGAGATCGCATAGTAACTCCGCGAAAACCAGGGATTTCTTCGATTTGGATTTTGTAAATTCCAGATCAAACTGTTGTAGAATTGCTATCCATTTTGAATATTTTCCCCCCAGCAACTGTCGCGACAATATATAAGTCATGGGGTTGCAATATGATAGAATTGTAGTTTTTCGAAAGAGGATATAGTGTCGAAATCTCTGTATCGCTTGAACAGCTGTGAGAGCTAGCTTTTCAATTTAGGAGTACTTGCTTTCTGTATCATTTAAGTTTATACTTAAATAATATATAGGATGTTCAATTCCATTGTCTTCTTTAACTAAAACCATTGCGATGGTTGTATCCGGTGCAGCTAGATACAGGGTAAAGTATTTTTGATAATGAAGAGCGTACATTAATGATGATTTTATTAGGGATTCCTTTAAAGCATCAAAGGAAGCTTGCGCGACCTGATCCTGGACGAAGGGTACTTCTTTTTTCAATAGATGAGTATAACCTTTAGCAAGTTCAGCATAATTTGGAATGAACCTCCTCAGAAAGTTTGCTTTCCCTTGGAGTTTCTGAATCTGAAGCAAATTTGAAGGTGGAGGCAAATTAATGATTGCCTGAACCTTACAAGGGTTGAGATGAATCCCGTCCTTTGAGACCACAAAGCGATGTAAACAGCCAAAAATGACATAGAACACACATTTGTGTGGATTGAGTCGTATCTTCTAGTGTCGGCAACGTAGAAATATCACTCTCAAATGCTATGGATGATCAGTCCGCTTTTGCGAATGAGCTAGAAGATCGTCGAGATATGGTTGAATGATCTTTTTGATGTCATGGATGGCATAATTCATTGCCCACTGAAACGTTTCCCTTGCGTTCTTTAAACCAAAGGGTAGCTTGTGATATGCAAATGTGCCCCATGGACAAATAAATGCAGTCTTTGACTGGTCCTGTGGGCGGATATTTATTTGATTATACCCAGAAAATCCATCCATAAATGAAAAGATTTCACATTCAGTGCATTCATCAATTATATGGTCAATGAAGGGTGTAGGGTAGTTATGTTTTGGAAAAGGTTGATTTACATCCCTATAATCGACGCACACTCTAATCGTTCCTTGTTTTTTCATTACAGGAACAATATTCGATACCCAATCAGTTAGAGGAACCGGGTAAATAAAACCAGCATGGAGAATTTTTTCAACTTCTGCCTTGATGGTAGTGGCTTTCTTGGGGTGCACCTGCCGTAGCCGTTGTCGTACCGGTTTGACATCTAGATACATCTTAATTTCTTGTTCAACTATGCTCGAGTCAACGCCTGGCATTTCATTATACAACCAAGCAAAGACATCTATGAACTCGAGAAAAAGAGCATGATATATTTCCAGTTCTGAAGGAGAACAAGATTTGCCAACATGAATATTCTCTACAACATCTGTTTTGGTCGAGATATTTATGGCGATAGTCTCTTCAATATTGGACAAGTTTCGCTCGGAATCCACCGTGTTTACAGTATTTTATAGAAAATAAAAAACTAAGGGATGATGAACGTCACTAGGAGTATCTTCTTTGTAATCCAGAAGATGGGAATGATGGTGGTAATCTTCCCATGGTGCCCCATCAATCATCATTGACTGAATAATTCCTTCCTCTGTATAATGTACTTGTGACCAAGGATCTGAAGGGGTACCATATTCCTTAGACCTATCTATCCAAACGCTTGATGAGCGTTGATTTGGGTTTGCCTCCCATGCCGAAAACATTAGTTGCTACAAGATTTCTATTGGGCTTGGAGGTAATACCTGCAGATGATCCATGTTAATATCGTTTTCATAGATGTTTTGAATAGAAGATATCATATTGTAGGTTCCCACCGTTGCCACTTCCGCCAGATTGATTGGAGGTTGTAGGGAAAAAGTCCCCATTAATATAGGGTCTTTTAGTAGGCCTACTCAGATATTTTGAAGTGAATGAGGGCTTCCATGGATCATCAGAATTATTCCCGTAGCTTGTGAATTGTTGGGGAGGAATGTTTGTCGATCGACAATTGTGATTCCTCCTTGAAAGGGAAATGTGATCTTCCTGAAATAGGTTGACACAACGGCTGCCATAGCATATATCTAGGGTCTTCCCAGTAGGATGTTGTAATCGAGGTTTCCGTCAATTAATTCAACATCTATTTCTACTGTTTTGTCCCCCAGTTCGACTTGCAAGTTACTTAAAATACCGTATGGGGTGTATGTTCGTCCATCAAATGCTTTTAATGTCGTCGAAGATCATGACAAGGTTGGAGATCCTAAAGTTTTCCATCAACTCATCGACATAATAAATGTAGCTGCTCCTTCATCAATAATTGTTTGATGAATAGTTTTGTTGAGGGCTTCCACTTGAATGAGGAAATCTAGTTGAGCTGGTAACTGAGGGTCATATCCTTTTTTATTAAAGGACACAAGATTGGAATCTGTTGGGTCAATCCCAACTATTGCTGATAATAAAGCCTACTTTTGAGAGGGGCAATTTTGCAGTACCTCAAGTGTCGACATAGCGGATGGCGATTGGACCAGATCGTCCACTATATTATAATGTTGTGCTACTCTGGCACGAGGATTAAATGTCGATTTGTGTACTACTCCGTTTGGCGGCTTTATCGTTAGTTTAGGAATGATGGGTGGCACAACTTTGGTCAAAGTTGTTGTTGAACTACTGGGTTGATCATTGGCCTTGTTTTCCAATAGCTGTGGATTCCCGTAATCTTTATTCCTTTTCAATATCAAAGCATCGTTTTGCTACTTCGAAACTAACAACATTAGCACTTGGGACAGGGAAGCATTGTCACTAGCAACTAGATTTGTTCCTGGATTTAGAAACGGATCAATCAATACTGCCGAGGTTTTTGAATTCTTGAAGAATTTTCTAAGCTTAGCTTTATACGTACACTCTCTTGTCCAATGATCCTCATCACATATTAGGCATGGACGATTTGGTTTCCTATCTCCAGGAGGGTTTGCAGAAGATTTTTCAGGGGACGACTCCTCCTGTTTCTTCTTCTTCCCTTTCTTTTTCTTCTTGCATCCTGGTTGCTTGGTTTCTTTGCCTTTGTCAGTCAATACGGAATTTACTTTCGAGGCTAGAAGTTCTGCATTTTCATTTTGACCTGTAACCGTATGGGCCTTTTTCAACTTAGCCTTTACGGTTTTTGTGCTGGTCGTTCCAATCACGTCGTCCCCGACATGAGAGTCTTTGTTTGATTTAGGAGAGGGAGGAACGGAAAATTCCGGTCTAGGAGCATCAGGAATTTTATCGCAGAGCTTGCTAGACTGAGTATAGATCAAGTCTAAATATTGTGCACGAGCAATTACTTTCTCTTCAATGACAACTCCTCCCTTTGCCACATCTTCCGTAATAGAAGGTAACAATGACTTAATAAACCATTCAGCCAACAGCTGATCAGGAACATATGTTTTTACCATTCTACGACGACGTCGCCACTCATGAATATGATCGAATATGTGAGTGGCCGTCATTTTTTTTAAATTGGTAAGAAGCTCTGTTCCCATTTCGTACTTTATGGGTAACTGAAAATGGGTTAAAAAGGTTGTGGCGCCACTGGGGAGCAAATAGATTGTTTGTTTGTCTATATTTGTTTGTTTTATAAACTTACAGATGGAGCCTAAAGTCAAGCCAGCTAGCCTTCGAACTGCATTTGCTATGAGGTCCTGGGACTACCATTACATTCATGTGAACTGTTTTCCTTCTCAATGTCATCGGCACATTGGGAAGGATCCATAACGGTCGACTGGTTCCTTTGTCAAAGCCTGTCAGTTTTCTCATCTCAGGCAGAAGCAATGGCGAACCAAGCGCTTTCCAAGCAGTTGAGGAAAGGATACTCACAAAATCCCCTTCATCTATGATGGTACCGGCCATGATCATTCTGTATACTTGTGTAATGATTCGGAATGGTACACTTTCCGGTAAACGGGGTCTCCCTAGTAGGTTCCAATCGAAGGAAACAACTAGGTTGCTTGGAGGTGGGACCGAATAGACGGCCAAATATGACTCTGACGAACTTCCTTCCTACGGTAAAGGAACGGGTAGACTTCCCCCATGTTCATTAGAGTCGATGTTTATGAAAAGAATTTGAATGGTGTCATTCTCATTCTCTTTGGTGATTGTGCCATCTGAAGATGGACCTTCCAAAGACAATATCGGGTCGATTGTCACCTCAACCTTTTGACTTTCGTTTGGTATGGATTCAACGGGTTTATCTTCAATGATAGATGCTTCAATCGACCACAATGGCGTGTCGGTCATATTTTCAACGAGCGACAGACTCGGCAAGAGTTTCTTATATCCAGGAGGAAGCCGTAGCGGTGAAGCCGGACAATCGTCCAAAACTCTTTTAGCTTCATTTAGGAAGGGACAACAGTGTACGGCGTGATCGCCTTCACACAGTGTACAAGGAAATTTACATTTCCTTTTTTGTCCAAATGCTTCACTTTCACTATTTGATGGTGTACTTTCAACATGGTTTTCAGAGGTTGATGACACCAGGTTGTGCAAACAAGGAGACCAGTCCCTTAAGATCCAAGGGATGTAGGGACAATCTCGGTGATAGTGGTCTCCTTTGCAAATGACACATACAAATTTAGGCTTAGATGGTGCAGTGTGTGGATTTTCACTAGACGATGCCTGGTTACCCCTTTTCACCTTTGGCTCCTTCTTATTCTTCTCTTTATTCTCCTTCCCTTTCTTCTTCTTCTCAGTTACTTGATTTTTAGCTTTACCGACTTTATCAAGCGAAGAGGAAGGAGGAGAGGGAGAATTGGATGAAGTAGAAGGTTGGGGGGTAACTTTAGTATCATCTAGTTGCTGACTTGATTGCTCAGGAATCATGGTGTTCTGAACAACAAAGATCGAGAACATCCATACGGGCAAGCCGATTGTCAATCCTGGAAGTGACAATGTGGCCATATGGGGTGCACCAACATCTCCCCAAGAGGAGAAAGGACTAGGATTTCCTCCAAGGGGAAATCCTTGGTTGGTAGGCTCCATTTTTCTCAACCTAAGACCAACACGGGAAAGGTGGTGTTATTCCGATTAGAATTAATTTTAGATGCTTTGACACCACTTTTTTTTTCAATTTTTAAGAGTCGAGAAAAAACAAAAGATGACTCTAGTCGCCTTCAATTTTTAATGAGCCTAAAGTGACAAGTGCACAGGTGGACCTTTTCCTTTAAGGAGTCTGAAAAGGAATGAAAGAGACTACTCTGGAAATCTAGATAGAGGGATTACCAAACCAATCACAAAACTGCATAATAGTTTTTACAGTACGGAAGTCAATCATCCCGAATGCTGTGTTCAATGCATTGCGATCGATAGGGTGGCAGGCACGACTTCCTATGGATAAAGGATATAGCCTATTTTGGTCTCCCAATATATACTCAACGGTATGTGGGAGCACAAGTCCATACTGGCACTTGTCGTCTCAAAGAGGAGGAATCACCCAACCAACAGTGAAAGCGACAGTTACCAGGCTTTACGACGTCGGAATACATCTCGAGCCTAGACTTCTAGATGTTGTGCATTAGGTTCCAAAGCGTTTTTAGGTTCATTAAATTTATTTTACAGTTGATCTTTCTTAAGAAATTTTCCTTTCAAGTTCACCGCATGATGTAGATTTACAATTCCTAAAATGCAATCTAAGATGATAAACAATCCTTTAATCTTCTTTTTGCAATGAAAATCCTAGCTACTAAAGAAAGAGAAACAGTATTCTTTCAACATAGAGCAAAGAGAACACACTAGATGCACTGTCCTAAATCAAACCAACAAGCAGTCTAAATGCAAATGCACATGCATGTATTTTTTTTCAGCCTTCTTAGTGTGTGAATGACAAGAAGAATGCTAAGTACAAATCTGGATTATCTTTTCAAAGCAATAATACTAACAATTTTCTCTTCAAGAAACAAAAGGAAGATAATGACGACACTTTGCTATTTTGAATTGAAAACTGCTTTCGAACACTTGAAAAACTACTAATTCAAATAAAATACAAGATTAACTATCTAATCGACCATCAAGAACAATAGAATTATTTTCTTTGACTGAAAATGACACTTGTGACACTTCCAAATCAAGAGGCGAAAGTTTGATTATGCTACTTCTTTGTAAAAGAGAACTGAAAATGGTGCACAATACATAAAAACATTCACAGTTATTTGCACAATGGAGGCAGAATGATGGAAAGGAAGAGGGTTTCCACAGTGGTATACTGATCACAGACAACAAAACTCCTGAATAGAGCTGAAGAGAGTGAACACAGAAACCAAAAACTGAGAGAAGAAGAGGTCTTGTCTGATCAGTGCACCTGTAACACAGGGAAAGTGAGATGCATCGCACCTACTACACACAGGAAGTGTGACGCGTCCAGATTCCCAAGAGGAGAAGGTGCGATCGTCCAGGGACGGGACTTCAACTAGGTTCTGGGTCACAGTTTGCAGCTCAGTTCAAGGATTTAGGCGGAGGAAGTGATGTTCAGTAAATATAAATCACAAGGGTTAATCTAATGAGGTTACTAGAGCCACCACTAGGGCAATTAGAAATTTTGCAAATCGATTGTTCAGTTTATAAACAAAACCTGGAGATAGACTGAAGCAGCATTGATCTACTTTGCACTTGCATAGAAAATGCAGTTCGAAGGCTAGCTGGCTTGACTTCAGGCTCCATCTGTAAGTTTATAAAACAAAAAAATATAGACAAAAAAGCAATATACTTGCTCCCCAGCGGAGTTGCCATTTTGTTATCGAGAAATCTAGTGTCCACTTGGAGCTGCTAGTCCCACTAAGACTGGTAGCTATCTTAGAAACAAACAAACCAAAACTACTTTCGTTTTTCTTTATGAGAATTAGATAAGAGTGGAATGAAGGACACCAACCTCAGTCTTGCGCTTGGTTCCTTGCTGGGTTCCTCTCCCTTCCGACAGATCCTTGCCACTTCTCCTTCATCTACCCAGCTTCAAAGAGCACCTGTGAAATCAAAGCAGCATAATACTATCGAAGAACAAAGATCTACAATCATAAACAATATAGGACCAGATATATATTGACCACACAAATGCATATATCATCAAACATACAAGAATGTGGAGGAAAACTTGAATATCTTTATTAATAATCAAGAAAAGCAAAGAGGATTACAACCAATTGTTCTGACCCAGCGTCATCCTCCAGCATGAAAGCCCTTCTTTCACCTCATGAAAAGCTTAGATCACCCAACACTATGATATTCCAACAAGAAACCAACAACACTTCCTTACAAGATACAAAATTCCAGCCTCCAGATCTCTTGGATGAGGGATCCATATATAGATGATTGCAGGGTGGTGAGTCAGCTTCTGGGATTTTGATTAGTGTCCTCCCTCTGATAGTTCTTGATTCCACTTGGAGATTGATGATCTCTTACTCATCCCTGGGCGAATTCAGAGAGGCAAGTGTCATAGGAGAAGTTTCTGGAAGATACCATGATCATCCACCTCGCAAACTGTCTCTGCCATTTGTCCACTCTCACTCATTGCACCCTATAGAAGGGCTTTTCAGTATGCATCGTACCCTTTACACTGGGCAGGTGGGATGCATCACACACTCAGCACTGAGCAACCTGTATGGTCCACTTTTGACCAGTTCTGAGCAGTTTCCTGTAGAGAACTTCTGGGAGATGATGTAATCAGTTGACCTTGTTCCTTTATGGTATGAAACAACACTTTTAGGGTCTTAGGAGCCCTTGGTTTATGGACATGTTTTATTGGGATTGCAGTGCCCAAAAATGTCTATAACAGTTGCCCCCTAAAGCATGAGGTTGTTAATATTTTGATGTCGGGTGAAATGCTTTATCATGAGGATCTGAAGTTTTTTCGAGCTGGAAGGTGACCTATAATAAGATACAATACAATACATTATCTTCATAATATTTTTCATGATCTGGCTGAGGTGGGCATTCCCATGATTAGCTTTATAAATTAATTTTCATGTACATAAGATAGATGACCGTATGTTTGAGAGACCGATGATTCTGATAAAGTCATCATCCTTCGATTCAGATGATCATCTGTGCAGTAACAATGTACATTTGATGTCTTTATTTCCTGAATATATCGCATCCCAGATGGATGAAACTAGATCGAGGGTCTTCAAACTCGTTCAATCTTCACTTGGAGTACAAGTCGATCCATGTGAAAGATGTTCTAGATTCAAACATGGAAAGACATCTCCTGATTACTAGCCAATGATGTAAGTTGTTAACAGGCGTGAGAGGAATCACTAATAATGATGAAGACCCTGAAGTTACTACAGTACAATTCACATGGTGTGAAAAGGGACTTGGTGTCGAACACCACGCAAAATCTTTCGGTTGAAGGCCATTGATGTAAACCTGTCATCGGAAGTGAGAAACTTTCCATTGAGGCATGCAAGCTTCAAAGTACTGAAAGGGCTGTTCCTAAGTCGACTTCTTGGATAATGAGCTGATGTCGACAAGAAGCGACCCATCGTAGGAGGGCCTTAACAAATCCCACATCTATGACACAGAATGGAGTAAATGTTTTTGAAGGTGAAAACGATCTGATGATATAGGGTTCAGGGTGGCATTCATGAAAGAATGGAGCGTGAATGTATTGCAGCGGATAAGAAATAGGTGAATTCTCTGAGTGACTTCTCTTGAACATACCGGTGACACTGACATGGATTGGTAACGCTTGTACTTGCGACACCATCACAATAACCGGTGTAGTGGGGATATTTGACATAGGCAAACGTTGTTGCATTGAGTATACAACTCCATGTTGTTGAGGCAGTATTGGAATCCAACCACTGGATGTAATTCCAACATAACCTAAATTCTGTTGCGAATTCTTGTATGTTTGACCTCCCGGAGGCGACAATGAAAGGGCATATTGCCCTCCATATGGTGGTAGTTTGGTGCTTAAGGGAATTATTTGCCTTTGAGGATCGGACTGCCCAAATTGACATTGCGAAGGATCAATTTGCTGAGACTCAACATAAGAGATTCTAGATATTATTCCAGATGAACAAATGGGAACAGACCATACTGTCAAAATAGCCCCTGGATGGATTCCATCCAGTGATTGAGAGCTAGTTGCAATAGATGGTACGTCGGCGAACATTGTTGGAGTGGCAACAAGAAGTTCTGCCGCCGTTGTGTCAGATGACACAGTCATAGATGTCAATGGTTGTTCAGACATATCTAGTCTATCCAAAATATTTCCTAGTGATTCTACAGGAACTTTTGATAACGGTAGACAAATTTATGATGAAGAAGGATATAGAGTGATCCCAACTCCAAATTGCGATGGAGTACTAGATGGTGGACCCTCCACAATCTCCTCTATAGCAATCAAACCAGGTGGAAGAGGTAGACCGTCAGGTCCGTAAAATACTTCTAGTGCCGAAGAAGGTATAGTTTTTGTAGCGGCTGATGTTTGGAGAACAACACCTTCTAAATTAGCTATAGATTGAGCCAGTTCAGGTATACAGGGATCTGTTCTACTGTCCTCTAGTGGCTACAAAACTTCTTCTATAAAGGCAGGGGTACCAGAAATGTTTGGAGTAACCGGAGTCTCCGAGGGTGTCGGAACACTGGTTCCAACCTGACCAAGGGACTTTGATCCAGTTAAACGAGTTCGCTTTGTCTGGAATAGTTTTCATTCTGGAGACAAAGACGGTTGACTCGTAAGCCTCCGCGAATGATGGCATTTCATTTGACTTTCTTCCACAATTGCGGATTACTCGATCAACTAAAAATAAAGGGGAAAATTTTTCCGAATTAAATTAATTTTAGACGCTTTGACACAACTTCTTTTTTCAATTTTTAAGAGTCGAGAAAAAACAAAGATGACTCTAGTCGCCTTTGAATTTTAATGAGCTTGAAGTGACAAGTGCTCAGATGGACCTTTTCCTTTAAGGAGTCTGAAAAGGAACGAAAGAGACTACTCTGGAAATCTAGACAGATGGATTACCAAACCAATCGCAAAACTACAGAATACTTTTTATGGTACAACAGTCAATCTTCCCGAATGTTGTGTTCAGTGCATTGCGATCGATAGGGCGGCAGACACGTCTTCCTATGGATAAAGGATATAGCCTATTGTGGTCTCCCAATATATACTCAATGGTACGTGGGAGCACAAGTCCGTACTAGCACTTGTCGTCTCAAAGAGGAGGAATCACCCAACCAACAGTGAAAGCGATAGTTACCAGGATTTACGACGTCAAAATATGTCTCTAGCCTAGACTTCTAGATGTTGTGCGTTAGGTTCCAAAGCATTTTTAGGTTCATTAAATTTATTTTACAGTTGATATTTCTTAAGAAATTTTCCTTTCAGGTTCACCGTGTGATGTAGATGTACAATTCCTAAAATGAAATATAAGATGATAAACAATCCTTTAATCTTCTTTTTGCAATGAAAATCCTAGCTACTAAAGAAAGAGAGACAGTATTCTTTCAACATAGAGCAGAGAGCACACACTAGATGCACTGTCCTAAGTCAAACCAATAAGCAGTCTAAATACAAATGCACACGCATGTATTTGTTTTCAGCTTTCTTAATGTGTGAATGACAAGAAGAATGATAAGTACAAATCTGAATTATCTTTTCAAAGCAACAGTACTAACAAATTTCTCTTCAAAAACAAAAGGAAGATAATGACGACACTTTTCTATTTTGAATTGAAAACTTCTTTCGACAATTGAAAAACTACTAATTCAAATCAAATACAAGAGTAACTATATAATCAACCATCAAGAACAATAGAATTCTTTTCTTCGACTGAAAACGACACTTGTGACACTTCCAAATCAAGAAACGATAGTTCGGTTATGCTACTACTTTGTAAAAGAGAACTGAAAATGGTGAAAAATACATAAAAAAAATTCACTGTTCTTTGCACAATGGAGGCGGAATGATGGAAAGGAAGGGGATTTCCACAGTGGTATATTGATCACAGACAGCAAAACTCTTGAATAGAGCTGAAGAGAGTGAACATAGAAACCAAAAACTGAGAGCAGAAGAGGTCTTGTCTGATCAGCACACCTGGAACACAGGGAAAGTGAGATGCAGTGCACCTAATGCACACGAGAAGTGCAATGCATCCAGATTCCCAAGAGGAGAAGGTGTGATGGTCCAGGGACGAGACTTCAACTGGGTTCCGGGTCACAGTTTGTAGCTCAGTTCAGGGATTTAGATCGAGCAAGTGATTTTCAGTAAATATAAATCACAGGGGTTGATCTAATGAGGTTACTAGAGCCACCACTAGGGAAATTAGAAAGTTTGCAAATCGATTGTTCAGTTTATAAAAAAAAATTGGAGATAGACTGAAGCAACATTGATCTACTTTGCACTTGCATAGCAAATGCAGTTCGAAGGTTAGCTGGCTTGACTTCAGGCTCCATCCGTAAGTTTATAAAACAAAAAAATATAGACAAACAAACAATCTATTCGCTCCCCAGTGGAGTCGCCATTTTGCTATCGGGAAATCTAGTGTCCACTCGGAGCTGCTAGTCCCACTAAGACTAGTAGCTATCTTAGAAACAAACAAACCAAAACTACTTTCGTTTTCCTTTATGAGAAGTAGATAAGAGTGGAACGAAGGACACAAACCTCAGTCTTGCACTTGGTTCCTTGCTCGGTTCCTCTCCCTTTCGACAAATCCTTGCCGCTTCTCCTTCGTCTACCCAGCTTCAAAGAGCACCTGTGGAATCAAAGCAGCATAACACTATCGAAGAACAAAGATCTACAATCATAAACAATATAGGACCAGATATATATTGACCACACAAATGCGTATATCATCAAACATACAAGAATGTGGAGGAAAACTTGAATAGCTTTATTAATAATCAAGAATAGCAAAGAGGATTACAACCAATTGTTCTGACCCAGCGTCATCCTCCAGCATGAAAGCCCTTCTTTCACCTCATGAAAAGCTTAGATCACCCAACACTATGATATTGCAACAAGAAACCAACAACACTTCCTTACAAGGTACAAAATTCTAGCCTCTGGATCTCTTGGATGAGGGATCCATATATAGATGTTTGCAGGGGGGTGAGCCAGCTTCTGGGATTTTGATTAGTGTCCTCTCTCTGATAGTTCTTGATTCCACTTGGAGATTGATGATCTCTTACTCATCCCTGGGCGAATTCAGAGAGGCAAGTGTCATAGGAGAAGTTTCTGGAAGATTCCATGATCATCCACCTCGCAAACTGTCTCTGCCATTTTTCTACTCTCACTCATCACACCCTACAGAAGGGCTTTTCAGTATGCACCACACCCTTTACACTGGGCAGGTGGGATGCATCGCACCCTCAGCACTGAGCAACCTGTATGGTCCAGTTTTGACCAATTCTGAGCAGTTTCCTATGGAGAACTTCTGGGAGATGATGTGAAACAACACTTTTAGGGTCTTAGGAGCCCTTGGTTTATGGACATGTTTGATTGGGGTTGTAGTGCCAAAAAATGTCTATAACAGATATGAAATATGTGGGTTTGTATTCAGGTAAATGAACACCGAAATCAAACTCAGTTTTAGGTGATCTTGGTGGTAGTGGGGGTTCTTGAAGTGTTTCAAAAGACTGAATGAGGAAATTTGAATCTAAATCGACTCCCCTATATAATAGCTCATAAACCCTAGGAGGTATTTGTGTCCAATCAAGATCACATGGAATATTACTAAAAGGATCAAATGATACTAAGTCTTTAGACTGCAAGGCTAAAGAGGAAGAAGAAGATGATTGATGTCTCCTTTTAGAACTCGCTTTTCTTAGAAGTTTTTTAGGATCTGACAAAGGACTAACTAAGTCAGGTTCTGAATGAGATCTGGTGTGCTTAAAAGGATCCAGCTTGGGCTAGTGGAGTTGCTAGTGAAGGATTTTAACCTTTCTAGACATTTAATCACCTTAAAGGAATAGAATGAATATCATTGCCCTAGGAAAACCTAATGGAATTCGAATCCCCAGCAACAACACCAGATTGATGTTGTACCTCTGAGACGATAATGGTCAGCTATCATGCCAAAGAATATAAGATAATTGTTTTGGGGGTTTTGTTTTAATTCGGATGACCAATGAATGTAACAGATGTAACACTGTAATGCCTAACCCTTTGAATAATATTAATATAAAGAAAAAGGGCTACTATAACATTTCACGTAGTGAAATAGCTTATATGGTGGTGGGCAGAAACAAAAAATAATATGACTATCATAATTTTCAAACAGAAAGTTAAATAATCATAAGTATGAAAACCTTTAAACGACGTTCAGAAGGCTCAAGAGTATATGCTTAAGCTTACATAAGATGCTGATGATTTATTGATTCAAAGGGAATTATTTAAAAAATAGTCCATTAATTCATTCTCATTATAGATTATCACTTCAGAAGCTTATAGGAATAGATTGAAACTCAATTATTCCTACCTAGGTATCTTTGTAAGACATAAGAATATGAGGAAAAACATAATGTGTAATACTGGAAAAACTTACGGGAAACACAAACTGTGTAAAAAAGGATTTAGAATCCATTCCTTTGTATTAAGGCTCTCAAAAAGTCAAGTACATCAAATGCCTAGAAATGCTTCATCAAGGGTGCAAACCATAATAACTCGTGAAGAGAGTTATTTATAAAATAGTAGAACTAAAAAAATATCCTAATTTGTTTTTACAAAAATAGATTATCAAAATAAAGACTGCTAGTTTATCTGGCATTATTTTGATGATGTGTTGTTGGTGACTATCACTGAAAAAATGAAAATTGTTGAAGTTGGCTGACTGTTCCTCCAAAAGCTAAATTTCATTCGATTTTCATGCTTGATGTCATATTTACTTATGAAGTTTCATTTGATAAACTTTTATCTGATACTCTTTGACCTTGTTGACCTGTCAATATCCTTTACTATGATTTTTACTTTTACTGTACATTTCAAGTTTTTACTGTGTATTTCAATAATAAATCATTTAGTTTTCACATGTCTCTTCATCTAATAGTTGGATACTGATCATCTTTCTGTTTATTCCATATGTTTGTCTTTTAAATGTATGCTTTATTTGCCTCCTCTGTTTAGTGTTTTACTACGTAAATTGTTTGTTTACATTTACTGTGTAAATTATTTCCTTTTTCTTTGTGATAGTTGTATTTTTCTTCTGAATAAAGGCTTTTGAATTCATTTCCTTGTGAATCTTGAAGTAAACTGGTTTTGTGACTAGTATCAAAACTGTTTATCCAAGCTTCCAGCCTTCTGCTAATCACCTGCAATAGACAACAATTTATTAATAAAAACACAGGTTGGCAAGTGTTAGCTACCTATACCAATAGGTTTCATTTTTCATGATTGAAAGGGGAAGTTCCAAATATGCCCTACTTTGATGGTGCAAAGATCTCATATTTGTGTGGAAAACACCTATTTGTAGTTGTTTGATGCTGTCCTACTTCTGAATGGGTGATCCAACAATCTAAGTTGGGTCATGCCATATTTCAATTGTTGTTGTAGATTAGAGAAAGAAATCTGTCCAAACTGTTCAATCTTGGCAGATCAGTAGTTAGGTAGAGAATGAAGGTTCCCAACTGCTTAATCTGGGGCCTTGGAAGTAATAAGGCTAGCCTTAGATAGAAAATCAAAAGGAAATGACAAAGGAAAAGAAAAAGGCACATGAGGGTTTGCAAGTCTAAGTGCACCCTCCTTGAAGTAATAAAAAATGCTAGGCAATAGAATGGGTAGGTAGATGGGGTTGCAGAAGCATGATTCCTTTCATATCACTGGCCTAAGCAAAGAAAACACATGGTGGCCAGTGCAGATCTTCCTATTCAGCAGTTTTGTAGCAACAAAGTGAAGCATGTCTAACTTCCCAATCATTCCCCATCAAATTCCTGGCTAACATCCCACTATCACCTTGGTTCATGAGAGAAATCAAACTCATTTATTGATCCTTGTTGTATAGAAGAGCCACATTTCCTGTGTAAAAATCTTTTCATTTTGATCTACTCTCCTAACTAAGTTTGTTCCCTAAAAACTTAGTGTTTGCCTCCTCCCTTCCATATCTCCTATCCAATACTAACTACTAACTCCATTATTACTTAATTCCCTATATTCCCCTTTTCCCTACTACTATATCATCATTGTATATAAAAAGCCCCAAAGTATATATTCCCCCTCCCCTAGGCAATATAGCCTTATAACTTCAAAGGTTGGAGCGCTAAGAGATTTAAGCGCAATAGGCAAAATAACGCCAAAAACAAAGTTTCGGGATTAAACCAAGATCTGCTTGGTTTAACAGCCCTAACCCCGCTTTGCGAACAAATGTTAATTAACCCATTTTGGCTTATAAATCATCGCAAAACCCATTTTCCCCGCTTATCCAAAGTTTTGATTACAGCGCGCATTCCACAAAAAAACAAAAGAAAATATTACTTAAATGCCGCCGGGTCCGGTCGTATCATGCTGGAGATTTGCTCTCCCGTCGTCCGTTGGATCAGGGCCCTCCCATCCGACGGCTCATATCAATATCGGACTGCCCCCGATGCCCGGACGATAGCGCCCGAAATTTGTCAGACCATGACGTCAGGGCTCAGACACGCGTCGCTCCTGAGTTGTATCGGGCGGCCTCCTGCCAAAACCACGCCCGTACCTCAAGCGGTCCGATATTACCGCTTACCACCTTTGTTTACCGCCCAACACGTCACGACCATGTCACGCCTATGTCACTGCCACCTCAGCTTCGCATCACCGCTCCATCCGCCATCGCCCTGAGTTGTCTGCCACATCCCCCATCCACATGGACCACTCACGGACCGCCACGTCATCATTCCGTACCATGACCCCACCTATGACGTCATGCTGACATCATCCAAGAAAAGTGCGCCAAAGGCCAAAATTCCTATATTTTCGCCAAAAATCACATTTTTCACGTTTTGTTACCAAAAGACTGTTGTGCCTCCTACATGCAATTTCACGTCATCCTTGCCGCCAACCTGCAAGAAATTGATTTAAAGACCGTGGGCGCCCTCAATTCACCTGTGATTCCACCATTGGCTGATTGCACCAGGTATTTATCAAAATCTCCCCTCCGCGCCTGGTTTTTTGCATAATTCACCAAAACAAGCGAGAAAAGAGAGAAAAACACTGTAATTGGCAGAAAATCCTCAGTGACCAGTGTTCCATTTTCCCCTGTAAGCTCAAATTTACCCACAAAGATTCTGCATTGTGCCAAATTACCATAAATTCGCAGTCTGTTTGCGCATTCGCAAATCTCAACCTCTGCTAGACCAATTCACCAGGAAAACCACTCTCGAAACCCGACATTTGCTCATTTAGCCTCTCCCGGGAAGCATTTCAACTCAGTTTCCTCACTATTTGTCTTGTCCCCTCTGCAAATTGCCCTGTTCCTGCAAAATTCATTACTCTGTGTTGTTGTGCCCAGAAAAACAAGCTCAAATACAATTCAAACTACCAATTGACCATGGAGACACCAGTGGCATTGAACATTGCACCCTTAAATGCCCCACAAAGAGAGCTAGAATGGGAGGCCCTGGCTGACAGAGACTACCAGATGGCAGAACTAATTCCACTGTATAGCAAGTATCATATTCACGTACTCAATGAGTTGAAAGCCAAACACCTCAGTGGAACTGATATTCTAGGGATTTGGGACTCCAATTTGCCCATTTTCAATCTTCCTCAAGTCAATGTCCTCCCAGACTTAATTCATCGATGCAGTGCCAACTATGATCCATGTCAAAGAGCTATCCTCAGTCCCTCAGGTTCAGTTTTGTTCCATGTCACCCCTGAGGCTATAAATCAAATTCTGCACTTTCACACTACAAAGCCATTGACTCCTCTGTCCATGATGCACTTAATAGACCAAGGAGGCAAGCTTTCCAGTGCCCAAATCATAAAGATTAATGAGCTATTCATTGAACCAGGCTCTCAAACTGTGAGGACCCCTCCTATAAAAAATGTATATTTCAATGAGTTGGGCAGGTTGCTTGTGGATATGATCAGTTATGTCCTGGGTTACATGTCAACTGAGGATGCTGATGAAACCATTCTGGCAATGATGTCTATCTTCTCCCTTGGAAAGCCTCCTTCTGTTCACTATGATTATGCTACATACATTGCCAATAAAATTCATGAGCAATTGATGAATCTAGAGAGGGAACGGATATTTAGATACACTTCTTACATCTATCACTTGTTCCTATTTTACCAGCCTGATAGCTTCCCTATTACTCTCAAGAAGTTTGATGCTCAGGGAAACCCAAGGTCTGTGGTATTTTGGTCTTCAATCTTTCATCATACATCTTATTCACCATACAGCTACTGTGAATTCATAGACCTTTTTATCCATCCAGCCATGTCCTTGTTGTTGAGTGCCCCTCCTCCAAGATTGACAGATGAGATGCAAAGAATCCTCCAGCTCTCAAAGGCCTACAACATTGGGGATTGGTACTTTTACCAACACCATACAGTGATCAGAATATATGGTTGTGAGTTAGCCCCATATAGGCTACCAAGATATGTCCCTATGAGACTCTTTGCCTTAGAGTATTTCAGACAATTTGGAAATGCAGACATGGTCCATTTCCACAGCAAAAATAAGAAGGTACAACTCAAAGTCAGAAACCAGCTAGGCCCATTTATTTATAATAAAAGAGAAGAGGCATGGCAAGAAGCAGATAAGATCCTAAAGTGCCTCGAGTTGCAAACCAGTTTCCTCTGGATACCCTATGATCCCAATCATTTCATTAGTCTTAGAAGGGTCAAATATAAGTTGGCTAGCTATGATCATGTCAGGTTGCCTCATATTGAAAAATATGCAAATCTATTAAGATGGAAAGAGGGCACTCTAGAAGAGGCAAGTACTAAAGAGGAAATAGCACAAAAAGAAGCAAAGAAACTTGAGAAGGAAGCTGACTTGGAATATTGTGGACAGGTTTCTTCTTCTTATCATACTCAACCTGGAGTAGCTACCTCATCTTCTACAGCTCCCCAGCAAGCAGCTCAAACTACTCCTCAGGCAGCCAACATAGATAAATGGAAAGAAATGGAGCAGCAGCAGACAATCCCAACAACAGAACAGCAGAGAGAACAGACAGAACAGCAAGAAGAAATGGCTGAGGCCCCTATATCTATAGAGAAACAGGCTCAAGAAAGTGTGCCTCCAAGGCAGGAAACAGTAGTGGATACCTTGGTGCTCCAAACCCTGTTGAATGAAGAACGAACTAGAAAGAGGGACAGACAGCAAGAAACTCCCCTCACTACATCAGCAAGTCAACAAGGGGAGAAAAGGCAAAGATTAAATCCTTTTTCTGAAGAAGAGATGCCTATTGGGCCATCCATAGGTATGGGCCCCCCTAGCATGGAAGCATCAGCCAGTTCCTTCCAGCAGGAACAAGAAAGACCACTTGGAGGAGAGGTCAGCTCCTCAAGCCAGCAAAGAAGGGTAGAATCCAGCATTAAGCAGCAATTTATTGATATTAAGAAAAGGAATGAGCCAGTCAGACTCCAGCTTTACAATCATTTGCTCAAGATGGCTCCCACCAACCAACAGAGGCTCATGTCAGCATATGACATTACAGAGGGGAAGATGACTATGAGCCATTTCATGCCTACCATGCTGCAGCCACAGTCAGCTGCAGATTACATCAGAACCAACCTTGAGGTATTTGCAAAGGACATCCACCCAATGGACCAAATAGAGCTTCATAAGCAAACGGGTGAGATGGTCTACTCCACTCTTGCAGATAAAACATTTCTAGCCCACAAACTGCAAAACTCTCTCCATAATACTACTGCCCAATTAGAATTGGAGAAAGCATCTTCTCAAGCCAAAGACAATAGGATTAGGTCTTTGGAAGATATCATTATAGAGCTTGGGCATGACCCAAGTGATCCCAAAGCTGTGCAGGCACTACTAAAGAAAAAAGAGGAAGATATAGCAGCTTTGAGGAAGATGGTCAAAATTCCAGCAACTCTTCACCCTCAAACAAAAGATGTTGCTCAATAGAGAAAGGACCAAGATGCAGCAGCCATGCTGCTGACTTTACACAAGCAATTAGTAGAAACAGAAGGGAGATTGATAGCAACAGAGGGTGCACTACAGGCAGCCCTGAAACAGAAAGAAGGAGGGCAGACATCTCAGCCCCCTCAGCCAGTGATTAACCTTGAGGAACCTCCTCAAATTATAAGTCCTCCCACAGGACAAACAGCTGGGACAGGCCCTTCAACATCAGCACCAAATACAGCAGCAGCACCAGCAACAACATCAGGACAGGCACCCAGCCTTGATATGCAAAATATGATGAAAGAACTTCAAGCTCTGGAGGCCCAGATGGCAGAACTAAATGAGGCCAAGGAAAAATTAGCTACACTTAATGAAAAGTATGATAAATCAAAGCAAAGTGTAGCTGAAAAAACAAGAGAGGTAAGGGATCTTGAGAAGAAGATAAAAGAACTGGAGAAAGAGCTCTCTCTTAACAAAGTGGTGGCTGAAATCAAGAAAGTCCTATGGGCCAATATTGGTCAGTCTATAACATATCAATGGCAATATATTGAAACCATCCATGAGCACATAGATCTCATAGGCAGGGCCCAAAAAGAAAGTCAAAGAGCAAGGGCATCTCTAGGCAATATGCCTGAGATAGCCAATAGGATGATCAATGTCCTGAACAACCGCACAGGCCCTCAGCTGGCAGCAATGGGTATCTCTAACAGGACTGATACCATTTTATTGGTAAAAAGGGTGCTCACTTTGAGAAATCTTGTGCAAACATTGGATAGAAGGTGCCAGGAAATGCAGACAGAGGTGAACAAATTCATGGAGAAATTTACAGCATTGCATAACAGAGGCCTTCCCAGCTTACTAAACAGTGCAGGAAGGTTACTATCCCATGAAAACTATGCCAAGAGGGTAAATACATTTGCTACAAATCAGATCACTGCAACATCAAGTGCCCCAGAGGAAACAGGGCCTGCATCTGGGCAGAGTCTCTATGACAGAATAGAGAATTTGTTTTTTATCATGAATGAGATTAGACATCTATTTGAAGTGCCTCCAAATTACTACAAATATACTGAGGCAGATGAAACCTTAGGCACAATTTTGAGACATCAGTTGCCTACTCAGGAATGGTGGACAAGCATGATACAGACATTGCTGTGAGGAAGTAGATTTTTCACCAAACTTTTGTACATCAATCATAAGTCATCATGTTCAGAAAATTGATATATTTACTATGACTGGAAAAGAGTGGACAGAGCCAACTCAGCAAACAAATTTGGACACTAAAGCAACACCGACAGATGCAGATGACAGGGCTGAGAAAGCTACAGCACGATAAAGCAATAAAGGGCGTATTATTCAGAATCAATTCAAAGCACCCTGTAGAGCCAGTTGCCCTCAAAAGTCAAGGACCTCTGAGAAACAGCCAGCAGCTGTTGTATTTTCATTAAAGCAGCTTTTAATTTTGTAATAAATATCTTTGGAAGTTGGTAAGAGCAGTTATTGTGCAATAACTCAGAACTGAGATATTTTTATGATATTTTTGTATATATGCACCCCCGCACAGTTATTGGGGGTTGTTGTTACTCATTTGTTCAAGAGAACTCGGCTGTATTTCCTCTGAAAGATATAATACAAAGGAGTTGTTGGTTTCCAGGAGATATGTTTGGCTTGGACGTGCTGTGATGAAATTACTGACTGCTGCAGGATTCTCGTGTTATGGCGTGATACAATAAGTGTTTTCTAACTGTATTTATGTTTTATCTCTTCTGTAATCTATCTGTGATGTATGGTGTTTAATCTTGGTAGAAAGGTAAAAGACTAGTTCAGGATTTGTCCATTAAAGACACCCTAAACTCAATCCTTACTACTAAATATGTTTTCTTCAAGGTTAGCTGCAACTGTGGAATTCTTAAATGCTCCCATTTGCTCTAATCACATGATAAGTCTTTATTCAGTAATTCTCTGTTGCTGCTGAGTAGGATTTGTTCTTCATTTCGTATTGCACTGTGAAAGAACTCTTAATTGCCTTTCCTGGTGTAATTTATACTGTTTTCTTTGCTAAAAATCAAAGTTTGTATCATGAATACCCATCTAGCCTTGCAGTGAACCTCTCTTTATCACAGACATCAAATCCTACTCATTTCTGGACTCCACATGCCCAATGGATTGAACTCTCCTTCATATTTGCATGCCCTTCCTTGAACAACAGTCTGCAACCAAAATTCAGACAAACTCTCACCTCATAACTAGCCTAAAATCCTCAAAAACAAAGTTAAAACTAAAAGAGAGAGCCCTCTCTGATTACAGGTAGGCTAGAACCTGTAATCCAAAGCTTGGTTAGTGGTTACCCCGGCCGTATTCCCTCAGGAGTCAAAGGGAACAACTTGGGTGTTAACATAAATGGCGACTCCACTGGGGAGTGAATGAAATTCATAAATCCCCTGTCTGATTCTTAATACTGTAGATAAAGCTTGAGTGGCAGCCAGACAGCCTTAGAAACTGCCTCTGCTTTGCATTTGCAGGAGTACATAAAAGCTGCCTCAGTCAATCTTTTTTCAGTCTTAAGTTCCATACAGTTGTGCTATACCTGATCAGTCCTTGTCAAATATCATTATCTTCTTTGAAAATTCTCCCAAAGAAAATCATAGAAACTGGCTCCTAAGAAGAAAACTCGTTATACAAGATCTAACCCAGATCCAGATCCATCACTTGAGTTTCAAAATCCAAACTTGATTTCAAGAATCCTTAAGAGACACAAATCAGAAGGGACTTTATCAGATTCAAGTTCTGAAGCAGGATTTCAAACTAATATTCCAACCCCTGCTAAGGTTTCTCTACATCCTCATACCACTGTTCCACAACCTCCTAGTTCTTCATCTACTTCACAAGGTGTCCTTTCAACCCCTCCATCAACTACACATACCCTTCTCATCCCCTTTCCTCCCCTTATCCCATTCGTTCCTGTTATCCCTATTATCCCACCAAACATGGCTAATAGATATGCTCCACTGCAGTTACCTGCCAATCCAGGGCCTATTCCCCAAGATTATCAAAGCAAGATTTCATATTTTGATGGTACTGGCTCTTATCCGGCCCTTCAACATACTAAGAAAATGCAGGATTATTTTGAAAATTATGAGATAGATGATGATGGGGTTAGAATGAAAATTTTTGTGCAAATCCTAACAGGAGATGTAAGATCATGATTTAGGTCACTCCCAGCAAACTCCAGAGCTGAACCTGAAGCCCTGTATCAAACCTTTATCAACAGATGGGAGAAGAAAAAGGATCCACTTCATATTTTATCTAAATACAATACTATCAAAAGAGGTCCCCAAGAAACTGTCTTAGACTATTGTGCTCGGTTCAACAATGTCTACAATGCTATTCCCCAAAATCTCAGACCCCCACCTGATCTAGCTCTATACACATTTCCCGATGGGTTTGATTCAGATATGGCATACCAATTAAGAGAAAGGGCTCCCCGAACTTTAGCTGAGATGCAAGACATAGCAGTTAGTGTAGAATCCAACCTGATAGCTAAGAGAAATAGGACCAGAACTGAAAGAAAGACTACCTTCAAAGAAGAGCCTTCAGGCTGGGATCAGAAATTAGATGCAATAATCACTGGTATGCACAGATTAGGTGACAGAGTAGAATCAGTTGAGAGGAAATCATCATGGGAGGCACCACAGAACAATCCTATCAGGAATCCCAATTTTAGAAGAAATCAAAATCCTAATGTTGGCAAGGCCAGCCCTGAACCAGAGATAAGGCCTCCGTTCCAAGAAAACTATGCTAAAGCATCCACTTCTAGTGAGCATATAGATGATACCCACATCAATTTGATGGGCCTGAACGATGATCAGCAAGTTTTTCTGAGTCAAGAAGATCATGAAGATGAAGACATAAATCAGTTCCAAACCAAATCAGGTGAATCATTTGATTTCAAACAAGGCTATGACACAACAGTTTTTGAAGTTCATAAGCAATACAAATTGAGAAGCAGAACTATAAATGTGACACAGCCTGAGAAAACAAAGGACACCCCACTGCCTAAGAAGGCTATTGTCACAGAGCCAATTGACAAAACTGATTCAATTACAAATGAAGTAACAGTTGAAGAGGTAACTGAAGCATTTCCCTCAAATCAACAACCACTGGTTACACCACCTTTACAGCACAATCTAAGCAACACTTTTCAAAAGGTGAACAAAAAGGACAAACCTCAAGATCAGATTGAGAGTCAAGAAGAAAACTTAATTAACAAAGAAAAAGTTGTTAACCAGAACACCAAGATCCAGTCTGAAAAACCTTTTGACTTAGAAGCTGAAATTGGTAAATTAAAGATAGCCATTCCTCTTTCAGAGCTAGCCAAGCATAACATTTACAAACAACAAATCAAGAAGTCCCTTCAACTGACCCATAATAAAGATGATGTCAATGTGTTGGATGACACCCCAGAACTACTTTTCGGTCCAGAGGTTGATGGAAAGACAGGAGCTACTGGAATCTTACCTTTTTATGTCAGCTTGCATATTCATGATAAGATATTACACAATGCAATGTTTGATTCAGGCGCTTCTCATAACCTTATGCCTAAGTCAGTAATGGAGAGATTGAATCTAGACATCACAAGACCATATAAGGACCTATTTTCATTTGACTCCAGCCAAGTTAAGTGTTTAGGCTTGATAAAAGATTTATGTGTTTCCCTTGTCCAGTACCCAAATAAAACAATCTTAATGGATGTTGTAGTTGCTGATATCCCACCCAAATATGGAATGCTGTTATCAAGATCATGGGGAGCCAAACTCCAAGGTTCCCTGCAATTAGACATGTCATATGCCACCATCTCTGTCTTTGGGCAACCAAAGAGGCTATACAGAGAGTCACTCATGAAATACATGGTGAGCAGTGAAGAAAAACCTCAAAATTTCCCTATTTATGCAGTCCATTCAGACATGGATTCCTTCATTCTGTTCAATGACAATATAGGTCCAATATGTGATGACAAATCTGTCTTACTTGAACAAGATCTGCATATGAGTAAGCGATCAAGTTCCCAAGAAATCAAGGTTGAGCAATCAATTGATGAGACAATTCTAGAAGACAAACCAGATGAAAGACAAGAACTCCAACTTATAATCCCAAGTCATAGAGAAGCTGTTAAATCTCCCCTAAATCAAGAAATCCTTTGGTTTCTTGAGTTTGATGGATCAGTCAACAAATTAGGGGCAGGAGCTGGAGTGTGGATTCATAACAAACAAAGCAATCATGCAGAAGGTCGAGCCTATAGGCTTAATTTCAGATGTACTAATAATATGGCAGAGTATGAGGCTCTTCTGCTAGGCCTCAAACTGGTAAAATCCTTACAGGCCACAAAAGTTTCAATCATGGGAGACTCAGACCTAATTATTCAACAAGTGAAAGGCAATTTTGTCACCAATGACAAAATACTAAGATCATACAGGTCTGTTGCTATTGAAATACTCAAAGCTTTCAGTGAATTCAAATGACCAAAATACCTAGGACCCACAACCTTCATGCACATAGTTTAGCTACATTTGCCAGTACATGCAAATTGCCTTTTGAACCCAACCATTGTTTTACAGCTGAGATAAAACACAGACCTTCTATCCCAAACAATGTCAAAGATTGGCAAGTATTTGAGGATGACACACAGATAAATAGTTTCTTGACCTTGCAGCATGAATTTTCAGGTTTGAACATTGATGTTGATTCTATGAAAGACACACAGCCACTAACTGAAAAGGACCAAACAGCTATATCACCCAAAACAACAAATCAAATACTTTGTCCAACAACCTTTGACAAGGAAAATATACAAGAACTTAAACAATTGCATTTTGATGAAATAACTGGTGCAGAGGCAGAAATCATACAGCTAAAAGACAATTTTCTACCAACAGGCCTGACTCCGTTGGAGGACATTTTTGACTCAAATGATGTTCCTAGAAAACCAAAAATGCAACCCCTTAATGCTGCCATTGAAGAATGCAACATTGGAACTACTGAAAAACCCAAGATAATAAAATTGTCTGCCTCTTTACCTCCTGACCAGAAGCCTAAATACATTGACCTCTTTAAAGAGTTCCAAGATGTGTTTGCATGGAGTTATGAGGATTTGAAATCCTATGACACCTCTGTTATTCAACACACCATCCCTCTCAAGCCTAATCAAAAGCCATTCAAGCAAAAATTGAGAAGAATCAATCCTATGCTTCTCCCTTCAATTGAGAAAGAGGTACAAAAAATGTTTAAAGCTGGTATCATAGCACCAATCAGGTTTTCAGACTGGATTTCAAATTTGGTCCCCACAAGAAAGAAGACTGGTGAGATTAGGCTTTGTGTTGATCTAAGGAATTTGAATCAAGTATCCCTCAAAGACAATTATCCCTTACCAAAAATGGATCACATTCTCCAAAGAGTGGTGGGGGCTTCAAGAATCTCATTGCTTGATGGATTTTCAGGTTTCAATCAGATCCTAGTCCACCCTGATGATCAAGATAAAACAGCATTCACAACCCCATGGGGAACTTTCAAGTATGTCAAAATGCCTTTTGGGTTGAAAAATGCAGGAGCTACATTTCAGAGAGCAATGGATATTGCTTTTGCTAAAGAGATTCATGATTTCCTTGTTATTTACTTAGATGACCTCACACCTTTCTCAAAATCTGACCAAGAACATCTGAAACACTTGAGACAAATATTCATAACATGTAGGAAATATGGGATTTCCTTAAATCCTAAGAAGTCTCTATTTGGTTTGGAAGAAGGTAAGCTATTGGGTCATATCATTTCAAAGGATGGCATTAGAATTGACCCAGACAGAATACATGCCATCTTGCAAATGCCCCATCCAAGAAATATTAAAGAATTACAAGCCTTCTTGGGAAAGATCAACTTCTTAAGGAGGTTTATCCCAAACTTAGCAGAATTGATCAGATTACTAAACAACATGCTAAAAAAGGATTCAAAAGTGAAGTGGACAGTAGAAGCAAACCAGGCTTTTGAAGGTATTAAATTGGCCCTCACCCAAACCCCAGTCTTAACAAATCCTCAATTTGACAAAGAATTTATCATTTTATCTTTTGCCTCCCAGCATACCATTGTTGTTGTCTTATTGCAGAAAGATGATCAAGGGAATGAAAAACCTATTGCTTTCTTTAGTAGAGCTCTTAGAGATGCACCTCTGAAATATTAGATCATGGAAAAGCAAGCTTATGCTTTGGTCAAAGCCATCAAAGACTTTAGGATCTACATCCTATACTCCCATGTTATTGCTTATGTACCAAATCCCATTGTAAAAGACATATTGACTCAAGAAAGTTTAGAGGGAAGAAGAGGAAAATGGATTGCTAACATTTTAGAATTTGACATTGAAATAAGACCTACAAAACTGATAAAATGGCAAGGTTTGGCTAAATTGATGTCTGAAGCAAACTTCCAAGCCTTGGATAGTAACCAACTGGACAATGAACCGGAGTTGGCGACTCCAAAGATCAATGTAGCCTTTGAACAATCCCTGTGGTATTCTAATATCTGTTATATATTGCAAAACCTTTGTGCTCCCCCAGGATTGTCCAGAACCAAATCTAGATTTCTAAAAATGAAATCTTCAAGATTTTGTGTTATAGATGGTAATTTACTATGGAAAAATCATGAAGGTATACTGCTGAATTGTTTGAATATGGATGAGACTAACAATGTTATGAAATAATTCCATGGAGGTGATTGTGGTGGACATTTGTACTGGAAGTCCACTGTGGATAAGATATTGAGGGCAGGTTACTATTGGCCCACTCTGTTCTCTGATGTTAAAAATTTTACCACTTCATGTCACAGGTGTCAAGTGTTTGAGGGAAAAAGAAAGTTACTACCACTCCCCTTAAAGCCTATTGCAACACAAAGGCCTTTTCAGCAATGGGGCTTGGATTTCATTGGGGAAATTCATCCTTCATCTTCAGGCCAACATAAATGGATTCTAACAGCCACAAATTACTTTACTAAATGGGTTGAGGCTGTTCCATGCAGACAAGCAAATGATTCTACTATCATTCAGTTCCTTGAAAGTAATATTCTTTCCAGATTTGGTTGTCCTGACAAGATTATAATAGACAATGCTGCTGCTTTCAGATCCAAGAAGATGGTGAACTTTTGCCACAAATTCCATATTACTTTGGGCCATTCTACTGCATACTACCCTCAGGTCAATGGTTTAGCTGAATCATCTAACAAAAGTCTTATCAACATCATTAAGAAGATACTGGAAGAGAATAAGAAAAATTGGCATAAGAAGCTTGTAAATGCCTTGTGGGCAGACAGGCTAACAACCAAAAGATCTATTGGGGTTAGCCCATATGAGTTGGTTTATGGAATGGAAGCCAAATTCCCTTCATCATTAGGGGTCCCTGTCATGAAGCTACTTCAAGAAAGTCAGGCTGAACCAAATGACATGCAAAGAAGAATAAACCAGATAATATGTTTACGGCAAACCAGAGATCAAGTGTATAGCAAAGTCCAAGTCCTACAAGAGAAGCTGAAGAAAGCCTTTGATAGAAGAACCGAGGCTGAAGATTTCTTTATTGGAGATAAAGTGCTTAAATGGGATTCAAGAAGAGAAGACAAGGGAAAGCATGGCAAATTTGACTCCCTTTGGAGGGGACCCTTTGTAATTCAAGCAGTGCAAGGAAATAACACTTATTTCTTGAAGAATTTGGATGGCACTGAAGCTGAAGAGGGCCCTGTAAATGGCCGGATGTTAAAGCACTATTTTGATTACTTTCCATGTATATAGCATGGCTCTGCCCTGTACATTATCAGTTGTATATAGTATTTTCTTTCAGCATATAGATAGTTCAGTTTCAGAAGTGTTGTAAATAAGCAGGAAAAGGCTTTTATTTCAGAAGTTCCACAATGGTGACAGATTCCAGTTTTGAAATCGAAAGAGAAAGCTCTCAATTTTTGATAAGAAGTCAAGGGCCAAGGCATGACCTACTGTTCTTGGTCTTTCAAAGTAGAAAAACCATCCCCAAGTGGAGCCACTGTTAGCTACCTATACCAATAGGTTTCATTTTTCATGATTGACAGGGGAAGTTCCAAATATGCCCTACTTTGATGGTGCAAAGATCTCATATTTGTGTGGAAAACACCTATTTGCAGTTGTTTGATGCTGTCCTACTTCTGAATGGGTGATCCAACAGTCTAAGCTGGGTCATGCCATATTTCAATTGTTGTTGTAGATTAGAGAAAGAAATCTGTCCAAACTGTTCAATCTTGGCAGATCAGTAGTTAGGTAGAGAATGAAGGTTCCCAACTGCTTAATCTGGGGCCTTGGAAGTAATAAGGCTAGCCTTAGATAGAAAATCAAAAGGAAATGCCAAAGGAAAAGAAAAAGGCACATGAGGGTTTGCAAGTCTAAGTGCACCCTCCTTGAAGTAATAAAAAATGCTAGGCAATAGAATGGGTAGGTAGATGGGGTTGCAAAAGCATGATTCCTTTCATATCACTGGCCTAAGCAAAGAAAACACATGGTGGCCAGTGCAGATCTTCCTATTCAGCAGTTTTGTAGCAACAAAGTGAAAAATGTCTAACTTCCCAATCATTCCCCATCAAATTCCTGGCTAACATCCCACTATCACCTTGGTTCATGAGAGAAATCAAACTCATTTATTGATCCTTGTTGTATAGAAGAGCCACATTTCCTGTGTAAAAATCTTTTCATTTTGATCTACTCTCCTAACTAAGTTTGTTCCCTAAAAACTTAGTGTTTGCCTCCTCCCTTCCATATCTCCTATCCAATACTAACTACTAACTCCATTATTACTTAATTCCCTATATTCCCCTTTTCCCTACTACTATATCATCATTGTATATAAAAAGCCCCAAAGTATATATTCCCCCTCCCCTAGGCAATATAGCCTTATAACTTCAAAGGTTGGAGCACTAAGAGATTTAAGCGCAATAGGCAAAATAACACCAAAAACAAAGTTTCAGGATTAAACCAAGATCTGCTTGGTTTAACAGCCCTAACCCCGCTCTGTGAACAAATGTTAATTAACCCATTTTGGCTTATAAATCATCGCAAAACCCATTTTCCCCACTTATACAAAGTTTTGATTACAGCGCGCATTCCACAAAAAAACAAAAGAAAATATTATTTAAATGCCGCCGGGTCCCGCCGTATCATGCTGGCGATTTGCTCTCCCGTCGTCCGTTGGATCAGGGCCCTCCCATCCGACGGCTCATATCAATATCGGACCGCCCCCGATGCCCGGACGATAGCGCCCGAAATTTGTCAGACCATGACGTCAGGGCTCGGACACGCGTCGCTCCTGAGTTGTATCGGGCGGCCTCCTGCCAAAACCACGCCCGTACCTCAAGCGGTCCGATATTACCGCTTACCACCTTTGTTTACCGCCCACCACGTCACGTCCATGTCACGCCTACGTCACTGCCACCTCAGCGTCGCATCACCGCTCCATCCGCCATCGCCCTGAGTTGTCCGCCACGTCCCCCATCCACGTGGACCACTCACGGACCGCCACGTCATCATTCCGTACCATGACCCCACCTATGACGTCATGCTGACGTCATCCAAGAAAAGCGCGCCAAAGGCCGAAATTCCTATATTTTCGCCAAAAATCACATTTTTCGCGTTTTGTTACCAAAAGACTGTTGCGCCTCCTGCATGCAATTTCACGTCGTCCTCGCCGCCAACCTGCAAGAAATTGATTTAAAGACCGTGGGCGCCCTCAATTCACCTGTTATTCCACCATTGGCTGATTGCACCAGGTATTTATCAAAATCTCCCCTCCGCGCCTGGTTTTTTGCATAATTCACCAAAACAAGCGAGAAAAGAGAGAAAAACACTGTAATTGGCAGAAAATCCTCAGTGACCAGTGTTCCATTTCCCCCTGTAAGCTCAAATTTACCCACAAAGATTCCGCATTGTGCCAAATTACCATAAATTCGCAGTCTGTTTGCGCATTCGCAAATCTCAACCTCTGCTAGACCAATTCACCAGGAAAACCACTCTCGAAACCCGACATTTGCTCATTTAGCCTCTCCCGGGAAGCATTTCAACTCAGTTTCCTCACTATTTGTCTTGTCCCCTCTACAAATTGCCCTGTTCCTGCAAAATTCATTACTCTGTGTTGTTGTGCCTAGAAAAACAAGCTCAAATACAATTCAAACTACGAATTGACCATGCAGACACCAGTGGCATTGAACATTGCACCCTTAAATGCCCCACAAAGAGAGCTAGAATGGCAGGCCCTGGCTGACAGAGACTACCATATGGAAGAAGTAACTCCACTGTACAACAAGTATCATATTCACGTACTCAATGACTTGAAAGCCAAACACCTCAGTGGAACTGATATTCTAGGGATTTGGGACTCCAATTTTCCCATTTTAAATCTTCCTCAAGTCAATGTCCTCCGAGACTTAATTCATCGATGCAGTGCCAACTATGATCCATGTCAAAGAGCTATCCTCAGTCCCTCAGTTTCAGTTTTGTTCCATGTCACCCCTGAGGCTATAAATCAAATGCTGCACTTTCACACTACAAAGCCATTGACTCCTCTGTCCATGATGCACTTAATAGACCAAGGAGGCAAGCTGTCCAGTGCCCAAATCATAAAGATTAATCAGCTATTCATTGAACCAGGCTCTCAAACTGTGAGGACCCCTCCTATAGGAAATGTATATTTCAATGAGTTGGGCAGGTTGCTTGTGGATATGATTAGTTATGAGACTCTTTGCCTTAGAGTATTTCAGACAATTTGGAAATGTAGACATGGTCCATTTCCACAGCAAAAATAAGAAGGTACAACTCAAAGTCAGAAACCAGCTAGGCCCATTTATTTATAATAAAAGAGAAGAGGCATGGCAAGAAGCAGATAAGATCCTAAAGTGCCTCGAGTTGCAAACCAGTTTCCTCTGGATACCCTATGATCCCAATCATTTCATTAGTCTTAGAAGGGTCAAATATAAGTTGGCTAGCTATGATCATGTCAGGTTGCCTCATATTGAAAAATATGCAAATCTATTAAGATGGAAAGAGGGAACTCTAGAAGAGGCAAGTACTAAAGAGGAAATAGCACAAAAAGAAGCAAAGAAACTTGAGAAGGAAGTTGACTTGGAATATTGTGGACAGGTTTCTTCTTCTTATCATACTCAACTTGGAGCAGCTGCCTCATCTTCTACAGCTCCCCAGCAAGCAGCTCAAACTACTCCTCAGGCAGCCAGCACAGATAAAGGGAAAGAAATGGAGCAGCAGCAGACAATCCCAACAACAGAACAGCAGAGAGAACAGACAGAACAACAAGAAGAAATGGCTGAGGCCCCTGTATCTACAGAGCAACAGGCTCAAGAAAGTGTGCCTCCAAGGCAGGAAACAGTAGTGGATACCTCGGTGCTCCAAACCCCGTTGAATGAAGAACGAACTAGGAAGAGGGATAGATAGCAAGAAACTCCCCTCACTACATCAGCAAGTCAACAAGGGGAGAAAAGGCAAAGATTAAATCCTTTTTCTGAAGAAGAGATGCCTATTGGGCCATCCATAGGTATGGGCCCCCCTAGCATGGAAGCATCAGCCAGTTCCTTCCAGCAGGAACAAGAAAGACCACTTGGAGGAGAGGTCAGCTCCTCAAGCCAGCAAAGAAGCATAGAATCCAGCATTAAGGAGCAATTTATTGATATTAAGAAAAGGAATGAGCCAGTCAGACTCCAGCTTTACAATCATTTGCTCAAGATGGCTCCCACCAACCAACAGAGGCTCATGTCAGCATATGACATTACAGAGGGGAAGATGACTATGAGCCATTTCATGCCTACCATGCTGCAGCCAAAGTCAGCTGCAGATTACATCAGAACCAACCTTGAGGTATTTGCAAAGGACATCCACCCAATGGACCAAATAGAGCTTCATAAGCAAACGGGTGATATGGTCTACTCCACTCTTGCAGATAAAACATTTCTAGCCCACAAACTGCAAAACTCTCTCCATAATACTACTACCCAATTAGAATTGGAGAAAGCATCTTCTCAAGCCAAAGACAATAGGATTAGGTCTTTGGAAGATATCATTATAGAGCTTGGGCATGACCGAAGTGACCCCAAAGCTGTGCAGGCACTACTAAAGAAAAAAGAGGAAGATATAGCAGCTTTGAGGAAGATGGTCAAAATTCCAACAACCCTTCACCCTCAAACAGAAGATGTTGCTCAGCAGAGAAAGGACCAAGATGTAGCAGCCATGCTGCTGACTTTACGCAAGCAATTAGTAGAAACAGAAGGGAGATTGATAGCAACAGAGGGTGCACTACAGGCAACCCTGAAACAGAAAGAAGGAGGGCAGACATCTCAGCCCCCTCAGCCAGTGATTAACCTTGAGGAACCTCCTCAAATTATAAGTCCTTCCACAGGACAAACAGCTGGGACAGGCCCTTCAACATCAACACCAAATACAGCAGAAGCACCAGCAACAACATCAGGACAGGCACCCAGCCTTAATATGGAAAATATGATGAAAGAACTTCAAGCTCTGGAGGCCCAGATGGCAGAACTAAATGAGGCCAAGGAAAAATTAGCTACACTTAATGAAAAGTATGATAAATCAAAGCAAAGTGTAGCTGAAAAAACAAGAGAGGTAAGGGCTCTTGAGGAGAAGATAAAAGAACTGGCGAAAGAGCTCTCTCTTGACAAAGTGGTGGCTGAAATCAAGAAAGTCTTGTGGGCCAATATTGGTCAGTCTATAACAGATCAATGGCAATATATTGAAACCATCCATGAGCACATAGATCTCATAGGCAGGGCCCAAAAAGAAAGTCAAAGAGCAAGGGCATCTCTAGGCAATATGCCTGAGATAGCTAATAGGATGATCAATGTCCTGAACAACTGCACAGGCCCTCAGTTGGCAGCAATGGGTATCTATAATAGGACTGATACCATTTTATTAGTAAAAAGGGTGCTCACTTTGAGAAATCTTGTGCAAACATTGGATAGAAGGTGCCAGGAAATGCAGACAGAGGTGAACAAATTCATGGAGAAATTTACAGCATTGCATAACAGAGGCCTTCCCAGCTTACTAAACAGTGCAGGAAGGTTACTATCCCATGAAAACTATGCCAAGAGGGTAAATACATTTGCTACAAATCAGATCACTCCAACATCAAGTGCCCCGGAGGAAATGGGGCCTGCATCTCGGCAGAGTCTCTATGACAGAATAGAGAATTTGTTTTTTATCATGAATGAGATTAGACATCTATTTGAAGTGCCTCGAAATTACTACAAATATACTAAGGCAGATGAAACCTTAGGCACAATTTTGAGACATCAGTTGCCTACTCAGGAATGGTGGACAAGCATGATACAGACATTGCTGTGAGGAAGTAGATTTTTCACCAAACTTTTGTACATCAATCATAAGTCATCATGCTCAGGAAATTGATATATTTACTATGACTGGAAAAGAGTGGACAGAGCCAACTCAGCAAACAAATTTGGACACTAAATCAACACCGACAGATGCAGATGACAGGGCTGAGAAAGCTACAGCACGATAAAGAAATAAAGGGCGTATTATTCAGAATCAATGAAAAGCACCCTGCAGAGCCAGTTGCCCTCAAAAGTCAAGGACTTCTGACAAACAACCAGCAGCTGTTGTATTTTCATTAAAGTAGCTTTTAATTTTGTAATAAATATCTTTGAAAGTTGGTAAGAGCAGTTATTGTGCAATAACTCAGAACTGAGATATTTTTATGATATTTTTGTATATATGCACCCCCGCACAGTTATTGGGGGTTGTTGTTACTCATTTGTTCAAGAGAACTCGGTTGTATTTCCTCTGAAAGATATAATACAAAGGAGTTGTTGGTTTCCAGGAGATATGTTTGGCTTGGACGTGCTGTGATGAAATTACTGACTGCTGCAGGATTCTCGTGTTATGGCATGATAAAATAAGTGTTTTCTAACTGTATTTATGTTTTATCTCTTCTGTAATCTGTCTGTGATGTATGGTGTTTAATCTTGGTAGAAAGGTAAAAGACTAGTTCAGGATTTGTCCATTAAAGACACCCTAAACTCAATCCTTACTACTAAATATGTTTTCTTCAAGGTTAGATGCAACTGTGGAATTCTTAAATGCTCCCATTTGCTCTAATCACATGATAAGTCTTTATTCAGTAATTCTCTGTTGCTGCTGAGTAGGATTTGTTCTTCATTTCGTATTGCACTGTGAAATAACTCTTAATTGCCTTTCCTGGTGTAATTTATATTTTTTTCTTTGCTAAAAATCAAAGTTTGTATCATGAATACCCATCTAGCCTTGCAGTGAACCTCTCTTTATCACAGACATCAAATCCTACTCATTTCTGGACTCCACATGCCCAATGGATTGAACTCTCCTTCATATTTGCATGCCCTTCCTTGAACAACAGTCTGCAACCAAAATTCAGACAAACTCTCACCTCATAACTAGCCTAAAATCCTCAAAAACAAAGGTAAAACTAAAAGAGAGAGCCCTATCTGATTACAGGTAGGCTAGAACTTGTAATCCAAAGCTTGGTTAGTGGTTACCCCGGCCGTATTCCCTCAGGAGTCAAAGGGAACAACCTGGGTGTTAACAGCAGGGAGGTGATAATGGTTTCAAGGAACAAGAAAGTGTGTGGACGGAGTCCTGGCAGCATTTAGAGGGTAATCATAGATCAAATTGGGTTCCATAGGTTCAGGGTGGCACAGGAAGGGTTACAAGGGCTTCACTGTGTAAATGGGTGAAAAGAGTGAAAATGAGGGCCTTTGGCATTTTAACAGGAAAGTTTAAAATTGGCACAGAAATTCATAATGTGAATAGTGAGTGGTTTCGGCCTACATGGGGAGGTGGTTTCATTGCTCATCGCACCACTTTTGGCTGTGGGGTGGTTTTTCTCTGAGGGCATGTGAGTAAACGTAGAGATTCCACATAACCGTAAGGGCCCGAGCAAAACCACGAATCTCGCGTGCTCTCGGGCCGACAAAGGTCAGAGATCGGGAGCATGTGATATGGCTATGGATTGTTAGATCTCAGAGTGAGTGATCGAAGGGCTGATGCATGGTCGAGATGCACAGAGGGAATAGGCCTGGAGATTAATCGGGCCCAGGGAATAATTATAAAGGAGTTGTAATTATTTTATTTAATAAAGCGACGATTAAATAGATTGTGATGGGTTTAATAAAGTGGGACCAAGGAATAAATACACTAGGGATATAAGTTAAACAGGTATCGGGGAGGGTTTATTAACCATACCCAGGTTTAAATGCGGGGTTTGTTAGCCAAACCAAGGGGGTGGGTTAAACAAGTTTTGTCGGGAAAATGGTGATTTTACGTAGTTAACTTTATAAAGCAGGGGTGAACAAAACTTAGGATAAAACGGGTTTTATGGGATTTTAGGCAAAATATGGTATGGCAGAGTTAATAAAGTAATGCGGGGGGAGAGAAAACTTAGGTTAAAGGGGTTTTTATGGGTTTTTTGGAAATTAATAAGGGGAAGTGATTTCTTCAAAGTGAAATGGGTTTCACAATAGGGAAAATGGGTTTTTGGGTGGGGGAATGAGTTTGGAGGGTAAATTTCTAGGATAATGTGTGAAACCAAGGGGCATGGGTGAAAATGAAAGGAAAAGGGTCTTTTCTTAGGAAATGATGGGATAATGAGGAAATTAGTAAGTATGTAGTGGGGGGTGAAATGAAATGAGGGGAAGTTAACCAAATCAACTTGTGAACATCTTTTCACTTTCATAATTGCTCCTGCATATTGAAACACATGATCAAGAATGATAAAAGTGCTTATGCTTCAATCAACTTTGTACTTTTTGAACCTTTCTTCTACCTACCCTCTACTTAACCTAACATTTTTTCTTCACTTAATTGGGTGCATTTAGGCTAGCAGACCCTTTTCTTTCCTTTTTCTTTTGAAAAGAAAACTATCTAATTTTAAAGTTATAACATCCAGGGGCTCAGATTAAACTGATGATCTCCTTATTACTCTCTACCTAACTACTGATCTGCCAAGATTAAACAGTTTGGCTATATCTTTATTCTCTAGCTATAAACATGAAATTTAAAGCATGAACTAGTCAAGATTAAATTATTTGACTATCATGGGTTGTGGCATTTATGACAAGCTACACACAACCATTATTTTGCATAATAAAGTAAAAAGTAGTGGCACTTGGACTTGCACACTTTCGTGAGTTTATTGCTTTTTGCTTTTCTCTCTAACCTAACATTTTACTTTTGCCTTCATTATTTAGGGCATCTATCCTAACATTTTCTTTGATATGGACATATTTATCAAAATATTTCTTAACATTTTTATTCAATATTCATTTTGTCCATATCCTATCTTAACATTTTTTTGAAAAATATTTTCATTTTTTGACTAATTGATTCTAACTTACCAAAACCAAAAAATGCTACAACACATTATACATTTAAATTCTAGGGTAGGTTAAATATATGCCAGTCTAAATTTTAATTTACTGTGCTATCCAACTTTGGATTATAAGTAACCACTAAAATCCTAATAATATACTAAGTAACTCATTCCTAGTCAAGAATATAAATAAGGTATATGACATAGACCAAGCAAGGACACAAATAACAAAAAAGCTAATGATATTAGTCAATGAAGTGCAGGATGAAAATTATTGCACAAAACCAATGTCTATACTATACAACTCTCTTATATCGGATAATATTCCTGTACTACATAACCTATATGTACAGTATCAAAAGTTAAAAAGGATGATGATGAATTTATTCAAATTATTCAAAACTGCTACTGTCAAACTGGACCTTGTCAATTTAGCTTTGGTGATGATTGGTCACTACCAGGTGCTGCCTAAGATGTTGCTTGTGCATGTTGATTATTCTAAAAATAAAAAGCAGATGTTCTTAACTTTCAAATCAGGGAGGAACAAAGAATAGGGAATATGATAAATTTTTAGAATGGGAACATATCAATTTTGGGAAGAGAAACATGGGCATAAATAAAGAAAATTTCCCAAAAGATGGGGAAAATAGAACAAGGATAGGGAGAACAAAGAATGGGAAGTGTAAATGTAAGGAATACATAGGGGAAGATAGAAAAGGGCAGGGGTTAATTTTCAGGATACAATGGGGAAGAAAGAAGAGGGAAACAAAGTTAGGAAGAGATTTATCATTTCCAATTTTCATTCCTCTACTTTTTTAGATGTTGTGGTCTTGTAAAAAAATAATTGTGACAGGAACTATTCACGCTAACCACATGCAAATTTGACAAGTTGTCTACCCTGAACTTTAGTAGGGAAAGAATTTTCTAGTTGACTCCTCTTTCCGCCAGAAATTCCTATAGAATCTTACTTCTTCTCAAGGATAAACACAAAATGTATATCAATTCGGTCAGCATTTCCATTCTATTTTAAAAATTGAGTCTACTTTCCAGACACATGGTTTTCAGGTAGCCTCCTACATAACTACTCTAACAAGCCCGTTTTCACAGTTATATATATATATATATATATATATATATATATATATATATATATATATATATATATATATATATATATATATATATATATATCTATATATGTATGTATGTATGTATGTTTGTATGTATGTATGTATGTATGTATGTATATATATATATATATATATATATATATATATATATATATATATATATATATATATATATATAGATATATATATATATATATATATATATATATATATATATATATATATATATATATATTCCAAGAAAGGAGCAACTCAAAAAGTACTCAAAGTAGGTTGGTGCTCTCCCCTTCATACCAATTTCAGATTTGACCATTGTTGAACTTGTTGCGTAAAGTCTTCCTTAGTGCTAGGCTAAATATACAATCTAATCATATGTCCATTCACCAAGAAGATAGTACCATGTTCATCAATGGTATTTATCTTAACTTCCCCATTCTAAAAATCTGTAACCACCTCATAAGGTCCAAACGAGTGTGTCTAGGGACTCCCTTTAAAATTCTTAAAGTTTGAGTCATATAGGAGCACCCAGTTGCTTGGATGAAACTACGTTTTCCTGGTTATCTTAACATTCCATTTATTGTGCTACTATTGAATAATAATAAAAAAATGTACACCATCCATTCTAATCTCATCAAATTTTCTTAACTGCAAAAGGCGTTATTGTCGTGCCCCTGAGAGATCTAACCACAACCAGACTGTATTCCTGAAAGTTTTAATATGGAATTCAACTGGAAGCAATACCTATTTTCCATACACCATATCATAAGGTGTGTAGCCTATATTGTTCCTCCAGGTAGTTTTGTATACACACAATTCTTCTAGTAGTCCACTTTCCCAATCCTTTTTATGGATATTCACTATTTTTGTAATGATGGACTCAATCACTTTATTCATGGAATCTACCTGGACACTTTCTTGTAGGTGGTTTGGCGTAGATTTCGTATGCAGAATCCTATAGTGATATACAATTCCTTTCACCATATTAGAAACAAATCATGGTCCATTATTAGTAACAATTTCTCCTGATACACCAAATCAAGTAACATTTCAGTAAATAAGAAATCAACAACAACTTTTGCATTAGCAAAAGGAACAACCATAGCTTCTACCCATTTTGTCACAAAATCTATAAAAACAAAGAAATGTCTTTTGTTTAAAGATGTCAGGACTATAGGTCCCACAAGTTCAATGGCCCATTTTTCAAAGGGTTCTAACATGACTTGCGGGCACAAAGGTGTCTCATCAGCTTGACTAGGTTGGCCCATCTATTGGAAACCATTACAACGACTAACATACTTTTGTTCATACTTAAATAAGGAAGGCCAAAAATAGCCAGCTTGAAGGATTTTATATGATATCATTTTGTCTGCGAAATAGCCTCCACAAGGTTCATCATGGGTCGACTTTAAAATGTCAAACACATCCTCTTCTCTTACACAACTAAGAGTAATAAGATCAGGTCCTATGTAAAAGAGCTCTTCTTGGATCCAGGAGTACGAATTGCTATTTCAAATAATCCCTAGCCTCTCCCTAGCGGATAGGTGCAATGGTGTTTTTCCCATGACAAGATAATTTTCTCTATCAACAAACCAATGGGAGTTTCTTGAAACATCAATAAGATGTTCATCGAAAATGAATTATCTACAAAAACTACTTGACCAGGGTTATTTAACCTACAAATAAAATCAACTACCACATTTGACTTCCATGGCCTATCAATTATAGTTACATTGAAATCCTGTAGTAAAAGTAACCACCTAGTTACCCTACCACTTGTTAAAGTCTTGTTCATCAAATATTTGATGGAAGAGTGATATGTTTGTATAAATACTTTGTACCCTGTTATATAGTGTCTAAACTTATTGATAGAAAAAACCACAATTATGAAATCTTTTTCTATGATTGTATAATTAAGCTTGATGGGTGATAAAATTTTATTAATGAAGTATATGGCATAGGTATTTTGATTTTCCTCTTGTCCTAATGCTACACAAATGGTAGTATCTAAGGCATCCAAGGAATATGGAATGAAAGGGTCCAATTAGCCCCCCTAAAAATGGGTGCCTATACTAATCTCAACTTCATATTCTTGAAAGCTCATTGGCAAGAATCGGTCCAAGAGAAACCACTATCCTTAGCCAATAGTTGAAAAAGAGGGGCAGTTATCCTAGAAAAAATCTCAATGAAAATTTGGTAGTAACCTACATGACCGAGGAACCCTCTCACTTCCCTTTGTGTTTTTGGTACAGGAAGGTGTATGATGACATCTATCTTAGCTAGATCTACCTGGATACCCTTTTCAAAAATGAGATGGCCAAGGACCAACCTTGTTTTTCACATCAATTTACATTTTTTGTCACAAAAATAAAGGCAAGACTCTTGGCATATAACTAGAACTTTCTTCAAATTTTGGAGGGATTCTTGAAATGAATCTCCAAATACTGAAAATTCATCCATATAAATCTCTACACACTCGAGGTCAGAAAAATAGTGGATACTTCCTTTTGAAAAGTAGCAGGAGCATTACAAAGTTCAAAGGGGAGCACTCAGTAAGAGAATGTTCCCTAAGGACATGTAAAGGTAGTCTTGTCCTGATCATCAAGTGTGAATCTGTATCTGGTTATAACCACTCAAACCATCCAAATATGAGAATTACTTTTTACCTGCAAGGGTATATAGTACCTAATAGATGAAGGGAAGGGGAAAGTAATTCTTGAGAGTGGATTTATTTAATTCTCTATAATCAATGCAAATTCTCCATCTCCCATCTTCCTTAGGGACTACTATCAATGGAGAGACCCATTAGCTATCACATATAGGATAGATAAAAGTAGCATATAATAGTTTAGAAATTTCTTCTTTAACAACATCTCTAAGTGTAGGGTTCATTTGCCTTTGGGTTTGTTGGAAAGGTTGGGCACCATCCTGAATGTAAATATGATGGGTACAAGTTTTAGGAGGGATGTCTCTCATGTCCACATAAATCCATGCAAAGGCATAAATATGGTCTTGCAACAAACTCACATGTTGACAGTTGTTCTTGATGGCATGGGTTCAAGTTTGTGCTAATGTATAAATACTTTCCTGGACATACCTCAAAAAGAGTAGTGTACTACTCATCATTATCTGTCGTGGATACCAAAATTTGTAATGATGATGAGGATTGTGGATCACATTTTTCCTAGAAAATCAGGCTCGAAATTTAATGAAGGAGTCCAAAGTCCAGCATAATATCTAGGGTACCAAGAAAATCTCAGATCACACTCTCCTTAGTATACTCAATATATTGATGAATCATGGAAAGATACTAAGAATCATCGTCATTACTATCATAATCCAGCCACAAGTTATCATGAAGCTCCTAGATAGATCTGGGAGGTGGGTACAAGGTGACCTTCTTCCTAGAATCCTCATGAGAAATACACATGTCACCAGAGGAACAAACTACATAGGCATTGGCTATAGCAAGACATGGTCATCCAAAAATCAAAGGTTGTCCCCCAATAGGATTCTTTTGTTGTAAGACAATAAAATCTATGGGGTACACCCATGAATCAATTGAGACAATCACATCATCTAACACACCCTTCGCTTGATTTTATTCTATCAACAAGTTCAAGCATGTTGGGGGTAGGACGGATGTGAGTCAGTTGAAGTTGCTCCATATTTTTCCTAGTCATAACATTAATAGCTACTCCAAGATATATCAACACATTGGGAATAAGAATATCATTGATCTTAACAGAGACAACTAGTTTTCTAGGATCAATATATTTTTCAAATTGAGTACATCCTATGATCAACTCAATCGCTCTCCCAACAAACTAGATAATCCAGGGTTCAACTTGATTCCTTCCAACCTTTTAAATACAAAGTTCCCAAGCAATTTTGATAAATATACAAATATATTTTATAGCTTGCAGTAAAGGAACCTTTATACAAAGGTTTCTCAACTCAGAATTCAGGTCAAACTCAGGGATGGGGTAAACTTTCTCCACAACTAGCATCTAGGAAAGGGAGGCTAGTTTGAAGAAGAAGGTAAGGATTCTAAGTGTATGAGAATAGGCTATGAGGTAGCATCATTGTTTGAGAGATTACGATTTTCCTCCTCATTTTTCTCCTCAATTATTACTACAAGTTGTTTTTGTTTTTCTAAATTTATTATCCTTTCCGATCTCAGCTGGAGGTCATTAACCCCAACTGGCATGGTGTGATAAGTGTGGAAGGGACGAGTCCAATAGAGTGAATCATTTGTACCACTTTATTATTTGGTTTGGGCATAGGTTGTGATGGAAACATAGGTGGTCGGAATTGTGGTGGAAATGGCAATGGTGGTGGAATAGGCTATGTCTATTGAAGCAGAGCAACCAACAATGTGGGTTGTGCCATAGGATAAGGTGCATAAGATGCAAGATATGGCTCAGTAGGCACATGATAGTTAAAATGAGAATGTGGTGGTCCTCTCCCATTTTGTTGCCAAGGAGGAGGATACTACCCAAACATGTCAATCATGTAGAAATCTTGTACCAATCATGTAGCATCATGTAGCATCGTGTAGAATATCTCTAAAATTGAACATAATTTTCCTTAAAGCTTACTTTTTCCTCCTAACCTTTCATAATTCCCCTTAAGCTTTGAAACCTATATTGAGGAAGATTAGAGACCACTTAGTAGTTTTGTACTTGCAATTTCAATTCATTTATGCAATTAGGATTAGTACACAAGTTCATGAACTGAATGGTGTGGTGATGATTTACATGATTACTTTATGAAACACTCAATGAACCTTATTACTAGGATATAATTTCTTTTGAACACAATGATTGAGGGTTGATCGCATACTCTTTATTTTGTGCAAGTTAGATTAGGTTTTCTTTCTTTGTTTTATGCTTCTTAACAAGGGAAAATGTTAAGGATGGGAATTTATCTTAAAATTTAGAAACATTGGTGAGTATCACTAGTCCATTATATGCAATTTGTAAAATGTGGTGATATTTTTGTAAAAATATTCAAATTTCTAATAATTTTATATACTCTCTATAAAAAAAATTCAATTTTTAAGGTAAAATGATTTTATACTATAAAATTTAGGTGAATCATTTAAAAAAAATGGAAATTAGTGAATCTTTTTTTTGGAAGAAGCACAGAAAATTAGCCCACTTGAAAATATTAGCCCCTAAAAGTTTCCCTGCTTCCTAAGCTAGGGTTTCCATTTCAGCATTTATATTTCTTATAAATAGACTACGATTTCCTTTGATGTAACATTTACATTCCACAAGTAGAGTAGCGTTTACATTTCCACACGTAGAGTAACATTTACATTTTTGCAAGTATAATAGCCTTTACATTCCTAAAAGTAGAGTAACCTTTATACTTTTGCAAGTTAGTATTTACATTCATGCAAGTAGACAAACATTTCCATTCCTACAAAATAGAGTAGCATTTCCATTTTTGCAAATATATTGACATTTCCAATCCTACAAGTAGATTAGAACTTCGTTTTATGTAATATATTTTCATTATTTCAAAATATAGATTCAATTTTCTCTATATAAACTACTTTTCTTCATTGCCTAAGAGAAATTTAAGCAGATCTTAGATTACGATGCATAAAACACTACCACATCCTAAGTTTGTACAAACCCCAGGTTGATAAATTAAAGTTGGTAGCCTTGGGAATTGCATCATTCTTGTTGCAATATCAGAGCTCATCAGTACTAGAACTACTTGCTACCTTTATACCACTCATTCCTCCAAATCAATCTTGCTTAGTATCCTTCTTATTCTCATTAAAACCTGAATAGAACCAAGATCCTTTTTGGGTTGTTTTCATCCTTGTTAATCAATGAAAATCTTGAGTTAATTTTGGTCCTCTTTTCATGAGTAATTAAACTTATGTAAATCTCGAGCTTCTTTTTCTATACTTTCATGGTCCTAAAACCTACATGAAAATGTCGATTTATTTCTATCCTTTCCTGCTTGTTAATTAAATTTAAATTCAGTGAGTGATATCTTTTCCATTCTCAAAGCTTGTTAAACTGTGTGAAAGGTATGAGTGTACTTATCTCTTTTTTTGCCTCATTTAAATTACAAAAAAAGGAACCTATTGAGAATACTTGTATTCTCTTTTGTTCTCATTAAACCATGAAGGAGACTAGTAAGAGAAGATGGGAAGGGAACCTTTATTTATGTTAGTCGTCAAATTGGCAATTTCAATCGCATCAACCTTGAACATGGAACTTGTCTACATTGATATCCTACAGTTGGGTTTTAGTTTTCCTAGGAGTCGTACCATACATATGAGTCTATCTATTCGTCTCATTGGTTACTCTTCCAGTCGTTATGGAGAATGCTTCAATGCCTCCAGTGTTTTTGCACGATATCATGTGGTGCTCATAAGTGATTTTTCCAAGTCACTCTTGTGTCATGTCGTTATGTGTTCAAGGGAATTCTCAACCTTTTTCAACCATCTGTAGTCATTGTTTACCCTTTCGTGTCCATCATCCCTATGTCAGCTCCACTTCATCATCTCATGACTTCATCCATTCACATCATCTCTCAATATAATCTATGTTTATTAATGTGGGATACATCAAGACCCTCCTTCGACGTATCTTCTCCTATCAAATTTAGCTCATTTTCTAGGAGCTTGATATAGGAACTAGTAGTACCTTGGCGCTTGCAAACCTCAGTGGTAGGCTATCAAAGAATTATATATTAAAGAAAAATGGAACACATAAAATATTGCAGAAATATAAACATAGAAAACACATAAAACAAGAGAGACATAAATATACGTGGTTCACCTAGTTTGGGCTACGTCGATGGAGAAATAGCCAGTCCTTCTTTTTATATTATCCAACAAACTGAAGAGATACAACCTACAATAGATCTGTTGTAATTCCCTCTTCTCTCTCAATCTCCTCTCTCTTCCTCACTCAGAATATAAATCTGCATAGAGACAATACAATTCCCTCATATATAGTGAGGGGTTGCCTTCTAGGGCAAAAAATCCTAAATTAAACATAACCTCTGTCATCTGGTCTCCACCTAATGAACGACCCAGATTGACAACAAAATTACAACATTTTACAAGGCAATTTGACATCTATTCTTAGCTTCGGGGGTGCTACCCCCAATCCCCCCTAGACCCCCCCTGTAGCGAATATTTTACAGGCTATGAACTAGGGTCCAATTACCTTTGAATATAGAAGATAATCAGGCTCCACACCCAACATAGGCTTCCGCATGATTAGTAGAGGGTTTTTCTCATTGCATCCTAATAGATCGAGTTCATAGGTGTTTGACGCTAGATCATAATTCACACTTAATGGATTGTACTAGGTACCTTGGGGCCCATTTTCATCATTGGTGGGTCCCCTCATGTCTATTAACAATACACCTCATTGGCTGGTAATTAGGTGGTTTCTACCATGCTCAACACTAACACATATATTCACATGATGTAGATTCGTACCATAAACCCTATGTTAGGGACATCTCACTCTTATATGGCACCCTTACCAGGATGCATTGGAGTTATGTATTATATATGTATTTTTGGGGCTACTCTAGGGCACCTCCTCACTTATGGGTCCATAGTCCTATTAATGTATATTGCGACATAGATCTAGAGTGTATTTTTTAGTTGCTATGATCCTTTTGATGTGTCACATGGATCCACTGTGTATTGTTTGTGGCCAAGTCTTAGCATGTCAAGTTGTGGATCCATAGTGTATTTTTTGCAGTAATGTTAAGTATCTCTTTATGACTAGGATTTGATATGCTAACCCCAAGGATGTTATCAGTAGAGTTGAGACTTCAAAACTTGAGTTCCTCTGATATAGCTTTACAATCTTGTCTTCTTCTTCCCTTTTTGAGCTTTGAGTTTTTTTATAATTCATTTTGGCCAAAGTTTCTTTTCTGACCTCATGCACTAGTGGGAATTTGTTATAAATCAATTTTCCACTCCATTATAGTGAGAGAAACCTAATTTCAACTTACCTTAGCTTTTGGTTAGAATGTATCCCCTCTCACCTCTTCTTTTACCTATGTGAGATTTATTACATGTTAAAAGGGTGGAATTTGTAGGTCTTAACCTCGTACAGAAATTACCTACATACGAATTCTAAAAAACACAGAAAAAAAACAATGCAAGAGCATAACACATAAAACACACATACACAGAGATTTTCCCCTACATCCCAAAACTGGGACTACCATATTGATTTTTCATTATGTTCATTTCAATGTTACAATACATATGTATACATGTCAAAGCATCCAATACCATGGACTGAAAAACCATCGTGTCGAAAACCATGGACCAAAAACAATCGCGTCCAAAACCATGTGCGAAAAACATGCACAAAACCATAGTTAGGTCTACCCAATATAATATAGGGTCCAAAAAAACAAAATTTTCTAGGAGGGGGGTTACCTACACCCCTCAAACCCCCTATGACCCCCCCGCTACGCAATCGGCGCAATGAAGGGGGGAGTCCGCCCCCCCTCTAACTCATGTTAACTACGTGGGCTAGTTGTGGAAAGAATATAACACAACCCAACATTCTCCCACTTGTTTTTTTCTTTCCATAAGGGTCCACAAGAGAGCTTAGTCATTTATCTAGCCCTGCAACACCCATTGTTTCCCTACACCAAGAGAACTTCTCAGAGCTCACAAATTTTATTAATGCATCTGCAGTATTCTTCAAAGTGTCTACCTTTACCAACAACACCTTTTTGTATTTTATCATATCCCTCACAAAGTGATACTGAACATCAATTTTCTTTGTCTTTGAATGATATGCAAGGTTCTTTGCCAAGAAAATTGCACTTTGGCTATCATAGTTTGTCGTTATAGCTCCCTTTACTAACCCCATACTTGAACACAATCTCTGCAGCCAAACTGCTTCCTTGCTTGCATGAGTGGCTACCATGTATTCTACCTCTATAGTTGATAGTGCCACTATAGATTGTTTCTTACTCATCCAACTGACTGCACCTCCAAATGGTATTAAACACATACCCACTTGTAGATATTCTCTGATCTAGATCTCCAGCCTAGTCTGCATCAACTAACCCATAAATATCCAACACTCTGTCCAATCCTGGTCTTCCTTGGTAGCACAAACCATAATCACTATTGCCACAAAAATACCTGAAAACCCGCTTCACTATTGTCCAGTGCTCCTTCCCAGGTTTTGACATAAACCTGCTCAATACTCCCACTGCATGTGCAATGTCTCGTCTAGTATAGGCCATTGCATACATCAGGCTACCAACTGCACTTGCGTATGGACCACGAGACATGTCCTCTTCCTCTTCTTGTATCTTGGGACACTGTTTAGCAGATGACCTCACACCTACAAGAATAGGAACCTTCACCATTTACTATCTTGGATATTAAACCTCTGCAGTATTGTCTCGACATACTTCCTCTGGTTTAACTGGAGCTTCCTCTTTTCCTGGTCTCTTTTAATTTCCATTCCAAAAATATATTTTACAGCACCAAGATCTTTCATGTCAACTTTGGAGGATAATTCAGTGTTCAAATCCTGGATAATTTCTTTGTCATTTCCAACCAACAACATATCATCCACATACAAGACCAAATAAATAACACAGTCACCAATTAATTTAAAATACACACAGTGATTTGCTTTTCTTCTGGTGAATCCAAGTCCCCGTATAAATGTATCAAATTTCTAATACGACATCTTTGGTGACTGTTTTAACCCATACAGAGACTTATTTAACTTGCATACTAGTTCTTTCTTACCCTTCACTGCAAAGCCTTCAGGTTGCTTCATGTATATTTCCTCTTCCAGATCCTTGTGAAGAAATGTTGTCTTCATATCCATTTGTTCTACCTCAAAATCAAAAGTAGTAGTGATAGATAAAAGTAATGTAATAGAAGTTACCTTGGCAACAAGAGAAAAAATATCACCAAAATCAATTCCTAGCACCTGGGAATAACCTTTTGCTAGCAACCGAGCTTTGTATTTCTCCACCTTTCCGTCTACATTTGTCTTCTTCTTGAATACCCATTTGCTGCCAATGGGTTTCCTTCCAGCCGGCAACTCCACCATATCCCAAGCCTCATTTTTGTGCAAAGATGCCATTTCATCAACCATGGCCTCTTACCATAGTTTTCCATCCTCTAAATCTACTGCTTCCTTCAAAGTTCTTCGATCATCGTGAGTAATAGATAAAGAAAAATTTGAACAAAAAGTAGATGGACTATATCTTTCTGGCCGCCTTCTTTCTCAAACTAATCTTCTCACACCCGATGTTTATGGCTCTTCATCTTCTAATTCCTCCTCTATTATAGAGTCTGATTCATCCTCCCTAAGCTTAAACTATATCTTCTCAGGTTCCTTTGGTTGGAATTCATGTTTAAAAACATATTTTGCCTCTCTAAACACCACATCTTGGCTATACACAACCTTCCTTGTTACTCGGTTCCAAAGCTTATAACCCTTTAGACCATCCTTATACCCAATAAAGATGCACTTTTCAAATTTACTATCCAACTTGGTTTGTTTCTCCTTTGGCATATGTACATATGCATCACATCCAAATACCCTCAGATATGAAAGAGAGGGTTTCTTACCATTCCATACCTCTTGTGGAGTCTTATCTTCCAACACTGATGAAGGTGATCTGTTGACCATGTAACATGTTGTCTCCACCGCCTCTGCCCAGAATTGCTTTCCTAACCTAGCACCACTGAGCATGCTTCTTGCCCTTTCCATCAACATCTTGTTCATTCTCTGCAGCTCCATTTTTCTCAGGTGTGTATGGAGTAGTCTTCTTCCGTGCTATACCACACTTCTTACAGGATCCTTCAAATTCCTTACTACAAAACTCTCCACCGTTATTTGTCCTCAACTCATTTATCTTCTTCTCTGTCTAGTTTTCTACGAGAGCCTTAAATTCTTTAAACCTATCAAAGACTTGAGATTTCTTCTTAAGGAAATATATCCATGTATTCCTTGAGAAGTCATCTATAAATGATACATAGTACACAGACTTACCCAGTGATGGAACCTTCACAGGTCCAAACACATCAGTATGCACAAGTTCTAATATATGTTTCGCCCTCTTACCACCAGAGGGCAAACTCACCCAATTTTGCTTCCCATATACGCAATTTCTACAGAAATCAAAACCCAGAGAGCTATTACTCATACCTTCTACCATACCTTTACCATTAAGTATTCAAAGGCCCTTCTCTCCAATATGTCCAAGCCTTTGATGCCACAACATGTTCTTCTCTCAAGAGCACACTATACTTTCTACTCCACTTTTAGGGACCACAGAACTGTTGCACCCATCAATAATAGTGCTACCTTGCATCTTGTACAGAGTTCCAATTCGAACTCCCTACATCAATACTAGTGCCCCCAGAACCATCTTGTAGGTATCCTTCTCGAACACTGTTTTTAACACCTACATCATCCAGCTTGCTTACAGAAATTAAATTTCTAGTCAATGCAGAAATATGCAGAACACCCGGAAGTGTTCTAACCCTTCCACCTTGCAAATTCAACTTTACTTTTCCGCGACCAATGATTTTAGCCTTCCTATCATCCCCTAACAAGACATCACCACCATCGTATTTCTCATACTCACAGAACCACTCTCTATGGGCAGTGAAGTGAGGATGCACCTGAGTCAATAAGCCATGCCTCATGATCTACATGTGTACTTGAAGAAGCCAAGTACACATCCCCACCTTCATCTGAGGTGGTTTTTTCCTCTGTAGAAGGAGCATCATCAGATCCCTTTCCTTTATCAGGAGCTTTAGATTTACAGTCCCTTTTGTAGTACCCTTCCTTTCTACATTTTCAGCACACCACCTTTACAGGTTTTTCGAGAGATTTAGATCTCTCTCTAGATTTAAATCTCCCAATTGATGACTTATTTTTGTTTCTGTTCTGGGATAGTCCTCATACAAACAAGGCATCACTATTCTAGCTCTCCACATTTTTCCATTGCATCTCCTCCATCGGTAAGAATAAGACTATTTCATCAAACTACAAGGTAGTTGTATTGATACCTATTGAAATAACCATACTATCCCACGAATCTGGTAGAGAACACAACAAATTGATGCTCTTATCTTCATCTGAAATTTTAATATCAACAGATAATAATTGACTTACCATAGTATTAAATGTGTTCAAATGCTCTATCACCGGGTCTCCATCTTTCATCCTCAGGTTATACAGCTTTTTCCGTAGGAACAACTTATTCACTAGAGACTTAGATTGGTACAAAGTCCCTACCTTGTCCCACAAAGCCTTCGCCATATCTTCTCTTGATACATTCAACAATACTGAATCTCAGAGACACAATCGTATTGTTCTCTTTGCCTTCCGATCCAACTTCTTCCATTCTTCATCAGACACTCCCGTTGGTTTAGTAACTAGATCTACCGCAATCCACTAACCTTTATCCACCAACAGATCCTCCATCTTGAGTTTCCATAACTCAAAACACTGACCATTAAATTTCTCAATCTCTATCTTTCCACTACTCGCCATCTTCTTTCACCACTAGAATCAATCCTGCAGATCTCCCACTGAACAAGGTCTACCACAGGCCTGAGTGAAACCCCTCAACAAAGAGGCATCCCCTTGAAGCCAAAACAACTCTAATACCAAATGTAGGTTTAAACCCCATACATAAATTACCTACATGCTAATTTTAAAAAACACAGAAAATAAACAATGCGAGAGCATAACACATAAAACACATATACACAGAGATTTCCCCCTGGATCCCAAATTAGGACTACCAGTTTGATTTTTCATTATGTTCCTTTCAATGTTACAATACATATTTATACATGTCGAAGCATCCAATACCATGGACCAAAAAACCATCGTGTCCAAAACCATGGACCGAAAACCATCACATCCAAAAGCATGTGCGAAAAACATGCACAAAACCATAGGTAGGTCTGCCCAACCTAATATAGGGCCCAAAAAAAAAAAATCCAAGGCACTGCCCAAGACCCCATAGAGGGGTTATATGCACCCCTCAAACCCCCTGTAACCCCCCCCGCTGTGAAATCGACACAACGAAGGGGGGGCTCCACCCTCCCTCTAACACCATGGTTAACTAGGTGGGCTAGTCATGGAAAGAATATAACACAACCCAACATAATTACATGATTGAGTTATTTCTCATAATTATTTTGTCAAAATTTTATAATTATGAGATAAAAACTAGTTCACAATTGATAAAAAAGAGAAAGAACTCATAATTGTGAAAAAATTTCTATAGTTTGTCATTCTCAGTGTGATCAACTTGATCCACTTATGTATGAGTTGTCTAGGGGTATACTATTGTAGAAGTTTCCTAGATTCTCGAGCCCCTAGGTTTCTAGATACACTATCCCAGAGATAGAATGAACATATATAATCTCACCAAGAGGAAAGGGTGTTAAATCTATTATCCATATTATAGCGCAGGAGATGTGATACATTGAGAGAAGGAAGCCAAGTTTCAAGTTGGAGGAGAGCAGCTCTCTTGTTTGGAGGTATAATTAATTTATATTTCCATATTTTGATTAATAGATCTATGTTCCTTTCCTATATCTATGATCTAAATCATCTTTTATACTTGTCCATGTTGTTTTTAAACTAATAAGCCCTTTGTGGAAGGCTATCATTGGTTTTTTTGGTGATGCATGTGTGCGGCTTCCTTCTTATTGCAAAACAAAATAATATCTTCAAGTGGAATTAAGGTTTTCTCAACATTAAACTCAAGAGACTACACCAACTTGCGAGGGTGAAGGGTATTGATCTTTCAACCTTTGTTTTGCATCATATTACGTGAGTGTAGAATGTATTTTCTTGTGTGGATAGGAACAAAAGGTTAGGTTTTTTTATATTCTTATGATCACACAGTCACATTTAGGTAGATCATCCTTTGATTTATTGGGTTAAAAGTAGCCTACTTACTTAGGCCAAATTTTCGTGTAACGTGTGTTATGCACAAATTTTGCATGAATGGTTGGTTCATAATTCTTTATTGCAAGAGGTGGTGGTCTTCTCTCGTAGAGTAGAGGTAGAAGGTAAAGCTGCTTAAGGAGCATGAAGAAGGACATTCATCTCTTCCAATGATGGGCACTGATTGGTAGGGTGTCCTTGTAGGTTACATAATTCACATGGAGGAGGTATCCTAGGGGAAGATGTAGTTGGGGTATCATTCTTCTTGAATTTCCATTTATCATTTCTGGTGGTGCCCTCTGGTGTCGATGCGTGTGTTAATACAGCTGGTAATTCTTCTTTAGGGGGGTTTGAGAGAATTATTCCTATAGATGTGGCACTTGGGATAGCTCACATGGTTGGTGGTGGAAAATACCAAAAAGACATTTCTAAAGGAATGTTTGGCAAGGTAAGGTTTTCCATTACTTGCTGTGAGACGAAACTAGATGGAGGATATGTGAAAGGGATTTTAGGAATAGTGTAAGGGAGAAAAGTGGGTTTACTTGTCACAATTTTGAGGATTTCCAAAGTTATAGACTAAGGCTCCTAAGCTTGGTGACCAACTAATGTGGTTGCCATGTATACAAGGGATATGAAATTAGGTGTGGTGACCGTCAAGTCTCCCAGATATATTCCAAAAAAAGAGGAAATATTTTTGAAAATTCCTATACTGCTTTCTATCAAGGTAGATACTAACTACTTTTGGGACACTGCAAAAGGTGACAAACTTTCGAGTGAGGGGAAGGTTCTTGTTTCACAGTGTGCTAATAATGATTTTCCTATTGTAGGGGAAACTCATAGTATGAAAAACTGATGATGCCACTTCCTTCATAACATACATGTAGCTACATCGAAACATGATGTTGTAGTCAAGGGGGCCATCAAGGAATTCAATATCAATTAGGATTATTTTACCAGAAATCTCTATTGGGACATTCTCAAAGATCTAAATAGGTGACAATGGATGACCATCATATGTCTGCAAAGTGATGGGTGGAGTGGTGAGCTCGGGTGACCCTAGTGTCTGCCAAACTAACTTGGACATAATGAATGTGGATGCCCCTTCTTCAAAGATGCAACAATGAATAGTGAAATTTTGAATGTTCACTGTAATGTAAAAAGTGACTATGGATGTATCTATTGTTCCAAATTATCCAAATCAAAGGTGATTAAGTGGGAATCTGAAGGATTAATAGGACCTAATGAAAAAAGGAGTGATTTCCATTGAGTTGGAAAACTTTCAAGAAATTACAATGTAGACATGGTTGATGGATATTGTGCAAGGTGATCAACGATACTATATCTGTAAGTTATATTTTAATTATGGGTTGTGTGACATAATGGTCCCTTTACAACCTTGGAGATAGGTTTAATGGGAGGCGACAATATAGTCAAAGGTGGAGGAGTTGTACTGGTAGTGGGCATTGTCGATGCTAGTGGATTAGGCTTCAGAGGGGTTCCATAATCACGAATTTGTGTTTGTAGTAGGACATCCATTCCTTGCATATAGATATCCCAATTGGTGGTGTCAGTAAAATTTCCCCCTGCTTGGTTTTGATATGGGAAAGGACTAGCCTCATGTCAAGTAGATATAAATCCTTGATGGGAAAGATGATTTTGTACTACAATAGGTTGTTGATTATCTCCCGCTTTCCCCCTAGACTCTATCGTACATTTCAAATCAACTAGTTGAGGGAAATGGTGATAATAATTCCAAAACTATCCATAAATTTCACAGGCATGATCAATCTAAAGAATAGTGTTCTTATTCTATTTTTGCGGTTAGCTGAATTTTGTAGCAATGGTTGACCTTCATATTGTTCTTTTGTACTTGTAAAATATGAAATGTAAAGTATATGTGTTAAAAAAATATTATATGAAGCATGTTCTTCATGCATGCAAGAAAAGGATTTATTTTTTACTCAAAATAAAAATATTATAAGGCTCATTAAGAGTGGAAAAATGAAAATGAAAATTTGTATTTTTTTTTTTCAAAAATACCAAGTTAGCACTCAAAGGATCAAGTTGACCTGCCCAATATATGTGCCCCTTTACTTGGATGAACAACTATAAATATAGCATATTTTCTCGCCAAAAGACATAATTTTGATTTTATCTAAGGCTTACTAATCTGAGGCACAGTGCAAAGGTCGTGAGGTATAGTGAGAAGTCCCTGAGGTACAAAGTGAAATTACTAAGGTAGAATGTGAACTTCTTGAGGTAGAATGAGAAGTTTTGTGGCATGAGTTATGAGGTAGGATCTGCACTTCTAAGACTAGTATATAGGTTGAATCTCCACATTCTTTAGACATTGTTTCTATGGAATATCACTGTGGTACAATGCAAGGTTTGAGGTATATTTTCTAGGCATGTATCGGCTCACTTGGGTGCTCATCTCTACAATACATCTTTGTGGGAAAGTGTGAGTTATGAGGCAGATTTTGAGGATGTTTCTTGACCTTGTTACAAAAATTTTGTTGAGATAATTATGGAGGGATGAATTGGTCTTTGTTTGTTGGTCATCTTGTTGGTTAGATGACTCTAATGTATCTCTTATTGCGTTGATTCTATAAGGAAATGGTTAGCTAGGTTTTCACCATTGTGGGTTGTCCCATGGTGATGAACATGTGTATTGCAACAAAAATGTTGCAAATCCCAAGACTACCAACTTTAATTATCAACCCAAGGTTCATAAAAACTTAAGAGGTATCGAAACTATATGTGTAGCATACAATGTGTCCTTCCTTTTTTGTCATGAGTTAATGGAGTGAATGTAACAAAATCATATCCTAAACTAACAGCAGGAAATGAAATGCTCGAAATGGAAACCTTAACCTATTACAAGAAATAAAATAAAAGGAAAGAAACCTATTCTAATTTCATAAATTAAATATCATGAAATAAATTTCAAAAATTACATTTCAAAGAGTTTAAATCCATTAACAGAGTTCAATGGATGTGGCAATCAAGAAAATCATCATTGTATTATGCAATTCATAAATTTGTCCATTAACCCAAAGCGTTGAAATGTTTTGCATGTGTAAAGAGGCAAGTCCTAAGTGGTATTTAGTCTTTCCTGATCATTTATTTAAAGCCTAGGGGTATTTATTCAACCCTAAGGGACCATAACCAAGCTTCTTGAGAAAATTTGGACAAGTATATACATGTTGGAGGAGTATTACAAGAAACAATAGATTTACTATAGGAAACTATAATTCACCGAATGACCAAGAAAATCAAATCAAAATTGGATGGGACTAATTTTTTTATTGACTAGGATGCCTTAGGTCTCCATTCCAAGTGGAGAAACTCAAAAGTACCTCTGCTAACCCATCCTAAAAAGAACAGAAAATTACTAGTCTAAAATCTAGAAATTCGAGAACTAGTGAGCTAGTAAATCTATCAAATGCCTAACCTAATCACGTGAAAATGAAATGGGGTGGTTTAATTTATTAAATAGAATGCTTTTTTGATATAATGAAAGTGGAATCAATTCAATTGAAGCTTGTTATGATCTAAAAAGTAGTAGAAATTTATTGTCATTTGCCACAAGGACTTCTAGAAATCTAGATCTAGGAATAAACAAACTAATCCAAGTAGCTCAGTGATTACTATGACCTTCCAAATCTGGTCCAATGATGAAATTCTACTTTTTATCCTACAAAATAACTTACTTGAACCATTTTACCCAATCCTATAAGAAGAAATCATTAATACTAAAGGAAAAAATAGAAAAAAAGACAAGAACAAGAGATGCATGTGAATAAGAAGTGAAAGGAAGAAAAGTAAATGATAGAAAAGATCTCTGACAATTTTGGGATAGGCAAGCCCAAGGAAAACCAGAGTCCTATGGATGATACCAATATTTAGAAGTTGAAAATGGCACCAATCTTCATCATTTCCGTCAATTTACATCCCTGTAGGAAATGACAGTGGAGTTGCAAAAATATGATTTCTCTCCACAAGAATACTATTAAAAATCGACCCCTAGAGGAAAATTTGACTTGGTACTTATAAAACATTATTAGGAAGCATTCCCCATGAAAGGAGGAAGCTTTAGCCACCCTAATCCCTTAATTAGTGCACCTGGTTCCCAATACTAGGAATTTGCATCAAATGACATGGAACACATTCCCAAATTTTCTCAATCATTGGAGCTCCAGAATCTATGCAATTATTTCACAATATATTCTTGATTTATTTTTAATATTAATCCTCCTGTAGTAGGGAGAAAGTCCCTAAATTATATCTTCCCAATATTCTCATAATATTCCACAAAAATAAATAATATTAGGCACAAATATGCAATTATCCATAAACCTTCCTAATGAACATATTAAAGTAAAAAATACATTATCTAATGAAGAAAGAGAGCTTTAATGCTTTGAAGGATGGTGAAATGAGCATTAATTTATGTCTACTTTATAGGTCCATCATACCCCCCTACTAAAAGTGTTGCTCATCCTTTGAGAAACTTAATGACCTCATTATGCCACATTCATGGCGCTGATGGCCTCTCTCTTGTGCATTCCTTTGTCCTCTCTCTTAAGAATCTTGGTTGTAAGTTCTACAAGGACAAGCACAAAAATGTAGTTGTTCTTTCATGATTTTTTGAGAGCCTTTCAAGCAAAAAAATTGTAACATTCCTCCTTGCAAGTGAACTATGTTGGCTTGTAGATCCATTTCATTCATATCCTCCCCCTTGAAACCTTCATTCTATTTTCACTCATTTTCCCAAACCTATTTGTTCATAGAGAAATCGTAGTGTTTCTTGAGACCATTAGCCAACCTTCTTCCCCTTATTAAATATGTGTTTTTGAATATTTTTCAGATTTGTAAGGTCTTATAACCCTTTTCCAACCTCATGCTACCTTTTTCCACCATTCGGACACCTTTAAAACCTTCAAAACACCTTTAGATGAGAAGTAGGATATCTTGTAGTAATTCATTTATTAACTACAGGAAACCTTATGGTAATTCTTGTAGTAACTACATGAAACCTTGTAGCAGCATGTTTAAAATTGTTTTGAGGAGTAATGATAGTCAAAGCCTAGGGTAGGCCCTCAACATGACTTCCATGCCTTTCTCCCCTTTCTATAACATGTTATTGGCCTTGGAGAAAAGCTTGAAAGAGATTAGAGACCTCTTGGAAAGCCTCTTTTCATCATTGTAGTTTGAGTTCTATTTTGATGGTGAATTCCTTCTTGCCTTATGTTGCCTTCTTATTCTCCTTTGTGGCCTAGATGATTTCCTAATGGCCTCAAAGTTCTCTGTTTTGCTTAGGTCTCTCTTAGGCACTGCCATTTTGGGTTTTAGCACAATTTGTTCCTTTATTCCTTCTTGTAGAAACATTCTTCCTTCTTATACCAATCAATCATTCTCTTTTAGGGTCTTCTAATTATATGGGAGTGATTAGAAATGATGTGGAGGGTTTGGAGGATGATGCTAGGGCTCAGAGAGAGTAGTGTAGGCTTGTGAAAATGGAGAGGATGTGCTCTATGTGTTTTTTCAAGAAAATTTCAGGGTGAGACAGAGTGTAGGGTTTGTTCTTAAAGAATATTTTTTTTTCTTATGAAATGGGATGGATGAATGATGGATAGATATTGGATATGAAGTGGATGGAGGGCTTCGAGTGCTGTGGTGATTTGGCCTTTACACAAATTTTCTCTTTTAACTTTCGTCCCCACTCCTCAAAATCATCACCCTTCCTAATTTGACTTTTCCACATTGCATGAGTGAGGGAGTTAGCTGCAATTAACTAGTTGAAGGTGGCTGAGACTGCTCACCCATCCTTAACTTTATAAAACCTCACCTCTCATGTATTGACAACAAATTTCTAACTATAATATGCTCAAGAGAAGAGGTCAAGAATATTGCATACTTGTACCTAGCTGATGGTTGTTGGAGATGCATGCATGCTGCTTTTGAGTTGATGACTAATCCATGCTTCCCAAGAGGTGCTAAATTTCTTTGCTTTCCTCTACACAGGTCTTCATAGCTTGTTGATTCTTTGACTGATAAGGTTGTTATGTGTAATTTTCTTTCCAATGTTCAATATTTTGCTGGTGGAGTGGATGGACTACTTCCTAAGGAGGGTGCACCCCCATTTCAATATTCAGAAATGGCTCCATGCTGCTCAAGGTGGCTAGATCTTCTGCTGTGTGAGTAAAAAAAGAATTGATGTTGAATTCTATTGTGACTGTGCAGGCTTCTTACAGGAGGATTCCTCTCCCTATAACAGTCATTTAATTCTTCTGAGAGACCTCATTGATTCATGTGGGATTGATGGAAATTCATAAGAGGGATAAGGACATGGTTAAAATCATCAAGAAGTCGTGTAGGTGGTGGAGAAGTTGATGAAAAGTTTTTTTTTTTTTTTTTTCATGTAAGGTAGTGTGGAATTTGAAGATGGATTTTGATTAGATATAGTGGATGAGTGATGAAAGTGGTGTTCGGATACCTATATCAACCTTCCCTAAAGAATGCATGACCTTTTGACCCCTTTCTCCAATCAGATTGCCTCCTATAGCTCCTTCTTGGCCATCTTGTGGTACTACAAGATCTTCCTGTAGTAATTGAGGATAACATCTTGTAGCATACTTGTTTTGTTGATATCTCCCAAATGGTAGAATGGATTGACCCAAAATTTTCTAATCATGTTGGCATCATCCTTATGCACCTCCCCATAAAAAAAATTGGTCAATGGAGGCATGAAGCTCGAGAAAAAATAAAAATGGTTGTAGGTGATTGAGGTCTATTTCGCAAAACTTGTGCACTAGAATTTGCTGAGATTTCTTGGGCATGTTACCATAATCCACATGCATCTCTCCATGAAATATATTTACAACTGGATGCACGAATATTAAGAAAATATAAAAAAGGTTGTAGGTGATGGAGGTCGATTTCTCGAAAATGGTGCAATGGAATTTATTGAAATTTCTTGGGCATGTTACTATCATCCATATGCATCTCCCCCTAAAACATCTTGGAAAATGGATTCATGGTGTTCAATATATGACAAAAATAATTTTCTTCTCTATGTATTTCTGTTTCTTGTAGTAACTACAGGAACTACAGGATTTCTTGTAGTATTTAAGGACAACAAGGAAAATATGTGGTAAAAGTTTGGGAATGATGAGTGGATGGTGGAAACATATGAGGATGATGGATTGAAATGGCCTTGGTCCTATTGGAGCATTTGAGCAAAGAAGGAGAAAGTCAAAATTGACTTCTTTTGACCAAGCTTGTGATCAACTTTTATTTTGGTTTCTAAGTTGTTTTTGTTACTTACATAGGTTGGAGAGAACCTGTATTCATGTGAGAGAGATACATGGAGAAAAAAATATTATTTTTTTCTTAATTTTTTTCTTCTAGGCCTACTAGCTGCCTCAATGAGGTTTTCAACTAGTAGGTCTGCCTAGGCACTTCAAAGGAGGTTTTCACCTAGGATCTTTTCTTTTTCTTGTTTTTTCTCTTTTTTTCCCAACCAATTGAGCCTCATGGAGGTTTTCAATCAATGAGCCAATCTTAGGCGCCCTAAAGGAGGTTTTCACCTGAGATTTTAATTTTTCTCTTATTTTTCATTTTTTATTTATGTTTTTACCCTACTCTACTTGAAAAGAAAATTCATTTTCAAGTGTAGGAATACTTCCAATGGAGCCGCATGCATAATTGGATGACAAATAAAATCATGTGTAGGCTCGAAACATATTCTTTGACATGTACCTGACTGTAAGAGACCAAATGCTTTAACTTTGATGATATCAATCATAGTTGAAGAAGAGAGTATTGTTGCAACTTAGTGACTGTCTGGAACCATATTTCAATATAGTTGTGATGCCCCTGGTCCACTTACTGATTTGGATCATCTTGGATGTCTTCTTCTTCCATGAAATTTAGATCTTCTTCTTTTTGTTGATTATTCTCTTGAACACATAGAGGATCTAAAGGTAATCATGAGGGCACTTTCCCAATCTCTGATTTTGATGTCTGCTCTTCGTTAAGTGTAGCCCATGATTATTTGGTCTTCTCATTTGAATCTTCCTTTTCTGCATGTTTTCCTTCAATGGTATCAAGAGAATTTCTTTTTTATATACTCTTCCTGAGCTAAGATGAATACCATTTAGATCAAGAGGAGATGTTTGGAAGTTTTGTACCTCAGCCTTGTAAGTGGGTTGGGCTACTTCATTGTTTGGGTTCGGAAATGGTGGTGCATGTAGTTGAGTGGGAGTGGATATTTGAGATGCATGTGGTTGGGGTTGTGGTTGTGGTGGAGGTGAACGGTAGGAATAAAATGGAGTTGAGTATGGAGGATAGTGAATAAAATTGAGCATATTGTGGATGGCTCCCATAAGTTCCTTTCCAACCTTGTTGCCAAGATTGGTTTTGGGATTGAGATGGACAAGGTTGCCAAGGAAAGGGTGTGTTCCAGTTTCTTTGAGATGGATGTGCATAAGCTTGAAATTGTAAATTAGGCTCTTGCATCATATCAGGTTGAATAAGATTCCATGGTCCTCTTGGAGCTACATAACATAGTTTCATTGGCAATTGACTTTATCCATTGTCCTCTTGGTAAACATCCTTCAACCTTGGTAATGAGGAGAAATATTTAATAGCATGTGATTCTGCATGGAAAACACAAATATCATCATCTTCTTTTTCCTCATCTTGCATTCTTAACATTTCTATTTGTTTTTTTAGATTTCTAAGAATTTATGTTTTAAAGTCATCAAACAAATATCCAAGTTTAGCTTGACCTACCGATATTGATGTTGATTTACTTACTTTGGCCATTCCTCTTGATATGTGTTTGCATGTTTCAAAAATTTCTTCAAATGATAATTGATATACATCACCTTTACTCATGATATCAAGGAGATCAATACATTCATCCCTAATTGTTCTAAGTAAGAGGGTTTTTGTTTGTCGAATCCTAAATGATGTAGTGTTTCCCTATTAACATTATACATGAACCTCTCTATTAGATCATTGGCTCTAATCTTCTTTATTATTCATTCTAAATATTTGTTTTTTAATATCATGATATTTATATTTTTGTAGAAATATATTATGCATATCATTCCATGATCTTATTGAATTAATACTTAAACTCATGAACCATTTAAGAGCTCTATCCTTCAATTTTGTTGGAAACAATATTAGTTTTTGAGTGTTTAATAACTAACGATAAGATATATAGAGGATTTCAATTTCAAAGAGAAAGGTTTCCAAATCCTCTGGCCTTAGACCATGAAAGTTTGGAAGAAAAGATGGAGGGATTTTCTTAATATGCACACTGACATCAATATCTTGAATGGGAAATTCAATGAGATGTTCTTCATTGTCATCATTTCCATTCATTTCCTCCTCCTTCTCTACCACCTCTTCTTCTTCTACCTGCAAAAATTAATGGTGATGTGGCTCTTACTGCAACATGTGATCAAATAGGGGCATGTTGGTGTTGCAGAAGTAATTTTTTTTTTTAATAAGAATGCTAATGCAATGCAATTTTCTGTTTTTCAAATGAAATATGCCTAATGAAATTTTTTTTCTTTTGAAGAAACTAAAGGAAATGAATCAACTAGGGAAGAAAACAATATATACTTTGACACCTCCCCAGCAATGATGCCAAAAAGTGATGAGCCTCAATATTGCAACAAGAATTTTGCAGTTCCCAAGGCTACCAACTTTAATTATCAACCCAAGGTTTGTACAAAATAAAGAGCTATATGCACCATATGTGCAACATACAATGTGTCATTCTTTTTTTTTCATGATGTAATGGAGTGAATGTAATAAAATCAGATCCTAAACTTATTGCAAAAAACAAAATGCTCGAAATTGAAACATTAACCTATTGCAAGAAAGAAAATAAAAGGAAATAAACCTATTATAAATGCATAAAATAAAGATCATGAACTAAATTTCAACCATTACATTTCAAAGAGTTTAGATCCATTAACAAAGTTCATTGGATGTGGAAATCAAGAAAATCATCATTCTATTACTCAATTCATAAATTTTTCCATTAACCCAAATCGCTGGAATGTTTTGCATGGGTAAAGAGGAAAGTCCTAAGTGGTCTTTAGTCTTCCCTAATCATTGATTTAGAGCTTATTGGTTTTGATTCAATCCTAAGGGACAATAACCAAGCTTCTTGAGAAAAATTGGGAAAGTATATACACATTGGACGAGTACTACAAGAAATAGCAGACTTACTACAGCAAACTAAAGTCACTGAGTGACCAAGAAAATCAAATCCAAATTGGATGGGACAATTTTTTTTATTGAATATGATGTTTTAGGTCTCCATTCCAAGTGGAATCACTCAAAAATACTTCTATTAACCCATGCTAAAGAAAGCAGACAATTGATAGTCTAAAATCTAGAAATTCAAGAACTAGTGAGCTAGTAAATCTATCAAATTCCTAACCTAATGAAATGAAAATGCAATGGCTAAATTTTTTTATTAAATAAAAAAAAATTGATATAATTCAAGTGGAATAAAATTGGTTGAAGATCGTTAGCATGTTCTAAAAAATAGCAGAAATGTATTGTTATTTGCCACAAGGGACTTCTAGAAAACCAGATTTGGGAATAAACAAACTAATCCAGGTAGTTCAATGATTACTATGACCTTAAAAATATGTTACAATTATGAAATGATAGTTTTGATCCCGCAAAATAACTTACTTCAACCATTTAACCCAATCCTACAACAAGAAATCATTAATACTAAATGCATAAATAGAAAAAAAGACAAGAACAAGATATGCATGTGAATCAGAAATGGAAGGAAGAAAAGTAAATAATACAAAAGAGCTTTGAGGCTCTTGGGATGGCCAAGTCCAAGGAAACTCAGATTTCTATGGAGGATACCAAGATTTAGAAGTTGAACATGGCACCAATCTTCATTATTTCCATCAATACAATTACCTCCCTGCAAGAAATGACAGTGGAGCTGCAAAAATACGAGTTCTCTCCATAAAAAGACTAATAAACATCAACCCCTAGAGGAAAGTTCGACTTGGTACTTATAAAAATTGATTAGGAATAATTCTCCATGAAAGGAGGAAGCATTTCCCAACAAAATCCCTTAATTCATGGATCTGGTTCCCAATACTATGAATCTGCATTAAATGACAAGAAACACATTCCTAGATTTTCTCAAGCATTGGTGCTCCAGAATCTATAAAATTATTTCACAATATATTCTTGCTTTATTATTTAATTTTGATCCTCCTATAGTAGGGAGCAAGTCCCTAAATTATCTCCTTCTCAAAATCTTCATAATTTGCCCAATATTTTCACAATATTCCGCAAAAATAAATAATATTATGCACAAATATGAAATTATCCATAAACCTTCCTAATGAACATATTAAAGTTAAAAATACATTATATAATGCAAAAATATAGGTTTAATGTGCTCAAGGATGGTCAGATGGGCCTTGATTTATGTCTAATTTAGAGGCCCATCACATGGTAATATCTTGTGCATCTTGTCTAGCTTTTTCTTCATGGTTCTACTGTCATTGTATTGTTAATGTCTTCTGTCTAATTTTCTTAATGATGTAATCATGTTTAAGAATGTGAAAAAATGATGAGATAAAACATCAAAATAAATTATCAATTAAGTGTAAAAATTCCTTGTAGATTCAAACTGCAAATTGTAATTTACTAAAATAGTAGACTTGAATCTACTCTACTCATCAGCGAAAATAATTAAATGATTGTGAAATCATGAAGCATAAAAGATAAAGAATTCAATCAACACATTATACAATTATTTCCTCAGGAAATCCATAGCTAAAAACGTCTACTATCTATATATTTCATTAGTTAGAAAATATGAGAAGATTACAATGCTTTGTTCAAGCTCGAGAAACCTCTACATTATCTCTATCCATCTCACGGATTCCTAGACAAGCCTAGGCCAATACTTAACCAAATTTTGGCTTTCCCAAGTCCCTATTTCCTTGCATTATTTCCTTGAGAATTATCCCCCTATTAATTAGGGAAATTCCTCAATATGAATTGTGTAATCCTCATAGGCCTTCCTCTGACTGCATGCACCACCTGTACAATTCAAATGATTATACAACTGAAAGTACACTACCCTTCAAATCCAATCTCAACTGGGTAACTCTCAGATATGACATGCATGAGTTATTTATGACTAAATGATTAGTTAACTAGTTGAACACATGAAGCAGTACCCCATTACATGAAATCCTACTAGTTCCTCCATTAGTTGGAACTATTTTAATTCACATTAATTTAGTTAAATTGAATTAATTAATCACAACTCAAAATAAACTCAATCAGGGCTCCAATAAAGTAGGAGACACACTACATGACTCAAGTTATACCCTCAATTGAAATTAATTGAATGAAATAACTCAAATTAACTTAGTTAAATCATACAAGTTGTACTGTGATGTGGAATTACAATTTTATTCCTAATTTAATTCAAGGACAAAATTAAATTAGAATTTTCTTATTGCCCTCTCAAAAAGAAAGGGATTATCAGATACCCCAATCCTGCATCTGTGAAACTTGAATTGTCCTCTTAACGGTGCCTTAGTCAAGATGTCTGCATCCTATTCGTTTGTAGGATTGTATTCCAATAACATGATTCTCCTCTGCACACAATCTTGTAGATGGGGATACTGAATGACAATATGTTTTGACCGATCATGAAAAACTGGATTCTTAGAGAGCTTGACACAACTCTGATTTTCACTGTAAATCATTGTAGGATCCATATGCTGACCAAATAACCCAACACGGATCTTCCTCATATAGCTAGCTTCACAAGCTAGTTGACTAGTAGCCATGTACTCTGCTTCTGCTAAACTAAGTGCAATTGATATCTCCTTCCTACTGTAACAAGAAACTATTATTGACCCAATACTAAAACTTCCCCCTAATGTGCTCTTCCTGTCAGATGGACTCCCTACAAAATCTACATTTGTGAAGCCTTGCAACTTCACTCCCTTTGTCCATTTGTAGTAAAGACCAAACTAAGTGATACCTCTAAGGTATCTCAACACATTTTTATTTTTCTTCCCATAGAGATTGGTTGCCTTAACCATTTCTTTACAAATATCATTAACAAAAAAACATATGTCCAGCCATGTGTTCACCAAATACACAAGTAATCCCACAAGCTACTTGTAAATAGTAGCATCTTCCTTCCTCCAATTCCCTACTAGAGGAGTCTCCATAGGTTTGTTTCTCTCCATGTGGAACTTACTCAATATCTCATTGACATACTTTCCCTAAGAGTCAACCAGTTCCTCATATTCTTTCCATACTTGCATGCCAAGGAAATAATGCATGAGCTCCAAGTCCTTCATCTTGAATTCCCTTGCAAGATACTATTTTCAAGATTTTCCTAGATTCTCATCACCTATTAGAATCAAATCATCGACATATAATACTATAATCAATCATTTACCTTCAACCATAATATTGTAAAGGTTTGCGTCTGATTCACTTTTGGTGAAGCCCAACCTGGTGAAATAGATGTCAATCCTAGTGTACCAAACATGGGGTGCTTGTTTCAATCCATGTGATACTCGCTTTAGTATGCACACATGTGACTCTTTGTTGATGGTCTCAAATAATTTCGGCTATTCAATGTACACCTCTTTCTCAATCACTTCATTGAGGAATGCTATCTTCACACCCATCTAATGTATCTTCCATCCCATCTACGTTGCAAGTGCTAGAATGTTATGAAACTAGCTCACAAAAAGATAGAAAAGAGAGATCAATGCCTTAGAAATAAGCCTCTTCGAGAAGGAAACCTCCTTTACATTACACAAATGAACAATTCTTAGATGATACAAATGACAAGACCTCCTTTCTAAATATAGGAGTCTAAGGGTTCATAATATAATCAAAGTTGACATAACAATAATAACAATAGTGGGCTTCTATGGGGCACAATAATAATAATATGGGGACTATATTGGCACAACAATATAATGAGGGGGTTGTACTAATAACAATAAGGGGTTACGCTAGTAGTATAGGGACCTAACATGCCCCTGTCCTTCAAAAAGTGTTGTCCTCAATGGTTGAGTAGTTCTTGATACTTCTGTACAAAATTCTTGTCCTCCCATGTGGAATCTTTAGTGGGTAAGTTCTTCCACTTGATGAGATACTATGAAATTGATTGATTTCGTAGCTGTCGGGTTCTTGTTTCTGTGAATGCTTCAGGTTCCAATATGATTTTTCTATCCTCGTAAAGTTCTGGTAATATTATTTGAACTAGGATCTTTTGCAACTTTTTAATGAGTGGCCACACTTCTTCGTCCTTCTTCCATTAATCCCTTGCTTCGTGTATCCAATCTAGTTGGATAATAGAAATAACACAAAACAATGCTTCCACATCCTCATCCTTTCTTAAGAGTCCATCTGCAACAACATTTTGCTTCCATTTTTTGTAGATGATTTAAAAGTCATAACCCAACATATTTGTGACCCATTTTTTTTGTTCTTCTAAAGATAATCTTTGTTCTAAAATGTATTTAAGACTATGATGATCCATTTTTACCTTGAAGTGTCTTCCCATTAGGTAAGGTCGCCATTTCTTAAGTGCATCTAATATTTCCAACATTTCCTTCTCATAAATTGCTTGCTTGAGATGTAGGTGTAAAATTACCCAATCGCCTACATCAAAGCTTCCTTCACTGTGATGTTAATCTACCTGTTGTTTCATTTGATTCTGCACCAAAGTGGCATTATCCTTTAAAAGTTGGAGAACTTGTTGTTGATGCTCAATGTGATCTTTCACTGCCTGAACATTTTTCTTCTTAATATGTCCTTCTATCTTGATAGTTTGAGGAGTGGAAATTCCGTCCAATGCATTACGAGATATGGTCAGGTTCATTTCTTCTTTCTTGATGTGATCTTTCACTTCTTGAACCTTTTCCTTCTTGATGTTTCCTTCTATCTTGAGAGTTTGAGGAGTGGTAATTTCTTTGAATGCATTACAAGATATGGTCAGATTTATTTCTTGATGCTCGATGTGATCTTTCACTTCCTGAACCTTTTTCTTCTTGATGTCTCCTTCTATCTTGAGAGTTTGAGGAGTGGTAATTCTTTCCAATGCTTTACAAGATATGGTCGAATTCATTTCTTCTTTCTTCGAGGTTGGTTCCTGGTGTATATCCTATTCTTTTGATGTTTCTTGATCCTTTTCTTCCTCCTCTTCATAATTTATGTAAAATAATTTCTTCTCAGAACACTTATGACCTTTAGTGCATTTGCTATCACAATTGTAACAAAGCCCTTTTTCTCTTTTTTCTTCCAATTGTTGTGGTGTCAACCTTGTAGGTTGTGGAAGGCTAGGAGAAAAAACACTTCCATAATTATAGTCGTGAGTGGTGGGATTCCTTTTTTCCATAATTTCACTTTCAATTTTTCTTGCCCACCTGAATACCTTCTCCAATGAATCAGGTTCCCAAAGACGAACCTCATGTTGAATGTTATCCTTTAAAGTACCTATGAAGACATCAATCCTTTGCTTCTCTAGAATATCATTTACTCTTATATTCAATTTTTTAAAGTCCTCAATGTGCTCTACCATTGAACACTTTTGTTTTTTTGAGATTTATCAATTCGCTAAAGAAGGTGTTTCTCTTTATATCCTCATAATGTGCTATAATTTCCTCCATGAAAATTGACCACGTAACAAGTGGTTTACGAGAACAAATCCATTTATACCATAAAAATTGATTTGGTTCTAAATATCAAGATTCAATACGTACCTTTTGTAACAGTTGCACCTCATGTAGATCAAAATATTTCTCCATCCGTTGTATCCAATTTACCGGATCCCTGCCATCAAACTTTCTAATATCGCCTTTTCTTGATTTTAGGAGCTCGATCTTAAAACAACTATAAATCTATAATTTTGGCTCTTCCAATCTTCAAATTTTGATCTGTAGTAGCCCTCTGTGTCCTCTTTCCAATGCCACCAGTCTGATTAAAATTAGATTCTCCAAGGAAGAGTTATGCCAAATCTTCCACATTGACTTGATTATATACTAGTTTAGTAGAGCGAACTTGTATGACATGCCACGTGTCACTGTTTTGACCTTTGGATCTCAACAATATACAAAAGAAAATATAGTCCATCCTCTTTCTATAACTTCTTACGAAATTTCAATCTGATGCTCAGAGAGACAGTTATGACGATTTTCCCAAGGTGACCTGTTTGGATTGTAATTTGAGGGTCTATAAAAAACCCTAATTTCCTCAAATGATATCTCCAAAATTGTAGCAAGATAGTATCTGAAATTCTTAGCCAAGGTTCAAATCAATTTCTTCTCAAATGGGTTTTTGTTTTAGATTCTGAAACTTTGTAGTGAAAGAGTTATAGCGAAAATCCCACGATGACCTGTTTTAGTTGAAATTCTGGAGCTTCCAAAACCCCTAACTTCCTCAGATCATATCCCCATAAATATAGTGAGACAAACTCTAAAATTCAGACCTGAGGTTTAGCACGAGTTCATCTCAAATGGGTTTTTTTTCACTTCTGAAATGTCGCAGAAAGAAGGTGATAGCGAAAATTCCACGATGACCTATTTGGAGCAGTGAAACTCTAGAATCCAAAGCTCTGATACCAAATGTTATTAGACCAACTCACAAAAAGATAGGAAAGATAGATCAATGCCTTAGAAATAAGCCTCTTCAAGGGAAAAACCTCCTTTACATTACACAAATGAACAATTCTTAGATGATACAAATGACAAGACCTCCTTTCTATATATTGGAGTCTAAGGGGTCATAATATAATCAGAGCCGACATAACAATAATAATGTAAGGGAACAATAATAACAATAGTGAGCTTCTATGGGGCACAATAATAATAATATGGCGAGCACATTGACACAACAATATAATAAGGGGGTTGTAGTAATAACACTAAGGGATTACACTAGTTGTATAGGGACCTAACATAGAATAGATTTGATTGAAGAGTACATTGTTACTGGAGCAAAGGTCTCCTCATAATCAATTTCCTTCGCCTAAGAGAACCCTCTGGCCACAAATTTGGCCTTGTATTTATTGACACTCCCATATGTTTTTTGGTTTACCTTGTAAACCCATCTAGAAGTCTCCACTGACTTGTCTACTGGTCTTGGGACCACTTCCAAAACACTATTTATGATAATGGAGTCATACTCCTCTACCATGGTATCAACCGATATTGGTTGTCATACTAATTCCTCAAATGAGGATGGCTCAATCTCTACACTCTTGCTCATTAGAGCCATGTAGATAGTGTACCGATCTGGTGACCTCCTCTACCTACATTGTGACGTGGGTTCTCCCACATTCTCTCTAGCATCATGCATCAAATTGTCAGCTTCTCTGGTGTGCTTCCTTCCATCTCTGGAAGTCTTTGCATGAGTGGGTTCTTCCACTCTTTTTTCCTCTGCATGTGGTTGTTCCACATCACCCTGAATTTCTTAATTTGGAGTTAAGATCTCCTCATTCGCATGTAACTAGAGTTCCCTATCAAGGGAACATCTCATGGCCTTTTCTTCAGTGAACTTGACATCACTACGAACCAATTTCATCCTATGATATGGAAGGTACACCCGTGTGAGGTGTATCAGTGTACCCCACAAATATTCCCAACTCAACAATCAGTTCTAGCTTTTTCCTTGCCTCCTTGGCTACATGAAAGTAAACTGATGAATGAGAGATCCCAAAGTGTGCGACATCTAGTTTCTTTCCTAAATATATTTTTTAGTGAATTTATCTCATGAATCCGATGAGGACTCTTATTCTACACATATACAACCATGTTGCATGCTTTAGCCCACAAGTGCAACGGTAGTCCCTGATTATATAACATCTCCCATGCATCTCCCACAATACTTTTGTTCTTCCTTTCAACCTACCTATTCTGTTGTGGTTTATAGGGGTCTATTAAATCCCAGCGAATTCCTTCCAATCCACATAATTTTTTGAATTCATTCGATGCATATTCTCCCTAATTATCTCTCATGAGAGACTCCACTTTCCTACTAATATCTTTCTCAACAAGTTCTTTAAATTCACAAAATTTAGATAATGCCTGATCTTTCTTCGTTATGAATAAAATCCAACACTTACGTGACAAATCATCTACAAATATTACATAATAATTGTGCTTGCTCATGGAGGCTGTCGAGAATATTCCACACTCATCTGAGCGAAACATTTCAAGGATCCTTTGCGCTCAACTACCCTTATCATGAAAGGTGGCTTTGTTTTACTTCCCTAAGATACACCCTTTTCATGTGTCTCTCTGCTCTAGTGCACCCTTGGGAGGTCTTGTAGAAATCTATTGCATGATCTTCAAAGCTTTGTGCTAAAAGTGACCCAATCTTCTATGCTACAATTCATAGATGTCTCGAATCTTCACCTTATCTGCTTTCATGCTCAAAGCATCACAATCTTATACATCCAATTTGTAGAGGTTCTTCACCCGAAACCTGATCTGATTCACTTGTTCTGAGCCTATATGATGAAGGAAATATTTTCCTTTGCTAAATAGCACATCGTAGCCATGATCCTCCAACATAACATCTAAAACCAAATTCTTCTTCAAACCTGAAACATACATGGCATATGTTAATGTGAGAGAGGAACTAGACTCCATCTAAAAGGTAATAGTATTGACGTCGATTGTGATATACCTTCCATCATCTCCCATTTCAATGTGCATATGGAGGTCCTTCTCCTCCAAGTCACTGAAGAATTATGTGTTGTTGATCATATGGAATGAAGCTCCACCATCCAGATACCACACACCACCCATTATCAATGTCACCATGCAAGCAATCATGGTGAAATCCATCTCAAATTGTGAAATAAGAGCTTCACCTCTCACTCCTCATGAGGGCTTCTTCTTGGCCTTCTTGTGTGGCCACTTCGTGCCATAGTGTCCCAGTTCATGAAAGTGAAAACATTTGATATTCAAAAATTCCTTGTTCTTGCCACCCTGACTAGAATCTCCTTTGGATTGGAATTTCATTCCTTTCCATTTCTTCACCTTTCCAGTTAAGGCATAGTTCTCCTGATCATCATTCTTGGATGAGACTCCATCTCTGGTGCTCCACTTATCTCTTCCTGCACCAATTTGGACCACAAATGCAATGTCTACACTATCTCTATCTATCTCACAGCTTCCTAGGCAAGGCTAGTGCAATACTCTTGCAGGCTCAAAATGTTTGCCTTAACATTATAAAGGAGACTATCCAATCGGGAACTTAAAGCAGATCCTTTTCCGTTTGCAATGGCGGTTCCCACTCGTTGATCTAGGTATGACTTTCACCTACTAACTTAAAGTATGACTTCCACCTACCAATAGAGAAGAGACATCAGATTGACTATTCTTGTTGATAGGGCAAGAAAGTGACCCTTAAGATCATCTAGGGCTCAGTCAAGCCCCAACAAAAGTTTTTCTCTTTGATAAGAGGACTTTTAGAAATGAAATAATTAATCTATATACAAATGAATCCTAAAATACAAGCAAAATGAAAGAAATCCTAAGTGTATCTCGATTAGAAGGATGTATATCTAACCCAACTTAGAGAAAGATATTAAATTATTTGGATTTAAATATGTCTAGCTTATAATGAATATCAAGCTAATGAAGTAGTTCAATTAACTAATATTATGAATACCAAAACACATTTTGTTCAGATATCGATTAACATGAATGATTAATCATTAATGTTAGGAAGTAATTCACTTAATTCTAATAACCAATAAATTATTAACAATGAATAATTAACCAATAAAATTAGGAAATAGTTCACATAATATTACTAGTAATTAAATGAGGATTAAATGGCAGATTTTTGAGTAAATAGTTACTCAAAAATTTGGTTCCAATGCGCAAAAGAAAAAGAAAAATGATAATAGACTCACAAGACAAACAAATATAAATCCAGTAACATAATTCCTTTATCAAAAGAAATGAAATTTGTATCAAAAATAATAGTATTCAAAACACAGATTAAATAAACCTAGTGCCTTGCCCAATTCTTTGAATCTCTTACAATCTCCTCAAAAGCATAAACTTTGCTGCTAAAAGAAAGAGCTGCAATAGTGAGAACTTTGCCTCTCATACACAGCTCAGAATGGAGAAATACAAATCACAATTATTCTTAGATCTGAGATTGATACTCTTTACCTACAGTATGAAACTCCTATCACAATAGTTCTTTTAAGAATTCCAAAAATGCAAATAAGAGAAACCCTTTCTCCATTCTATAAATTCTTATTTATAATTATAAAAATGAATTTAAAATAAGAGAGTTGTTGAAGAGAGAATCTGCTCCAACAATTTCCATTGGTCAAAATTCATTTTCTTCTCTTGCTAGAGAAATTTCATTGATTAAAATGTTCTCTTCCTCATCTCCTCAATTGTTCTCCTACCAAAACCAATCAAAATGCAAATTAAAATAAAAAATACCAAATCTGGAAAACAAGCATCTCCAATCAAATTTTAATTAAATAAATAAATAAAATAAAACTTGAGCTTTCCATTGATCCTTGAAAATATCTTATTGATCAAAGAGAACATATTCGAATGGATCTACACTCAGTAGAGGCTATGAGAAAATGAAAATTCAAAAAATTAAACTCAGAAAATTAAATTTGTTTACAAATTCAGAGCTTGATTTTCTATTAAATTTTAGACTCATTAAATGAATGAATCTGATCATGCAACCACTTCAGAAATATTCTCCATGATTTTAATCTATCTAACGAGCCATCTTAGGTCTCATTTTGCCAAGTAAAACTCAACTTATGAGCTACCAAAGTTGCAGCATTGAGTTTGTCAGAATTCTAGAAAAAACTGTAGCCTCGGCCAAAAATAAAAAATTTTAATCAAAAATCTAATTTTAGATTAAATCCATTAATTCTTATTTAATTAAATATATACAATTAATTAAAATTCAATTCAATTTAATTAATAATTAATTAATAAAACTGATTAGTTGAATTATTTGTAAATTAATTAATTTAACTCATTAAAAATTAATTTAATTTAATTAATAATATATTATATTTAACTATATTAAAATATATTAAAAAAAAACTACACTACTTACCTCACCATTCTCACCATTCTTTTTCTTAATTTATATGTTGAAAGACCATTGAATCATATGAATCATTTTAAAAAGGATTGATGCACGAAGGTAGATAAATCATAGAAAAATGAATGTCGGAATTTATAATTATCATAAGTTTTTTAAAATGAACCAAATGAAAAAGTCGATATCTAATACCAGATACTGAAACATTTTTGAATAATAGTAAAATTTTATATGGAGTTTTCTATCAGGTCTTTATATATTGATTTTTTTTTATCGTGAATTTTCTATTAGTTTTTTTATATTGGGATTTTTTTATCGGGTATTTTTATTGAAGAGAGGAGGTGAGGTGAAGTGTGGCACATTTGGAGTGGACTCATCCATTATAAATACAGCTACTTGTTAATTAAAAATCTAACAAAATGAAATACAACCACTTCGATTTTGAGATTTTAGGTCTCGTAATTTCTTTTAAAATTGAGAATTGAAATAAATTAACGAGATCCCTAAAACACATAATTTTAATTATTCTACAATTCGGTTGCGGTGATTTTGTAGGATCATTAATGAAAAAATAAATAATTAGTAAAAATTAACTAGGAATTAATATTTACAATGAATTACCAATTCCGTTACAAAATTTAAAATAATATACATTTTGTACATTTTTTAACTCAGGCGCAAACCATGTAACCAAATGATATGAAATAAGTACTGATGGAAAACTAGCAAAAATTCAAATTCAATAAAGCAATCAAAATAGAAATCCAATGCAAATGAAAAAATAGAAAAATTGTAGGCCATTTAACCAAAAGAAAATGTTAAAAATGTGATTTAACTAAAAAAATGATGGAAATGGTCCCCATTATTTGAAATAAATAATTCATAAATAGGGGTGTTAAATTTTCACTATATCAAATACTTAACCAAATTTTGGATTTCCCTAGTCCCTACTTCCTTATGTTGTTTCCTTGGGAATTATCCCCCTATTAATTAGGGAAAGTCCTCAATATGAATTGTGTAATCCTCATAGGCCTTCCTCTAGCTACATGCACCACCTATACAATTCAGATGATTATACAACTCATAGTGCACTTCCCTTGAACTCCAATCTCAGTTGAGTAACTCTGAAATATGACATGCATGAGTTACTTATGGCTAAATCATCAGTTAACTGGTTGAATACATGAAGCATCACCCCACGTTTTGACCTACTACTGGATCCTCCATCAATTGGAACTAATTTTACTGACTTTAACTCAGTTAAAATGAATTAATTAATTACAACTCAAAATAAACTCAACCAGTGCTACTATAAAGTAGGAGACATTCTACATGACTCAAGTTATACCCTCAACTCAAATTAACTAAACCAACTAAGTCAAATTAACTTATTTAACTTGCATAAGTTGTCTTGTAATGTGGAATTACAATTTTATTCCTAATTTAATTCGACAAAATTAAATTAGGATTTTCTTGTTTCATTTTCAACATCAAAAATACCTCAGAAAAATCAACATGGGATCAGAGCTATGGTATAGAAGCAACCTTGAAGGATAATTTGTTCTCATCGCTATTCTCTAAGACTTGATTTTTTACAACACCAAGAGCAGAAGTAAATTCTAAATTCAATGGTAAGGTTGAATTAAATACCTCAACCTGATATTCCAGAAATTATGTTTGCTTTCGCAGTGGTTCAAGAACTCTAAATTGTAGATCGCTATGATTCCTTCAGAACGAGAAAATTAAAACTTCATTTTCTTCGTAAAGTCTTACCTCAAAGTTGAGGATTTTCTTGTTTATCTCAGGTCCAAAATCTCCAGAATGCTACAGGTGTTTCCTCAAGTCTCAAAACATTTGTAATAGAATACTCCAATGAGATGGTCATAGTTCCCATTTTGCATTAAAAACATCAAACCTTGACTAAGCATAGAAATCTCTAGTATGTTTAGCTTCATATCTTATAGACCAAGAAATCCCACTTCATGAATAGGACCAGAATCCTTAGAAGAATAATAACTTAAATCCTAGGTTATGGCTATCAAGATGTGTTATCTTGTGTTAAGATTTCTTGCCTATGATTGAAGTTGATGATCATAATCTAGCACAAATTATTTGAATAATATTTTTCCTTTTTCTAAGTAAAAGAAGTATTATCTAAAGGAATTAATCTTGATCAGAATCCCTTAAGGAGACTAATGATCATAACCCTATATCTTCAGCATCTCATAAATGCATATTGTTTCTATGAAGTTGAATTCCTCCTAAAATATAGGATATGCAATACATTGTTGGGTTTTGTTATATTCTTTCCATGACTAGCCCGCGTAGTTAACTAGAGTGTCAGAAGGGGGGCGGAGCCCCCCCTTCGTTTCACCAATTGCATAGTGGGTGGGGTAACAGGGGGTTTGAGGGGTGTAGGTAACCCCACTCTATGGGGTGCCCTAGAACATTTTGGTTTTGGACCCTATATTAGGTTGGGCAGACTTACCTATGGTTTTATGCATGATTTTCACACATGGTTTTGGATGCGATGGTTTTCGGTCCACTGTTTTGGATGTGATGGTTTTTGGTCCATGGTATTGGATGCTTTAACATGTATAAATATGTATTGTAACATTGAAAGGAACATAATGAAAAATCAAGCTGGTAGTCCCGATTTTGGGATCCAGGGGAAAATCTCTGTGTATATGTGTTTTATGTGTTATGCACTCACATTGTTTATTTTTTGTGTTTTAGAATTCATATGCAGGTAATTTTTGTACGGGGTTAAAACCTACATTTGGTATCAGAGATATTTTGGCTTCAAGGGGGCGTCTTTCTTGCTGAGGGGTTTCGCTCAGGCCTGTGGTAGACCCCGTTCAATGGGAGATCTGCGAGATCGATTCTGGTGGTGAAAGAAGATGGCGAGCAGTGGAAAGATAGAGATTGAGAAATTTATTGGTCAGAGTTTTGAGTTTTGGAAACTTAAGATGGAGGATCTATTGGTGGATGAAGATCAGTGGATTGTGGTAGATCCAGGTACTAAACCAACGAGAGTGTCTGATGAAGAATGGAAGAAGTTGGATCAAAAGGCAAAGAGCACAATACGATTGTGTGTCTCAGATTCAGTATTGTTGAATGCATCATGGGAAGCTACAGTGAAGGATTTGTGGGACAAGTTAGGGACTTTGTACCAATCTAAGTCTCTGGTGAATAAATTGTTCCTACGGAAAAATATGTATAACCTAAGGATGAAATATGGAGACACGGTGACAGAGCATCTGAATGTGTTTAATACTGTGGTAAGTCAGTTATCGTCTGTTGATATCAAAGTTTCAGATGAAGATAAGTGCATTAGTTTTTTGTGTTCTCTACTAGATTTGTGGGATAGTTTGGTTATTGCAATAGGTATCAATGTAACTTCCTTTCAGTTTGATCAAATAGTCTTATCCCTACTAATGGAGGAGATGAGACAGAAAAATATGAAGAGTCAGAATGGTGATGCCTTGTCTATATGATGACGGTCCCAAAACAGAAAAAAAATAAGCCATCGAGTGGGAGATCTAAATCTCCAGGAAAACTTGTAAAGGTGGTGCGTTGGAAATGCAGAAAGGAAGGGCACTACAAAAGGGGATGTAAATCTAAAGCTCCTCACAAAGGAAAGGGATCTGATGATGCTCCTTTTGTAGACGCAAAAACCACCTCAGATGAAGGTGGGGATGTGTACCTGGCTTCTTCAAGTAGACATGTAGATCATGAGGCATGGTTGATTGACTCAGGTGCATCCTTTCACTTCACTCCACATAGAGAGTGGTTATGCAAGTATGATAAATGCGATGGTGGTGATGTCTTCTTAGGGGATGATAGGAAGGCTAGAATCATTGCTCATGGAAATGTAAAGTTGAAGTTGCAAGCTGGAAGGGTTAGAACACTTCTGGGTGTTCTACATATTCTTGCATTGGCTAGAAATTAGATTTCTGTACGAAAGCTGGATGATGCAGGTGTAAAAATAGTGTTTGAGAAGGATACCTGCATGATGGTTTGGGGAGCACTAGTATTGATGTGGGAAGTTCGGATTGGAACTCTATACAAGCTCCAAGGTAGCATTTTTGTTGATGAGTGCAATAGTTCTGTGGCTCTTGAAAGTGGAGCAGAAAATCTAGTGGTCTCTGGAGAGAAGACCATGCTGTGGCATCAAAGGCTTGGACATATTGGAGAGAAGGACCTTCGAATACTTCATGGTAAAGGTATGGTAGAAGGTATGATTAATAGCTCTCTGGATTTTTATTTCTATGAAAATTGTGTATATGGGAAGCAGAATCAGGTAAGTTTCCCCTCCGGTGGTAAGAGGGAAAAACAGATATTAGAGCTTGTGCACAGTGATGTGTTTGGACCGGTGGAGGTTCCATCACTGGGTAAGTCTATGTACTATGTATCATTTATAGATTATTTATCAACGAATACATGGATATATTTCCTTAAGAATAAATTTGAAGTCTTTGACAGGTTTAAATAGTTTAAGGCTCTAGTGGAAAACTAGACATAGAAGAAAATAAAGGTGTTGAGGACAGATAACAATGGAGAGTTTTGCAGTAAGGAATTTGAAGAATTCTATAAGAAGTGTGGTATATAACGACATAAGACTACTCCATATACACCTCAGAAAAATGGAGTTGCAGAAGGAATGAACAAGACATAGATGGAAAGGGCAAGAAGCATGCTTAGTGGTGTTGCGTTAGAAGAGGAATTCTAGGCATAGGTGGTGGAGACAGTGTGTTACCTGGTCAATAGATCACCTTCATTAGTGTTGGAGGATAAGAGTCCACAAGAGGTATGGACGGGTAAGAAACCCTCTCTTTCACATCTGAGGGTATTTGGATGTTATGCATATGTACATGCTCCAAAGCAGAAACAAACAAAGTTGGATAGTAAATCTGAAAAGTGCATCTTTATTGGGTATAAGGATGGTTTAAAGGGCTATAAGCTTTGGAACACAGTAACAAGGAAGGTTGTGTACAACTGAGATGTGGTGTTCAGAGAGGTGAAAGATTTTATTAAACATAAATTCCAACCAAAGGAACCTCTGAAGATAGAGTTTGAGCTAAAGGAGGAAGAATCAGACTCTACAACAAAGGAGGAATCATAAGATGAAGAGCCACAAACTTCGGGTGTGAGAAGATCAGCTTAAGAAAGAACGCAAGTAAAAAGGTATAGTCCATCTACTTTCTATTCAAATTTTTCTTTATCTATTACTGATGATGATCCCACAACTGTGAAGTAAGCAGTAGATTCAGAGGATGGAAAACTCTTGAAAGAGACGATGGTTGATGAAATGGCATCTTTGCATAAAAATGAGGCTTAGGATTTGGTGGAGTTGTCGGCTAGAAGGAAATGCATTAGCAACAAATGGGTGTTCAAGAAGAAGACAAATGTAGAAGGAAAGTTGGAGAAATACAAAGTTTGGTTGGTAGAAAAAGGTTATTCCCAGGTGTCGGGAATTGATTTTGGTGATATTTTTTCTCCTGTTGCCAAGGCAGCTTCTAATAGATTACTTTTATATGTTGTTGTTGCTTTTGATTTTGAGGTAGAACAGATGGATGTGAAGACAACATTTCTTCATCGGGATCTGGAAGAGGAGATCTACATGAAGCAACCTGAAGGCTTTGCGGTGAAGGGTAAGAAAGAACTGGTATGCAAGTTAAAGAAGTCTCTGTATGGGTTAAAACAGTCACCAAGGATGTGGTATCAGAAATTTGATACATTTATATGGGGACTTGGCTTCACTAGAAGCAAAGTAGATCACTGTGTGTTTTTTAAATTAATTGGTGACCATGTGATTTATCTGGTCTTGTATGTGAACGATATGTTGTTGGTTGGAAATGACAAAGAAATTATCCAGGATTTGAGAAACTTTTTTTCCTCCAAATTCGACATGAAAGATCTTGGTGTTGAAAACTATATTTTGGGCATGGAAATTAAAAGAGATCAGACAAAGAGGAAGCTCTAGTTAAACTAGAGGAACTATGTTGAGACAATATTGTAGAGGTTTAATATGCAGGATAGTAAACCGGTGAAGGTTCCTATTCATATACGTGTAAATTTATCTGTTGAACAGTGTCCCAAGACACAAGAAGAGGATGAGGACATGTCTCATGTTCCATATGCAAGTGAAGTCAGTAGCCTGATGTATGCGATGGTCTGTACTAGACCAGACATTACACATGCAGTGGGAGTATTGAGCAGGTTTATGTCAAAACCAGGGAAGGAGCACTGGACAGCAGTGAAGCAGGTTTTGAGGTATTTGCGTCGCACTAGAGATTATGGTTTGTGCTACCAAGGAAGACTAGGATTGGACAGAGTGTTGTATATTTATGGCTTTGTTGATTTAGATTGGGCTGGAGATCTAGATCATAGAAGATCTACAAGTGGGTATGTGTTTAACCTATTTGGAGGTGCAGTCTGTTGGTTGAGTAAGAAATAATTTGTAGTGGAAATATCAACTACAGAGGCAGAATACATGGCAGCCACTCATGCAAGCAAGGAAGCAGTTTGGTTGTAAAGATTATGTTCAAGTATGGGGTTAGTACAGGGAGATATAAGGATAAACTGTGATAGCCAAAGTGCAATTTTCTTAGCAAAGAACCATGCATATCATTCAAATACAAAGCACATTGTGTTTTAGTATCACTTCATGATGGATATGATAGAAGACAAAAAGGTGTTGTTGGTAAAGGTGGACACTTTGAAGAATAGTACAGATGCATTGACAAAATCTGTGAGCTCTGAGAAGTTCTCTTGGTGTAGAGAAATAATGGGTGTTGCAGGGCTGGATAAATGACTAAGCTCTCTTGTGGCCCCCTATGGAAATAAAACAACAAGTGGGAGATTGTTGGGTTGTGTTATATTGTTTCCATGACTAGCCCACGTAGTTAACTGGGGGGTTAGAAGGGGGGCAGAGCCCCCCCTTCATTGCACCGATTGCATAGCAGGGGGAGTCACAGGGCATTTGAGGGGTGCAGGTAACCCCGCTCTATGGGGTGCCCTGGAAAATTTGGTTTTGGACCCTATATTAGGTTGGTCGGACCTACCTATGGTTTTGTGCATGATTTTCGCACATGGTTTTGGATGCGATGGTTTTCAGTTCATGGTTTTGGACGCGATGGTTTTCAGTCCATGGTATTGGATGCTTCGACATGTATAAATATGTATTGTAACATTGAAAGGAACATAAGGAAAAATCAAGCTATTAATCCCGGTTTTTGGATCTAGGGGGAAATCTTTGTGTAAATGTGTTTTATATGTTATGCTCTCACATTTTTTATTTTCTGTGTTTTAGAGTTTGTATGCAGGTAATTTCTGTACGAGGTTAAAACCTACATACATATTGCTCAATCCAAATGTCTTTGAAAGCATACTCATGTAATGATTAAAGACAAATATAAAATGAATGAATATAGTATGAAGCTCAATGCTAGATATGTTATGATATGTTTTTATGAAGAAATCACACATAAATAGTATCATTTAATGAAAAGTGAGGTGTATGTATAATTTTGTAGAATTTTTCCTACAAATCAACTATCTTTGATACCATGTAGAATTTTTTCTACAAATCAGCTAGCTCTAATACCATGTAGAAATTTCCTGCCTGTAGATCAACCTGGTAATGCAATGTACTAAAGAAAAACACTTGATCTACTTCTACAAAAAATTTAGTAGAAGCTTAATCAACCATGAGAAACATCAATAAGAACACATATAACTGATAAGAAGGAATCAATCACACATAACACAAAAGAATTTAATCGGGGAAAGCACCTACCTAAAACCCCATCTCTGTATTATCATACAAGTGGAAATATAGTCCAGGTTACACAAAGCCCTAGCTAGGAAGCTATCCAGCTCTCAGTACAAACCCTCTGCTACTCATAGACAGTCAAAGGCTTCTCACAAACCTTCTCCTCTACCCTCCAAGCCTCCTATTTCCTTGTACAGTTTCCTTGGGTTCTAGTGCTGCCACCTATGTGAATTGGCCTCTTCACACACTCACTAACCTCTGATCTAACTGAACAAACTTGAAGGAGATAAATCCTCATCATGGATGAACTTCCTTTTTAGGAAAAATATTCATCCAACTGATAGTACATTGTCCCTTCTCTGATCTCAACTGGGTCTCTGTCTAAACTTCCATGCATAAGTTATCCATGAGAGAATACTCAGTTATTTGAAAATAACAATTGTCACATGCATGCAAGTATCAACAAACTGTATCTCATTAATTTAACAACTTGTTAAATTAATCTAACTGAACTTGACTAAGTTAAACTAAGTCAACTAATCTTCTCAATATAGAACTCATCCTTAATTCCTCAATTAGTGGAGCAAATCAAGGACACATTCCCCAATCAGTGGAGAAATTATTGCATGTTCTCACAAAGACTTCAAGTCCGATTTTCCTTAACTAATTAACTCATGGAGAATTAATTAATTAATATTCAAACTGCTGGTAAGACCCAATTCGAATTTTACTTCCTATTTTAGGCCAGGGATTGTCTAAAAATAGGAATCCAACTTGAACCACAAAAAATAGAACTTCTATTTTTAGCACTTCCATTTGTCATTCCCTCTTTCCCAATCTAGCACTGATACCCAAACTGCTATTTTTAGCACTTCTATTTTTAGAAATTTCTTGTTGCCAATTTTCAACAGTGTAAGTCAATAATTGACTATATCTTTGAAGATATTGCATCATGATTAGAGGTAGGCTATTGAAGGACGATACCAATTTGTTCAAAATCATAAGGTTTGATTGACTTTCAAGAGTGATTGACATTCCAAAGACCATTTTTGTATGGATCTATATAAAATATGTCTCTTTGGTTGACAAAGATACTTCTACACTTATTACTAAAGAGGTTGAGTTCCTCCTCTAGGCTAAACTCATTTCGCAGAACTTGATAGGATCTCAATATAAAAGAAAATTTTTGTAGCAATAATATTTAAAATGAAGTTGTTATATAGATACATCTTGCATATATCAAAGACTATTGAATTTGCAAATCTAGGGTTAGTAAACCCTAGTAAGGCAAGAAAACTTGGAGAAGAAAGTTTAGGGTTCATGGGAAAAACCATAGGACTCTTCAACCCAAGAAATAAATGACACCATGTTGATTATAAAATAAAGTTATTGATGGATGCAAGAGGATTAAATATTAAGAGGAAGGTGATATCATTTTAAAGATAAGTATTCTACATATATCTTATACCATTATTACTAGCTTTTTTTATTTTTATAATAGCTATTCTCTTCCCCTTAAGTCTTTTCTTGATTGTAATTTTTCTTACTTGGCCTCCTAGTGAGGATTTAAGGTACACAGTATAAGTTGATAAGGCTTTGACAATGGTTGGAAGGAGTGGAAGAATGAAGCAAAGAAGGAATACTTTCCTAGATTCATGACTTTTGTTGAGAGATATGGTACCATATGATATGAACTCAGAGGGAGAAGCTTGAGCTATGATTTTCTCATAGTGTTTACAAGTTCTTGTAAAGGAAGGGTATCCCAGTAAGAGTGAGAGAATCAAGAAAAAAACAATCCTATTGTGAGAAGGAGTAGTTGTCTCAATCTGAGGGGGCACGTCCATTTTGGGTATGTGGAAATCATTTGTGATCTAATCAAGGGAACATAAAAGTTTCTCAACATGTGTTAGTAGTGTGGTACGAATGGTTATGGATACTCTAGATAGCACAACTGTCAACTTAGTTTGGGCAGAGAATGCAAAATAAGGAAAGGATGTGCTACTTTTGTTTGGTCTCCATTATCGTTTTCTTGGATAAGCATGAATCAATCACCTTTTTCACTTCATATGGAAAAGGAAAAGTGTATTGCAGCTAGATTGTAAAATTGAGAAGTTGTATGACTTCTCTAATTGAGAGGGAGAGTTGATAAGACTTCATGGAAATTCTCCATGTTTCTTCATGACCTTGGTTGGAGAATGGTTTGATATTATCCGTATGTCATCCTGACCTTGGTTGTATAATTTATCCTTGTGTCATTATGACCTGGGATGGAGAATGGTTTGATAGATTATATAACATCATGGATGAAAATTACTCCTTTTTCATGTACTATGACTGAATTATGGAGGTTATTCCTCTGTCAAGTACATAGACATTGGTCGAAGAATGATATGATGGACTAACATTCATCCTATGTCACTTTGACCTTGGTTGGAAAATGAATTCTCCCTATACCGCTTTGACCTAGGTTTGAACAATGGTTTGGAAAAGGATATTCTACCTGTGTTGGTTAGACCTTGGTTGGAGAATAATCCTAGAGGTCGCTCAAATATCTTTCTAGAGTGAGCAGGAGCATCCCAACATCATGCTTGAATCTCTTTCTAGAGTGATCGTAGTTAGCATTTATGAGTCCTCTGGTGTTTCACCTAGACTATGTATATAGTTGTTTTATGGTCAAATGTGATTGATGTTGGTGATTGTGATACTAATGATGATTCTTATCTTGATATTGAACTTTTATTACTCCATATATCAGTGGGAGGGAGCATTTATGTGATAGTAAGAGGGATGTATATTCTAGAGAGAATGGTCCCTAGGATCCAAACATTCTTGGAGTGGGTATATCTTCAACATCATGGCCTAGAGTGAGGAATTTATATTTGGGACATGAGTTTCTTTAAGGTTTTAGCATGGGTGATGAAGGCCTTGTATTAGTTAGAGTACCATGAGGTAAGGCACTTTCCAAATAATGATGACTAGTGAGTACCATTGGTTAGGATATCTGACCTAGGTTGTGGTACATATTGATGATGATGTTGATATAGTTCAAGGGTGTTGACCTAGATGATGATGTTATCAGTGAATTGGATAATCATTATGAATACCTCCCTTACAAAGAGGAAGTGTTGATTTTTGTAGCTATGGTTGGTCTTCATAATGTTCTTTTGTACTTCTAAAATGTGAAATGTAAATTATATTTGTAAAATAAAAATTATATGAAGCATGTTCTTCATGCTTGCAAGAAAATTATTTATTTTTTTATTCAAAGGGAATACATTACAAGGCTCATTAAGAGAGAGAAACTGAAATTTCAAATTTGTATTTCTCCTCCATAAAGACCAAGTCTACCATCCAAGGATCAAGTTAGCCTTCCCAAGAGATAATCCCCTTCACATGGATGAACAACTATAAATATATCATATTTTCTCTCCAAAAGACACAATTCAATTTGATATGAGGGCCGTTGATTTGAGACACAGTGCAAAGGTCTTGAGGTATAGTTCAAAGTCCCTGAGGTACATTATGAACTTCCTAAGGTAGAATGTGAACTTCTTGAGGTGGAATGTGAAGTTTTGTGGCATGAGTTTTGAGGTAACATTCAAAATTCTGAGACTGGTGTAGAGGTCAAATATTGACATTCTTAAGACATTGTTTCTGTGGCACATTATTGTGGTACAGTGCAAGGTTTTAGGTAGATTAATTGGGCATTTTTTGACCCTCATAAGTCCTCATCTTTGTGATACATATCTGTGGGAAAAGACAAGTCTTAAGGAACATTTGGAGGAAATTTCATGACCTTTTTGGAGGGATGACTTAGTATTTTCTGGTTGGACTTATTATTCGTTATTTGAGTATAATGTATCTCTTATTCAACATTGATTCTCTAAGGAAAATATCGGTTGGGTTTTTCTTGGTTTTCCTAGGGAAATATCTTGTGTCTCTTGTCTAGCTTCTTCTTCATGGTTCTACTATCATTCTATTTTTGATTTTTTTTGTATAATTTGGTTAATGATGTAATCAAGTTTAATAATGTGCAAAATGGATCCATTAAAATGTCAAAGTAAATTATCATTAAAGAAGACATCGTAAAAATCAATAGGGATGAGTGGTACCATAATTTTGATTTGGGTTTCGATCGGGGGAATTTCCCCTAGTCTATAGATTCAATGGGTGCTAAGGGTTGCCCCCATAGCCTTCATTTCCTATCGGCTTATTCTTCCCCCACTTTTTATTAGAATGGCAAGATTTATAGTATTTATTTGTTCAAATGGTTACTACTTCTGACGGAGGGAAGGTTGGAAAGATTTATTGCTGCTTTCTACTTAGGCATGCGATTATTCTATGGTGGGCCTAGGAAATGAAAGTATGGATTCCCTTGGGGAAGTTCACCTAGGTATTTTGGTAGGTGGCCATGCCTTCCCATCCACATACTAAAACTGAGTATTTTTTAATGGAAGATTTAGGAGGAGGTGCATATTGGTTGGGGTAATATCCATCAATCAATGGTGTTCATGCTATAAATTTCCTAGTAAATGATCAAAATGATGGTTTCATACCATAAATAGTTCTAGGATATGGAGGGAATTCCCTGGTTGTTTTTGGGTAAGGGTCCCAATCAAACCAACAACAATGTTTGATACCCCCAATTTATCTTGAGTGAAGGACTGCAAGTGAGGAGCATTGGTAATAATAGAGTAGAGGTACCTTGAATATGTGTAGTGAGATAAAACTATTGATCTTTTTTGATAGCATCTTTTTTATTTTGGAAGCATGTGGTTGCAACATATTTTGCAATAACAACAAAAAGTGACTTAGGGAAAAAGTTGAGAAGAAGGGAAGGTGAAACATCCACTTTTCAAAGATTATGATGCTTCCCCCATTCATGAGCATGGTCTAAAATATGGGTGGAAGTAGTCTATCAAAAGTGAGTTAAAAATTCTAGCCATGTGTCATGGAAAACTGGGAACTGAAAGAATGTGAAGAGATATGTAGCTAAGTACTTGAAGGTGAAATGGGATTTTGTGGCTTTGCTAACATTCCATTTCGCAACAGGGTCAGTGAGGGTGCATTGAAATAATATTAACCTAACCAATTCCTCAATAATGTTATTAGATGAAAAACATAAATGGAATGTCATCACATGGTTAACGAGGTCATCCCCTTGTTTACCTTCAAACTTTGGAATATATGATGGTAATTTTGTCAACATTGTTGGACATTGAGGATCATGAGAAATGGGGTCATTTGTGAGTTTAAAAATATCCAGGAGGTCCAATAAAGCTATAAATGCATTTGTCCTTGATGTGGACTGAGCTGGCAATAGTAAGGGGGAGGAGGTGGTGGAAGGTTGGTGTTGGACATTATAGTATGACCTGGATGGGATGTAATAGCATTAATGTGGGGAGGATTGGCTCCTAACAAAGAAGTACCAATAATGGATGTACTAAACACAATATTTTAGATCCATGAACGTGTATATGGATGTCTAATGGGTGATGGTGAAAAACCTAGTACTCCTCCTACTAGGGGTGGAATGATTTAAGGGCACTAAGAGCAACAAATATCTAAAGACTTCCATATGGTGCCATGGAAAACGTGTGCAAATACTATGAGGGGATATTTTTTTAGTAAACCAAATTATTCACATACATAAGACAAAGTGAAAATTAAACGATTAATATTCCCTTTAAACTCTTTAATGTTTGAAATAATCAACAAAAAGGTTTGTGTGGTTCTGCACATGAACAAAAAATCCTAAAAGACCTACTTGTTGGAAATAATACTGAGAGGGGGGGGTGAATCAGTATTACCTAGCAATTTACCAAATCTTCCTTATTTGATCTTTTGAAATATTCTTGCATATCAGTACCATAAAACAATGAGCATGGATAAAGAAAATAGACAGTCACACCAAAGAACACAAGATGTAAGGTGGAAACCCAATGCGGGAGAAAAACCACCTGCTGCAATAATGTCTCTATCTTCTTTCAAGAAATTCTTTTTACAATGATTTTGTACTGGTGCAGTCCTTTACCAGCACGCAGGCTGCAACCTGCAAAGAGCTACAACTCTTTCTCGTTTTCCAGACTTCTCCTGGAAGGGAGCTACAACCCCCTACTTCTTTTCAAAAAGATCAACAAGTATACAACAGATACAGTCTACTACAGATATCAGATCAGTAATTACAGAAACAACCCAGAACACCTTATGAACAGAAATATACAGTTAACAGATCATCTTAAGACAGGGACGCATATTTTCTTTCTGTGGCCTGCGACTGGACGCGGTATACCGTATGCTGTTCTGCGTGCAGACGCACTGTTTCTTTTGCTTGTCTGCGACCGACGCACACATCAACACTATCGCGCCGCGTCTTTCGCTTCAGAGACGCACCCAATACCACAGTCGCGCCGCGTCCTTCGCTTCAGAGACGCACCCAATACCACAGTCGCGCCGCGTCCTTCGCTTCAGAGACGCACCTGATCCTTCACTGTACTGCGTCCCGGCGCACTTTCCCTTCACTGAATCTGCGTCCCTTTAGATATAGAAGATAAGAGGACTTCAGAACCAACCCAAACACTCAGATCCACAGATCTGATCATGCGCCATACAGATCGTAGTCCATTAGAAGATTTACCCTTAAAGATATGGACTAGATCACACCAAGAGATGATCAACCAAGATGATACTTAATCCAAATGAACTCATTTGCTTTATATAGGCAAGCTTCTCCCCAAAGCGTGGAACAATACCACGAGCCGACACCATAGAAACACACAACCGTCGGCTAGATACCACACAAGAAGCCCCCACGAGCTTTTCTCTACCTTGAAATGAGTGCACTGGGCGGACGCACCTTCTGAACGGCTGGCCAGCGTCCCTGGACGCGGGTTCTGTATGGTATACCTGCGGGGACGCACTTGCTGAACAAAATTTCCTGCGTCTTTCTTGATTTACCACCTGAAGGCGTTTGCCATCAAGTACAACACCTGAATCATAATGCCAACAAACTCCCCCTTTGGACTTGATGGCAACCACATAAACTTTCAGCTTCATCATTCTCCCCCTTTGACATCAAGAGCAAAGGGTATGCTCCCCCTATGCTCATGCTTCTCCAGAATTGTAACCAGAAATCCATCATGAAGAAGACAGAGACATATTGCAGCTATTTCCAAGATCTCCTTCTCCATAATGCCAACAATGCATTATGTGCTCCCCCTGAGCCTATACCATCAATAGGAAGATGGTCAACAGTGAGATGATGCATCAACAACCCCCAGCTTTTGCCTGAGGTATTCAAAAGTGTCCCTGGGCAACGGTTTGGTGAAAATATCAGCAACTTGTTCCTTAGAAGGAACATACTCCAACTTGACCTTCTGTTCAAGTACTTGTTCCCGGAGAAAATGGTACTTGATTGGTATGTGCTTGGTTTTTGAATGCATAACCGGATTCTTTGAGATGCTGATTGCACTTGTGTTGTCACATAAGATAGGAATAGGAGGTGTACAAGTGATTTGATAATCCTGCAAAGTCTGCATCATCCAAAGAAGTTGGGTGCAACAAGATGCAGCCGCAACATATTCCGCTTCAGCTGTAGACAAGGCAATTGAACTCTGTTTCTTGCTGAACCAAGATACCAGTCTAGAACCCATAAAGAATGCACCACCACTTGTGCTTTTCCTGTCATCCACGCTTCCGGCCCAATCTGCATCTATATAAGCATGAAGAGTGAGATCTGTATCTCTAGGATACCATAGGCCATAATTTTGAGTCCCTTGAAGATATTTGAAGATTCTCTTTACTGCTTGAAGATGAGTCTCCTTTGGATTTGCCTGAAACCTTCCAACTATTCCAACTGCATGCATGATGTCTGGTCGGGTACCTGTCAAATATAGTAGACTTCCAATCATAGATCTGTAGGTTGGTTGATGAACTGCTGCAGATTCGTCATTTGCACTGAGACTACATCCTGTAACCATGGGTGTACATACTGGTTTTGCATTTTCCATGCCATATTTCTTCAAAATCTGCTTGAGATACTTGGTTTGAGATAAAAGGATTCCTCCTTTCTTTTGTTGGATTTGCAAACCAAGGAAGTATGTCAGTTCTCCTAGCAAGGACATCTCAAATTCTTTCTGCATGACTGAGGCAAAGCTTTGACTCATAGCTTCTTCATTACTGCCAAAAATAATGTCATCTACATACACAACAAGTATTAGTAATTTGTCATTTTCAACTTTTATATAAAGATTGCTATCTGCTGAACCTTTTGAAAAACCTTGTTGATGAAGATATTTGTCCAACCGGTAGTACCAAGCCCTTGGAGCTTGTTTGAGACCATAGAGAGCCTTTTTTAATCGGCATACAAGATTTGGATCGTTTCCAAGAATGAAACCATCTGGCTGTTCAATGTACACTTCTTCATCCAAGTCTCCATTCAGAAAAGCTGATTTCACATCCATTTGAAATACTTTGAAGTTCTGACAACTTGAGAGAGCAAGAAACATTCGGATGGCCTCAAGTCTTGCAACAGGAGCAAAAGTTTCTTCAAAGTCTATTCCTTCTTGCTGTGCATACCCTTTACAAACAAGTCTGGCTTTGTTTCTAATTACTTCTCCATTTTCATTCAATTTATTTTTGAAAACCCATTTTGTTCCGATAACATTCTTATCCTTTGGTCTAGGAACCAGCTCCCAAGTGTTGTTCTTTTCGATTTGCTCAAGTTCTTCATCCATTGCTTTCACCCAACATTCATCTTTGCATGCTTCTTTCACATTTTGTGGTTCAGTAGAGGAGAGTAATGCCAAATAACTTGAAGCTTCTGCAACTGTTCTTCTAGTTTGTATACCTGCTTCCTTTTGTCCCATGATCTGAGATTCTGGATGGTTCTTTTGAACATATCTGGATGGAGTCTTTTCTTCTATTCTTGTTCTTTCTTCTGCTTCTTCGTGAGGTTCGTCTTGAAATTGTTCTTGCGGTTCTTCTTCTTCATCATTCTGTCTTTGAGGGTAGCTTTCATCTTCTTCAATGTCTTCACGATGTATTTGCCTAGGAATGTATCCTTTCTCATCAACCACTACATCAATGCTTTCAACAATTCTGCCAAGTCTTTTATTGTAGCATTTGTATGCTTTGCTATGTGGAGAGTAGCCAAGAAGAATTCCTTCATCTGCTCTAGGATCAAGTTTGCCAAGCTGCTCCTCAGTATTTTTGATATAGCATTTGCTCCCAAAGATTTTGAAGTGCTTTACCGAAGGAGTTTTACCACTCCAGAGCTCATGAGGAGTTTGAGTGCTGTTCACTCGGACATTTGTCTTGTTGAGAATAATAACTGCCGCATGTGCAGCTTCACCCCAGAAGGTTGCAGGAGTTCCTGATTCATCAAGCATAGCACGAGCCATTTGCTGGACTGTTCTGTTCATTCTTTCCACTACTCCATTTTGCTGAGGAGTTCTAGCTGTAGAAAATTCTCTCCTTATTCCATGTTCATCACAGAAATCGAAAAATTCATTTGAAGTAAATTCTCCACCTCTGTCGGATCTGAGGCACTTAATCTTGTGACCTGATTCATTTTCAGCCAAGGCTTTGAAGGATTTGAATTTTTCGAAAGCTTCATCTTTGTGCTTCATAAGTCCTAACCAAACAAACCTGGAGAAATCGTCAATAAATAATATCAAGTATTCCTCTCCTCTAGGTGTTCTTTTTCTGAATGGTCCACATACATCTGTATGTACTAGCTCAAGAGGCATGCTGGCTGATCCTTCTTTTCTGGAAAGTTAGTTCTAGTCTGTTTTCCAAACTGACATGATCTGCACATGGTGTTGTCAGGAATTTTGATATCTGGAAGATCGCGAACTGCCTGATATTTGCAAGCTTTCCTTATTTGTGAGAAGCTTAGATGTCCCAATCTTCGATGCCATAACCAGTGCTCTTCATCCTTGCTTAGATAGCATTGTTGTTGTTCTTCATCAAAAATGTATAGATTATTTGAAGTTCTTTTTCCTTTGAGAACTGTTTTACCTGTATCAAGATCACGAACAAGACATCCATTTGATCTGAATATAACCTCGGTTCTTTGATCACACATCTGGCTTACACTTAGAAGATTATGCTTTAGTCCATCAACAAACAAAACATTTCCAGCCTTAACATCTTCTTTTAAAGGAGCAATACCTTTTCCTTTTATAGTTGCAGGTGTATCATTTCCAAAAGAGACTTTCTTTCCCTTTTCTAAATTAGAATAAGATTCAAGTTTTTCTTTATCACCTGTCATGTGCTTTGAACATCCACTGTCAATGTACCATAGATTTTCTTGTCCTTCTGCATAGAATGCTATCCCACATCTTTCTGTTTGAGGTTCCTTTATTTTCCATGTTTTGGTGCCTGTGGTTTGTTCCCTTTTTTGTTCTTGTACCTTTCTTTCCGGAAACCTGCTTCTGCATTCAACATCTTCATGTCCAAAATTATTGCAAATAGAGCATTCAACTTCATTTTCAAGAGCTGAAAAATTGTTATAGGTCCTTTTTGTAATCCCTGTCATGCTTCTTTGTTTTTGAGCTTCCCTAGTCATGAATGTTTTATACGCAACACATTGGGCTGCTTTGTGACCAAAGTTATGGCAAGAAAAGCATTGTCCATTGAAGAAGTTTCTGCGATTATTGAATCTACCAGCCGACTGATTGTAATTTCTATTTTCATCTATTCTTGAACCAAATTGAGAAGATTTTACCTGTGGCTGGTTGTGGCTTTTGTTCACCCTTAAGCTGGATTGCCCCTGATAGTTTGAAGTTTGTACCTGCTTTACCTGATGATCTTCCTTGTGTTCTTGCTCATTTCTTCTTGCTGCATCAAGATAACTTTTTGAAGTGGAAGCTTGAGAAGTTTCTCCATTGTAGCCCAGACCTGTCTTATTTAGAGGAGACCGCTGCACACTGATAATCTCATTCAATGTTTCAGATCCTTTGACAAACTTGAGATTAATAGTTTTTGTTTTCTCAATTTCTTTTCTAAGACCAACAATTTCACCTTCTAATTTTTCAAGATGTTTTTCCTTTTCATCAATCTGAAATTGTAGAGTATCAATAATCATGTTCTTTTCTTCTATACATCTCTTGAGTCTAGTAATTTCATCATAAAGGTTATCCACATCTATAGCATCCTCATAATTATCATCTTCAAATGCCATTAACAATCTATATTTGTTACCTTGTTCATCTTCATCACTGTTTGATAAGCCATCTCTATCTTCATGGGTGTAGTAGCTTTTCTTATTTGTACCCTGTTTCTTGTTCCATCTAACTGGTTCCTTTCCTTTATCCTTATAAGAGCATTTTGCAGCATAATGACCTACTCTTCCACAAGCAAAACATTTGAAAGGTAGCTTACCTCTGAACCTTCCAGAACCCTTTTGAAGATTTCTGACAAAGTTTGATTCTTCTTCCTCTTCTTCTGGAACATGACTTGCTTCATAGTGATCTTCTTTGCCTGATGCTTTAAAAGCAGCTTCCCTTCTGTCTGATGGACCTCCCTTTCTCATTTCATAAGCAGTTAGAATTCCATGCAGCTGAGACATAGTGAGAACGCGGAGATTTTCCTTTTCTTCTACTGCAGATACTTTAGATTCAAACTTGGGAGATAAAGATCTTAGAATCTTTTGAACTACTATAGTCTCTTTTATTTCTTCACCCAAATTTTTCATACAATTAACAATCTCATCTACTCGAAGAAAATAATTAGCCACACTTTCATCATTATACATCTTGAGAGTCTCATATTGAATCCTGAGAGTTTGAAGTTTAGCTTCTTTTACCTGTTCATCTCCTTCATAGCTAGTGATCATTTTGTCCCATATCTCTTTTGCTGATTTGAAGTGCATGACCTTCATGAACTCTGTTTGAGATATACTTCCTAATAGAGTACTGACTGCTTTTGCATTTGTTTCATACTGCTTTTTCTCAGCTGGATCTGTAGGAGTAACTGAAGGAAAGGCATAGCCTGATTCTACAATGTTCCAAACTTCTGTACCAAGAGATTGAAGATATGCAGTAACTCTTACCTTCCAATAATTGAAGTTTGTTCCATCGAAGACGGGTGGCCTGATTGATGCTTCTCTCTCGTAGTTGCTCATGATGATCGATCTACCTTCAAGCGATCAAGCTGTTCTGAAGGACCTGCTCTGATACCAATTGTTGGAAATAATACTGAGAGGGGGGGGTGAATCAGTATTACCTAGCAATTTACCAAATCTTCCTTATTTGATCTTTTGAAATATTCTTGCATATCAGTACCATAAAACAATGAGCATGGATAAAGAAAATAGACAGTCACACCAAAGAACACAAGATGTAAGGTGGAAACCCAATGCGGGAGAAAAACCACCTGCTGCAATAATGTCTCTATCTTCTTTCAAGAAATTCTTTTTACAATGATTTTGTACTGGTGCAGTCCTTTACCAGCACGCAGGCTGCAACCTGCAAAGAGCTACAACTCTTTCTCGTTTTCCAGACTTCTCCTGGAAGGGAGCTACAACCCCCTACTTCTTTTCAAAAAGATCAACAAGTATACAACAGATACAGTCTACTACAGATATCAGATCAGTAATTACAGAAACAACCCAGAACACCTTATGAACAGAAATATACAGTTAACAGATCATCTTAAGACAGGGACGCATATTTTCTTTCTGTGGCCTGCGACTGGACGCGGTATACCGTATGCTGTTCTGCGTGCAGACGCACTGTTTCTTTTGCTTGTCTGCGACCGACGCACACATCAACACTATCGCGCCGCGTCTTTCGCTTCAGAGACGCACCCAATACCACAGTCGCGCCGCGTCCTTCGCTTCAGAGACGCACCCAATACCACAGTCGCGCCGCGTCCTTCGCTTCAGAGACGCACCTGATCCTTCACTGTACTGCGTCCCGGCGCACTTTCCCTTCACTGAATCTGCGTCCCTTTAGATATAGAAGATAAGAGGACTTCAGAACCAACCCAAACACTCAGATCCACAGATCTGATCATGCGCCATACAGATCGTAGTCCATTAGAAGATTTACCCTTAAAGATATGGACTAGATCACACCAAGAGATGATCAACCAAGATGATACTTAATCCAAATGAACTCCTTTGCTTTATATAGGCAAGCTTCTCCCCAAAGCGTGGAACAATACCACGAGCCGACACCATAGAAACACACAACCGTCGGCTAGATACCACACAAGAAGCCCCCACGAGCTTTTCTCTACCTTGAAATGAGTGCACTGGGCGGACGCACCTTCTGAATGGCTGGCCAGCGTCCCTGGACGCGGGTTCTGTATGGTATACCTGCGGGGACGCACTTGCTGAACAAAATTTCCTGCGTCTTTCTTGATTTACCACCTGAAGGCGTTTGCCATCAAGTACAACACCTGAATCATAATGCCAACACTACTATCCCTCTGCTTAATTAATAACTAGGCCTGGTGAAGGCTTTTACAAGGGTACTAGGGCCACATCCTGAAAGTACTGGTAACATATTTAGCAACCAAGAAATCAACCAAGGTAAAGAAGAGGGTTATTAATTAGGGTTACTTGGGCCACATCCTAAAGAAAATAGCAACGCTTCATGTAGCCAATTGAAACTGCCTCTAGGTGCAAGTGCTCACACGCCTGCCACCTATTTGGAAAGATGCCCTAATACTTGGTCGCTAAGCAACCTATCCTCAATGGGAATGAGAGAATATTATGTTCTAGTTAGCAACTTTGGACCCAAATCCCATACAAGCATCGAGAGATACAACGGGGCATGCGATAATCCATTTTCTAGGCCTTATGCCCTTCATGAGTTTCTTCTCATCTCCAACCAATTTGTCTATTTAATTTAGTAGCATAAGTGTCCCAAATTCTCTTATCTTGCAGTTTCTTGAATCCTAAAAGAAGTTATATAAGAAATGGATGATGTTAATGATCAAATATGAGACAAACAAATCTTTTAATTAGATGAAAATAATGCATGAAACAAAAATAAAATAAACAACTTAAAACAAGCACATGAAACAAAACAAATCAAAAAATAAATGGTAAAAGGGTCTTGTTTAGTAATTGCTAGTGGTAAAAGAGTTACACATGGACTTTAAATACACTTCAAGAGAGAATTGAGAAATGTTGCTCAATGCCTCTCGGCAAGGATTTCCCCTTCTCAATATCATTTTCAATATCTTTCTCTCTCAAAGAAGCAAAGAAGAAACTCTCACAATGGTAGAATCCTCTTAGCATTGAAATATTTGAGTGTTTTGAGAAATTTTGGCAGGATAAAAATGCATAAATTATTATTTTTGGATTGTATTTATAGAAAATTTTAACCACTATTTCCCTCATTTTTCTCCTAAATGAGATAGAGACAAGAGGATCTCTTGGAGACTGCCACCATCCTTCAATTAAGGCTTATTTTTCCTCAAGGTGCAACTGGTAAGCCCTACCATGTCGAGGGATAGTGTTTACTTCATGCAATATGGCCCCCAAGGTGTTGAATATTCTTTTTATGACCCTCATGGCTATCAAAGAAAAAGCCATGAGGGTGTGTCAAATTGTCTTTGGAGCACCCATGAGGGTGTGTCAAACTATCTTTGGAGTACCCACAAGGGTTGAATTTTTTAATAAAATTTAGGAGAACCTCTTAATTTTTTTCCTTCATAAGATTTTTAGCTAGAAATTCTCCATTTGTACATGTTTTTTATTGACTCCTAGTGCCATCTTATTTGTAAAAATGGGTATGCCAATTTTTCATAATAACACTAGGTAGAGGGAATTGACTTTGATGATATTTGTTCTCTTGTTATCAAATTAACTTATATTATATTTCATTTATCTATTGCTACTTCTTTTGATCTTTAAGTAGAATAAATGGATGTGAAGACAACATTCCTACATGTGGATATAGAAGAAGAAATATGAACAAAGCACTTAGAAGGATTTGTTATGAAAGGAAAGAAAGAACTAGTATGCAAGCTAAAATAGTCCCTGTATGAGTTTAAAGTGATCACCAAGGATGTGGTACCAAAAAAATGATACTTATATACTAGGACTTCGTTTCAAAAAGAGAAAACAATATAATTGCATATATTTCAAATTAGTTGGTTATCATGTTATTTATTTGGTCTTGTATGTGGATGATGTTATTGATTAGAAATGATACAAAAATCATCAAGAAAGTGAAAACTAAGTCGTCCTATAAATTTGACATGAAGGATATAAATGTTGTAAATATTATCTTGGGAATGGAAATTAAAAGAAATTGGGAAAACAAGAAACTATATTTATGTCAAAGGAAGTATGTAGAGACAATAGTGTAGAAGTTTAATATTCAAGAATGTAAACTGGTAAAGATGTATATTCTTGCAATTGTAAATTTATATACATATCAGTATCCCAAGACATAGGAAGAATAAGATGACATGTTCCATGTTCCATATGTAAGTGTGGTTAGAAGTTTGATGTTCACAATGGTCTATAAGATACTATACATTCCACATGCAGTGGGAGTATTGAGTATGAATATGTCAAAACCAAGAAAGGAAAATTACACAATAGTAAAGAGTGTTTTTAGGTATTTTGGTTTACACTATTTAATATGTATTGTTCTACCAAGGAAGACTAAGCTTGGATAGAGTGGTGGAAATATATGGATTTATTTATGTAGACTAGGATAGATATATGGATCATAAAAGATCTACAAGTGGGTAAAATTTTTAACCTATTTGGAGGAGAAATTAGTTGGATTATAAAAAGACAATCTATAGTGTAACTCTCAACTATAGAAGCTAAATACATGGTAGCCTCTATGCAAGAAAGGAATTTGTATGCTTATAGATATTTTGATGAAGTATTAGTAAGCTTTAAGGATAGATTATGACAATTAGAGTGAAATATTCTTGGGATAAAACATAGCTAACCATTCAAAGACAAAGCATATTGATGTTAAATATCACTTCATGAGAGATATGATTAAATAAATGAAGGTGATCCTGGAAAAGTGGACATTTTGAAGAACGTTGCAAATTCATTAAAAAAATCAATGATCACTGAGAAGTTCTCTTGGTGTAGAGAAACAATGGACATTATTGCCTTATATTATTAATCATTGACAATTGCAATGTTCACCTATATGCAAAAAAAACCACAAGTAGGAGAATGAAACGTGTTGAGTATCTCTTACGTTATTTGCACACAAGTTTGGTAAAATTTATTTCATGGTGCATGGTGGTTTTTCCTATGGTTTTGTAATTTTAATTAAGGAACTATGGTTGTCTTCTAATCTAAGGTAAATGGATATGTATTTCACAGATGATATGGGATATATATATGTTGTATTTTAAAATTATACATAAGAATATATATCTAAAAATATTGTTTGTTTTCCCAGTTTTGGGTTCCTTAAGTAAACTCTGTGTGTTTGTGTGTATGTTTTCGATTGCATATTTTCTACTTTATTAGGATTATGTTTGCATAATTAATTTTACAAGGTTAAAACCTACTTTGGCTACTCTAGCTAACAACAAGACTTAAGAAGAGAGTTAATGAGAGGATACAATATTTTATGGTACTAATAATGCTAAGTCGTTTTAATCCCCAATGTTAACTTTCAATCTAGCGAGGAAAGTTGAAATAAAAAATATGGCTACTAGAAAAATTTCACCAACAACTATAGAAAACATCATGCTTCCTCTCCTAACATCATTCAAGCAACAAGGTTGACACCTCAACAAATGGATGAAATAAGAGAAAATTGAATATGTTTCAATTTTGATAGAAGGTAGAATAAAGTGCATAAATGTGGTGAGAAGAAATTATTATACATATACTATCAAAAGGAAGAAGACCAAGAATTGGAACCATCACAATATTTATAGGTGGAAGAGACTTCTCCCACAATATATTGTCACGCATTGGTCGACATCAATACTCCACAAACTCTCAAGATAGAAGGATTTGTCAAAAATAAAAAGGTAACAATGTTGATTGGTTTTGGTAATACCCATAAATTCATCAATTGGAAATTAACAAAGCTTCACAATTGTTTTGTATATCGAGCACAAGGTTTCAAGCAATGATTGCAAATGGATGTACCATAAATTATTCAGGGAAGTGTTGTAGCATTAAGCTCAATATGGAGGTGAATTTATTAGATAGTCCCATGATTTTAATACAAATGGGTTGTCCTAATGCTGCATTATGGGTCCAATGATTACAATCACTCATAACAATGATATTTAATTTTCAAGATCTCTTCATGAGATTTACCTATGAAATAAAGGAAATTAAACTTATAAGTATCCAAGGGAAACCCTTTAAAGTGAAAAGCTTTAATGGAATGAAAAAAGTACTCAAAAGGGAGAACCAAGGTGTAATTGCACATTTTTGTTCACTAAATGTTCAAATGTTAATATCATATATTTCAAGCCATCTCAATAAATTTATTAAGGTCATGATATGTTATTCATTTTCTTTTTTTTTTTTGACAGGGGAATTGGCAACTGGGACAGCCTCGAAACTCGCATAACACGGGGTTGATTCAAGCCGCCACCACTATAACCCCTAGGAGACTACGCCTGCCCCTCTCCACAACTCTGGGTTAGTCCGGGTGTTTTGAACTCGTGACCTTCAGTACAGAGCCCGTCGTCCAAACGAACTTCACCGCAATGTGATTACAAACTCGCCTACCCCGTGGGGCTGATATGTTATTCATTTTCACCCTAGAAGTATAACAAAGATAAATGAATAATGGAAAATATTACTAGAAGCAAAAAAAAAATACTTGAAAAAGGGATTAATAAGTCACGTAATCTAGTAATTGTGGAGTGCATCATCAAACACGAGAACATATCAGTGGAATATGTGACATGGGAAGATGACTTATCCATGCATAATCACTAGCAGTTAGTCAGGAATTGAAGACAACACATATTTAAAGTGGATGGGAATGTTAATCTTATATGAACCTCATGTTAACCCTAAAACTCGTTATAAATCCCTAAATATTGAGTGATTACATTTCTATTATTATGGAGGCTAGAACCTTTCATGGTACCATTTTATTATAATTGTAATCCTATATATATACTATGGAGACATCGTCTTAGGATCATCAAATCTTGTCTTGTACATTGTATTCATTATAAAAGGAGGTTTTCCCCTAAAATAGAACTTTAATTATTTCTTTCTATCATTGTTAAGGTGCAAGATTAATAGAAAATAAATGTACCAACTACAAGGACAGACTTGAATATTTTTCGTTTGGGTTAATATGATGCTTTAATTGGTATGGATAGGCTAGCATCTCATAGGGTAAGATGGATTTATATAATAAAACTTTTGATTGTGTATATGATGAAGGAAAACCCAACCTAGTGAAAGGTACTCATAGGCCCCTTCTTTTGACACAAATTTTGGTGAGTTGAAAAGAATTTATAGAAAAGGATATAAATTATATTAGTCCATATAGAGCCAATGAATAAAAAGGTATTAAAAATGGAATATTTTAAATACTTCAAGAATTTAAGGATGTATTTCCATATGAGATACTTATGATACCTACTAGAGGAGATATGTTTTTTCTGTTGATTTAATACTAGGATCTTGACACCTTTGTCTAAAGACCATATAGAAAGTATAATCCAAATTTGATGGAGTTAAAAATGAAAGTGTGGAAGTTGTTGGATAAAGGGTATATGAGACCAAGTGTATCTTGCTGAAAATGAAATAAGAAAATCATAATTTAATTTTGTCCTTGAATTAAATTAGGAATAAAATTGTAATTCCACATCACAAGACAACTTCTACGAGTTAACTAAGTTAATTTCACATAGTTGGCTAAGTATATTCGAGCTGAGGGACTAACTAGATTCATGTAGAGTGTCTCCTACATTATAGGAGCCCTAGTTGAGTTTATTTTGATTTGTAATTAATTAATTTAGTTTAACTAAGCTAAAGTCAGTTAAACTAGTTCCAAGTGATGGAGGAACTAGTAGGAGGTTAGACAGTGTGGTACTACTTCATGTGTTCAACCAGTTAACTGATGATTCACTCATAAATAACTCATGCATGTCAAATATGAGAGTTACCCTATGGAGATTGGAGTTCAAGGGTAGTGTATTATCATTCGTATTACCATATGAATTGTACAGGTGGTGCATGCAGTCAAAGGAATTCCTATGAGTATTGTGCAATTCATATTGAGGAATTTATCTAATTAATAGGGGGATAATTCCCAAGGAAACAATGCAATGAAATAGGGACTTGGGAAAGCCAAAAATTGGTTAACTATTGGCCTAGGCTTGTCTAGGAAGTTGTGATATGGATAGAGATAGTGCAGAGGTTGTTCGAGCTTGAGAAAAGCATTGTAATCTTCTTATATTTTCTTAGTAATGCAATATACATATAACAAGGGTTTTTAGTTATGGCTTTCCCCAGGAAATCATTGTGTAATGTGTTGATTTAATTATTTCTCTTGTATGCCCCGTGATTTCGTGATCGCTTAATTGTTTCCGCTGATGAGTAAAGTAGATTCAAGTCTATTTTTTTAGTAAATTACAATTAACAGTTTGAATCTACAAGGAATTTCTACATGGTATCAAAGCATAAATCACTCTAGAAGAGGAGAATATGACTTTGTCTTTTACAGGTGAAATCAAATTTGTAGTATCATTCTTCAGATCCAGCAGGATGTTGTTCTATAGATGAAGACTCGAATATGTTATTGAGGATAGTTCAAACTAGATTTCTTGGAAGGAAATGATCATGGTAGTGTTGGAAGACAACAGGCTGAAGGAATTCATACACAAACATATTCCTAAAACTCTAGCAACTGATGCTAAAGATCTGACAGAGTGGAGGAGATGTGTTGCAAAGGCGAGAAGGATCATACTAAAAGGAGTTTGATAACATATTGTCTCGAACCTCCACGTGAAGTACATTCCATATGCAATGTGGAATACCTTGACAGACCTGTTTCACAATAGGGAGTGACCATAGGAAGCTGGCACTGAAGGAAAAGCTTTGGAAAATAATGATGGAGAAGGGCCACAGAATACCAAAGTACTTGGGCAAGTTCACCCAATTTCGGGATGAGCTTGGGAGTGTTGGTATTATAGTTTTGTAAGACGATCTCATCAGCCTAACACTTCTAGGCTTTCCCAAGAGTTATCACAGCTACCAAGATTCGGTAAATGGGAGGGAGAAGCTGCCAGAGTAGGAGCGTTTATGGTCTGACGTGGTACAAGAAGAGATAAGGTTAAGCACCAGAGATGGAACCAAATCTAGGAATGATGATGAAGAAAATTATGCCTTATCTAGAAAGGAAAATAAAGGGAAAGTAAATAAATTCTAACCCAAAGGAGATTCCACTCAGGTTAGAAAGAAGAAGGACTTGTCGAAGATTAAATGTCTTCACTGTCATGAGTTGGGGCACTATACCACAAAGTTTCTACACAAGAAGGCCAACAAGAAACCCTCAGGAGGAGCGACAGGTGAAGTTCTTGCCTCACAGTTCCAGGAGGATTTCACCCTCATTGCTTGCATGGTGACATTGGTTATGGGTAGTGTGTGGTATTTGGATAGTCGAACCTCATTCCATATGACCAAAAACAAAGAATTATTTAGTGAATTGGAGGAGAAGGACCTCCAAATGCACATCGAAATGGGAGATGATGGAAGGTATAATACAACTTCCATTAGTATTATTACTTTTCAAAGGGAGTTCGGTTCTCCTCTCACACTAAAAGATGTCATGTATGTTATGGTTTTGAAGAATAATTTGGTTTTAGGTTCTATGATGGAGGATCATGGCTAAGATGTGATATTTAGCAAAGGAAAGGTTTCCCTTCATCACAGAGCCTTAGGAAAAGTGAAGCAGATCGGGGTTCGGATGAAGAACCTATACAAATTTTATGTACAAGATTATGTTTCTTTGAGCACAAAAGTAGAGAAGGTGCAAAGCCAAATCAATGAATTGTGGCATAGAATATTGGGCTATTTGCACCATGGAGATTTTAAGATCATGAAACAGATGCACTAGAGTAAAGAGATACATGAAAAGGGTTTACATTAGGGAAGTACCCCAAAGCCACCTTTCATGATAAGGTCAGTCTAGTGCAAACGATCCTTGAAGGAGTTCACTCAGATGTGTGTGGACCATTCTCGACAACCTCCACAATTAAGAAAAGGTGTTATGTAATATTTGTAAATGATTTCTCACATAACTATTTCATTTTCTTCATCCAAAATAAATATCATACATTCTCTAAATCTTTTGGATTTAAACCAGTTGTTGAGAAAGACACTTGAAAGAAAGTGAAGGCTCTTAGGAGTGATAACAGTGGAGAAAATGTGTAGGATGAATTCAAGAAATTTTTTGCATCAGAAGGCATTTGACGGGAGTTAATAGCACCCCATAACCCACAACATAATGGGGTGGATGAAAGGAAGAACATAAGTATTTTTGGAGTTGCACGGGAAATTTTACATGATCAGGGCCTATGATTACACTTGTGAGTTGAAGCATGCAACACATTTGTATATGTGTAGAACAGAAGTCCTCACCAAAGTCTTGGGATGAGTACACCAGAAGAAGATTTCTCAGGTAAGAAACCAGATGTGGTACACTTCAGGACCTTTGGTTCATCATTTTACTATCGTACCAATGATGCATGGAAAAAGATAGAACTGATAGTTGCGTTGGGAATATTTGTGGGCTACGTTGATACACTTGAAAACTATTGAGTGTACATGCCATCTCACACGATCATAGTGGTTCAAAGAGATGTGAAGTTCAATGAAGAGAATGCCATGAGATTTTCCCTTGAGAGGGAGATTGAGTTACATACAGATGAGGAGATTTAAACTCCAAAGGAAGAACCTCTGGATGATGTGGAGAAGCCACATGTAGAGGAGCAAAGAGTGGAAGAACCCACTTATGCAAAGACTTCCATAGATAGAAGGAAGCACACGAGAGAGGTTAACATATTGATGCATGATTCTAGATAGAATGTGGGAGCACCCACATCACAATGCATGCCGAGGAGGTCACCAAAATGGTACATTGGTTACATGGATTTGATGAGCGAGAGTGTAGAGATTTAGCCATTCCCATTTGTGGAAACAATACAGAAACTAGTATGGATTGATGCCATGGTAGAGGAGTATGAATCCATTATCAAAAACCGTGTTTTTCAAGTGGTCCCAAGACCAACAGACAAGTCAGTGGTTAGTTCCAAATGGATTTACAAGGTAAAGCAAGTAGCATATGGGCGTGTGCAGAAACACAAGGCCAAATTTGTGGCTAGAGGGCTCTTTCAGGTGGAGGGAATTGATTAAGAGGATACCTTTTCTCTAGTAGAAAGGTAATCTTCAATTAGATCTATTCTAGCACATTCATAGAAGATGGGATGGAGGATATATTAGATGGATGTGAAGACAACCTTCCTCTGCAGAGTGATTGAGGAAGAGGTGTACATTGAGCAGTCAGAAGGATTTGAGACCTTCAACAAAGAGTCACATGTGTGCAGACTCAAGCAAGCTTTGTACGAATTGAAGCATGAACCCCGTGCTTGGTACACTACAATCAATAGCTATTTCATCAAGTTAGGCTTCACCAAAAGTGAAGCAGATTCAAACCTTTACCAAATTGTTGTTGAAAGTAAATTATTTACTATAGTATTATATGTTGATGATTTAATTCTGACAGGTGACGGGAAGTTGTTAAAATCTAGCAAAGAGGATCTTATAAGAGAATTCAAGATGAAGGGATGGGGCTCATGCGTTATTTACTTGGTATGGAAGTATGGGGATGAGATGAGGAACTGCTTGTCTCTTAGAGTAATTATTCCAACAAGATACTAAAGAAGTTCCACACAGAGAGAAGAAAACCCATAGAGACCCCTCTAGCAAAGATTTGGAGGAAGGAAGGTGCTACTTTAGGTGCAGTAGTGGAGGCTACTATTTAGAGGCAGCTTGTGGGTTCACTTATATATTTTGTGAACGCACAACTGAATATACGTTTTTTAGTTAACCAACTTAGTCAAGCAATGGTTAAGCCAACTAAGCTCTATTGGAAGGAAATTAAACATGTGTTGAGATACCTCAGAGGTACCACTTAGTTCGGTCTTTGGTATAGACGAGCAGAGGGAGTGAAGCTATAAGGCTTCACAGATGCAGATTGGGTTGGGATTCCATCCAATAGGAAGAACACATCAAGGGGAATATTCAGTACTGGGTCAGGCGTAGTTTCTTGGTATAGTAGGAAGCAATGATCAGTTGCATTCAATTCAGCAGAAGTTGAGTACATGGCTACTAGTCAAGGAGATTATGAGGCTATCTGGATGAGGAAGATCCATGTTGGGTTATTTGGTCAGCAGATGGATCCTACAGTGATTTACTATGACAATCAGAGTTTTATCAAAATCTATGAAAATCAAGTTTTTCATGATCATTCCAATCATATCAACACTTGATATCACCATATATGAGATTATGTGCAGAGGAGAATCGTGTTGCTATAGTACATTCCTGTAGAGGAAGAAAATGTAGACATATTGAGTAAGGCACTGTCAAGAGGAAAATTTGAGTTCCATAGAGGCAGGATTGGGGTATCTAATAATGCCTTTCTTGTTGAGAGGGAGTGTTGAAAATGCCACATGAAAATCTTCATTTAATTTTGTCCTTGAATTAAATTAGGAATAAAATTGTAATTCCACATCATAAGACAACGTGCACGAGTTAAATAAGTTAGCTTGACTTAGTTAAATCAATTAATTAGAGTTCAGGGTCTAACTAGAGTCTTCAGTTTAACTTTTTTAAATTCAGTTAAACTAGTTCCAACTAATGGAGAAACTAGCAGGAGGTCAAACAGTGAGGTGTTGCTTCATGTGCTCAACCAGTTAAGTGATGATTCACTCATAAATAACTCATTCATGTCAGATATGAAATTTACCCAATTGAGATTGAAGTTCAATGGAAATGTACTATTAGTTGTATAATCATCTGAATTATATAGGTAGTGCATGTAGTCAAAGGAAGGAATATGAGGATTGAGCAATTCATATTGAGTTATTTCTTTAATTAATATGTGGATAATTCCAAAGGAAATATTGTAAGGAAATAAGGACTTGGTAAAACCAAAATTTGGTTAAGTATTTGCCTGGGCTTGTCTAGGAAGTTGTGAGATAGATAGAGATAGTGCATGGGTTTCTCAGGCTTGAGCAAAGAATTGTAATCTTCTCATATCTTCTGACTAATGCAATATATGCTATGCTCTTAACCTATAGGATGATACCAGAATAACGAATATGTGAAGAAATATACCCAGAACATAGAATAGTGAGAAACAACAACAAGTATTTTATTATTCATAAAACAATGTTCACTTGCCTCTTTGAGGGGGCAACCTCCAATAGAGCAGAGCTCGATTATAAAATAAGACACGATGCTCCTCGCAGGGAGTCTCTATCCTTTATATATGACTCATACATGCAATACCATGGAGCAATGCCATGTTTCTTATTAATACCATCTATCTAATACCATGGCCCATTTGCAACTAACTGTGGTCCCGTCATTAAATGCGGGTTAACCACTTACAATTATTAATATGGCCTTTATTGACTCTTTACTTAACTATAACTATGACTCGATCATACTACATTAATAAGGGGGTTAGGGTGGGACCCTAACATGCCCTCCCCCTTAAGAATAGCCTTGTCCTCAAGGCTGAAGCTGTGGAAACTATTGAAGAATAGTGGCTGGTTCCCAGGTTGCATCTTTCGGAGAGGTGTCTTTCCACTTGACGAGGACTTCCTTGATCATGCGGCCACGCAGGTGCCATTCTCATGTGTCTAGGACCTATTCAGGTTGGAGCGAGATTGACCCTTCTTCATCCAATTCAGGTAGACTGGTTTTAATTCTGTAATTGCTCCCAATCACTTTCTTGAGGCATGAGACATGGAAAACTGGATGGATTTTTACAGTGGATGGCAAAGCTAGCTTGTAGGCCACTTCTCCAATGCGCTGAAGTATTTGATACGGTCCGTAGAATTTTGGAGATAGTTTCTGACAACCCTTTTCTTTGAGTGATGTTTTCTTATTTGGTTGTAGCCTCAAAAATATTTGATCCCCTTCTTGAAATTGGCACTCTGAGCGATGCTAATCTACCTGTTGCTTCATGCGGTTTTGAGCTTGATGGAGATTCTCTCTAAGATGGGCGAGCATGGTTGTGTGGTTTTGTAGGAGTTGATCTACTACTTGTACCTTTGAGCACCCCTTGATATAAGAAATAAGGGAAGGAGGGAGTTGACCATAAACTGCTTCATAGGGAGTCACTTTGGTGGTGGCATGATAGTTGGTGTTATACCACCATTCAGCTAGAGGTAACCACTGTACCCAAAGATGTTGTTTTTCTGAAGTGAAACACCTAAGGTAGGTTTCCAGACATTTGTTGACTGCTTCAGTTTGACCATCCATTTGTGGATGATAGGAAGTACTGAGTTTTAGTTGGGTACCTTGTAGCCTGAAGAGTTCTTGCCAAAAATTACTAGTGAAGATCGGGTCACGATCAGACACAATAGAAGTGGGCATGCCATGCAATTTGAAGATATGATCCATGAAAGATTGAGCGAACAAATTCAGTGTAAAAGGGTGGGGTAGGGTGCAAAAATGAGCATACTTAGAAAGTCGGTCCACAACCACCATGATGACTGACTTGTTTCCTGACTTTGGAAGACCTGTAATGAAATCCATAGAAACCTCCATCCATATTGATGCCGGGATGGGCAATGGTTGTAATGTGCCTAGTGCTTTGATTGTCTCCCCTTTGTGGCACTGACAGACATCACATTCCGCTACAAAAGTAAGGATTTCCTTTTTCATTCCTGTCCAAAAAAATGATCTTCTAGTGCGAGCATACGTCTTCTCAAAGCTTGAATGTCCTGCAGTGGGGGATGAGTGCAATTCCGCCAAAATGCGGCTTTTGAGGGTGGATGTTGGTGATATTATGACTCTGTCCTTGTAGCGAAGAATATCGTCCTGCCACGAGTATCCCTTGGTGGAATTTGGATCCTCCTGCAATTGAGTAGTGAGTTGGGAGAGCCAGGGATGTGAAAACCATTCCCTGCGAGCCTCTTCAATCCATTCTGGAATGGGAAGGGAAATTGTGAGCAGGGTACTTTCCTCCTCAAATTGGCGAGATAATGCATTTGTTACAATATTTTCGCGCCCTTTCTTGTAAATGATCTCATAATCATATCCCAACATTTTTGCTAGCCATTTATTTTGTTGTGGGGATGATAGGCATTGCTCCAAAAAATATTTAAGAATGTCATGGTCTGTGCAGATTTGGAAATGTCGCCCCAATAAGTAAGGTCACCAGGTATCTACTGCATGTAAGATGGCCATCATTTCCTTCTCATAGGTAGATTGTGCCAGATTCTTCCCACTTAGTTGTTCGCTTGTGAAGGCCAAGGGTCGGCCTTCCTACATTAAGACCACCCCAATACTTGTACCCAAAGCATCACATTCAATGACAAAAGATTTGGTGAAGTCGGGTAGTGCTAAGGCTGGAGTGGAAAACATGGCATTTTTTAGAGTTGTAAATGCCTGTTATGCTTCATCATTCTAGAAGAATGAACTTTTCTTGAGGAGTTGAGTGAGGGGCTTCGCAATGCGACCATAATTGCGGACAAATTTTCCATAGTAGCCTGTGAGACCCAAAAATCCTCTTAGGCTCTTCAAGGTCTTAGGTTGAGGCCAATCCTGCATTTCCTGGATCTTTTTGGGGTCCACCTTGACACCTTCACGCCCCACAATGTGGCCCAAATACTCAAATTCTTCCATGCCAAAAGAACACTTGGACATATTAACAAATAATTTATGCTTGCAGAGCAGTTACAAGAGCAGATCTACATGCTGAAGATGTGCAGCTCAAGTGCAACTATAGATGAGGATGTCATCGAAGAAAACAAGGATAAATTTCCTGAGATATGGTTTGAGAAGGTGGTCCATAAGGCTCTGAAAAGTAGATGGGGCATTACAAAGACCGAATGGCATGACCAGGAACTCATAATGGCCTTCATGAGTTCTGAAAGCAGTCTTTGGAATGTCGACTTCCTTCATGCGAATTTGGTGGTAGCCTGAGTGAAGATCCAACTTAGTGAAGAATTGAGCCCCATTAAGTTCATCCAACAAATCATCAACAACCGGGATGGGAAATTTATCTTTGACTGTCAACTTATTGAGGGCTCTGAATTTTGGACACATATGCCATTCCCCATCTTTCTTGAGCACCATGACCACCAGTGATGAATAAGGACTAATGCTGGGACGAATGACGCCTGCTTCCAAAAGTTCCTTGATTATTTTCTATTTCATTCTTTTGAGTGAATGAATATCTGTATGGGTGCACATTTGGTGGTTGGGCCCCTGGGACCAAGGTGATGCTATGATCATGTTCCCCTCTCGAGGGTGGAAGCTCATGAGGCTTGTCAAAGACTGGCAGATTGTTATTTAAAATCTGTTGCTTCTCAGGATGAATCAACAGAGAATTGGGTTCAACGGCCTGGATGGCATTAAATTGAGCTATAACTCCATGATGGCTCTTTTTAAACAATTTTTCCATCCTATGTGAGCTGATGATAGAGGGAGCTCCCGCCTGGAGTCCGCGGAGGGTATGTGTGGAGTTGTTCTGCTTAAGGCTCATATATAACTCATGGAAATCCATTGTGATTAGTCCAAGTGTGTGAATCCATTTAGCACCGAGGACAATGTCGCACCCTCTCATGTGTATGGAAAACATGTGAGTCTTCAACTGATAATACCCCATTTGAAGTTTGACATTTTCACAACGGCCTTCACATTTCATTGTTCCCCCATCCGCAATTTGGACTTGGAAGTTAGAAACTTCTCGTACAAAATAATGCACTACTTTCGCGACTCTTTGATGGATAAAATTATGTGTACTTCCACTATCAATCAAGACTACTACTGGGCGATGCTTAATAAAACCTCTGATTTTGAGAGTTTGAGGTGAAGAAATCCCTGCCAAAGCATGCAGTGAAATAATAGGTTCGTTAGGGTCATTGTCCTTCTGGTTGTCCTCTTCTGCCTCCTTAGGTTCCTCAAGTGGTGGAGCTTCCTTCGATGAGCTGTAATCAGTGGCATCAATGTGAAAGAATTTGGGCTCCATGCATTTATGACCTGGGGAGTATTTTTCATCACAGTAGTAACATAATCCCTGCTTTCTTCTTTCTGCCATTTCTACAGGTGACACCTTTTGAACCTTAAGTGTTTGAGTCGTGCTGTGAACCTGTGGGGGGCGACCCTTGGCGGTGAAATTTGGGCGAGTGGACTGGCCGCTAACACATGTTCCACGTTACGAGCTAGCTTGCAAGCCTCCGACCATGTGGGAGGGTGGTGCAATCAGACGTGGGCTTGTATGGCCTCTTTAAGACCATTGATAAAACATTATCTGTAGAACGCATCTTGGAGAACCCTAGTGCAGAAAGCTAAGGCTTCAAAGGTTGTAATATATTCATCCACTATTCCAGTCTATCGGAGCTTAGTGAGACGACCCAAAAAAGCAGAGTCATGGTCAAAGCGCTCTATAAGAGGTTTTTTAAAGGCGTCCCAAGTCAAAAAACTTCCATTACAACGTTTATGCCATTGCCACCATTGCCATCTTTCATTGTCAAGTACATGCTCCCCACCATAAGCTAAGTCTCATTATCTAAGATGTAATTCAGATTGAAATACTGCTCCATTTGTGCTCCGCATGCTGTCGGGTGAGAACCATCAAATTTATGCATATCCAGCTTGGGAGGTCACAGACGGGATTGTTGGTGGGTGCCCAAGAGGTGAAGAGAGTGGCTAGACTCACCCTCACTGTGTTCATTGCCAATATAGGCCTCCTCACGGGCTTCTGCCTTGCCCTTAGAGAGTGCCTTAGTTAGTGACATCAACTGATCTTGGAGGTCTTTCAAGGATTGTTCAAGTTTGTCAATCTTCTCATTGGCCATAGCTTGAGCTCTAGTTTCTACCATGCACCGATACAATGTACTTGAAATTTGGGAAAGCTTGAATTTTTTTTGGCACTAACAATTGAATGGTACCACCTTGCTCAGCTCGTCATCCTGATTCTTATGGGCTAGATCACCAATAAGCACCCCGGGGGTCTCAGCCTTTTTTTTTTTTCTGAAAACTCCTAACAGAGTTTTACTCCTTGCTTAGGAATACTGCAGTAGCCGAATCCCCAAAATGTCAATGCTGCCAAAAGTCCTACAAAAATCACGCCCCGGTATAGGAACCCCACACAACTACTTAGATGTGGTGGATTTGACAGATCTGAATGGTTGATCGAATAGCTCTGAGTGGCGGAACAGATTGATGTCTGCTGCTGTTGCAAACCCCACTTGTGAGATCTGATCTAGCAGAGATTATGTGTGATCTAGAGATAGAAAAGGGAACTATGGTCTCTAGGAGTGTCAGGTGCTACAGATCACAATATACATAAGGGTCTGACAATAGTACTCGGACCAATGTTGCAGGGCTCTAACTAACAAGGATCAACCGTACCCTTAGCCGTACAACCCGACTACCCTATCATACGGGCGAGTAATCTCTCCGAGTGTTGTTCTCGGTGTACTGTAGCAGCAAGATGGCCGACAGTTTATCTATGGCGAGGTTGCAAAGGAGCTAGGGGGCTTCTGATATACCTAGAGGGTACTTGGAAGACAGTCCATGCGCGGTTTTGTCTAATGCACTACTACTCGAAGGGGTACCCACAGGGGTTACAAGGGAGTCCAACAAGCGTGACCACCTCTTGTATTTCCTGCGTGCATGCCTCCCCAAATCCGCAGGTTTATGCGATCAATGACAGATCCCATGCTTTAAAGACGCCGGAACACGTCTCTAGCCAAAAAAAAAAACTGCTAAGAAATGGAGATCCCACCGACCCTGGAAAGTGCCCTGATACCAGTTGTTATGCTCTTAACCTGCAAGACGATACTAGAATATCGAATATGTGAAGAAATATACCCAAAACATAGAATAGTGAGAAACAACAGCAAGTATTTTATTATTCAGAAAGCAATGTTCACTTGCCTCTTCGAGGGGGCAACCTCCAATAGAGCAGAGCTCGATTACAAAATAAGACATGATGCTACTCGCAGGGAGTCTCTATCCTTTATATATGACTCATACATGCAATACCATGGAGCAATACCATGTTTCTTATTAATACCATCTATCTAATACCATGGCCCATTTGCAACTAACTGTGGTCCTATCATTAAATGCGGGTTAACCACTTACAATTATTAATATGGGCTTTATTGACTCTTTAATTAACTATAACTATGACTCGATCCTACTACATAAATAAGGGGGTTAGGGTGGGACCCTGACAATACACATATAACAAGGGTTTTTAGCTATGGCTTTCCCGAGGAAATAATTGTCTAATGTGTTGATTGAATTCTTTCTCTTGTATGCTTCGTGATCACATGATCATTTAATTATTTCCACTGATGAGTAGAGTAGATTCAAGTCTATTTTTTTAGTAAATTACAATTAGAAGTTTTAATCTACAGGGAATTTCTACATATCTTCTTGGGGAGTAACTATGTTATCTATAAATGAAAAGGATTATACCCTTAGGATGTGTATTAATTATAAACAATTGAGTACAGTGTTTGTGAAATACAAATACCCTCTACCTTGGATTAATCATCTATTTGATCAAGTAAAAGGTGCTAATATAATGTTACAAATTGATTTTGGATCATGATATCATCAAGTTAGAATCAAAGATATGGATATTTATGATATATATATATATATATATATATATGAACAAGATATGGTGACCCTCAATTTATGGTGGTTCCTTTTCAATTATCCAATGCATCGACTATATTCATGTGTATCATGAACAATGTTTTTAGGGAATATCTATATAAGTTTGAATTGAGCGTTATAGTGGATACTATCATGCATTATAATTGTAACGAAGAGCACAAATATTATCCTAGATTGGTTTTGCAAGTATTGAGAAAACTTAAATTGCATGCAATGTTTAGTAAATGTGATTTCTATCAAAGATTTATGTACAATAATTGGGGCATGTTACTCTTGATCAAGGACCCATAGTTGATCTAGAAATATCAAGGTTATTGTGAACTAGTCTAATCTAAATGTTGTTGTAAATAAAAGGTCAGTTATAGGATTCTTCATATATTACCTAAGATTCATTAAAGGATTTTTTATATATTACCTAAGATTCATTAAAGGATTTTCAAAAAATGGTCATCCTTCAACTTCCTTACAGAGGAAACGAGAAAGATTTGTGTGGTCCCCTAAATGTGAAGAAAGCATTTAGTTGTTAAAACATTTTTTAAACAACTCCTTGATTTTAAAAATTGCTAACCTAAACAATGTTTTCACCGTATATATAGATTCTTGTAAGGGAGGATTAGGTAGAGTTTTGATGCAAGATAATCATATAATATGTTACAAATCAAAAAAATTGAAGAATGAACAAGATTAAGTTTCCTATGATATTGAACTCATATTATTATTTTTTGTTCTAAATGTCTATTTTGGTATTTTTTGAAATATTAAGGGTAATTTGTTCATCCTTGTTTTTTTTTGCACTTTAATGTTTTTCTCTATTTTTAAAAAGAAATTTGTTTTCCCTTAATTAAAAAAAAATGTGTTTTTCAATATCTTTAAGAATAAAAAGTTTTTCTCCCCCATTATAGACACACACATAACTTTTTTTATGAAACTATAAATAATTAATAATCAAACACAAAATATGTAATGCCACATTTTCATTCAAAGTCTATTTTTTTTTTTTTTATGGTACCTGTTGGATACCTATACCAATAGGTTTCATATTTCATGATTGGCAAGAGAAAAGCCAAATATGCTCTGCTCTGGTATCCCAAAGATCCCATATTTCCTAGAAAGCAAGAGCTGGGTAAAGTGTTTCAAGTATTGAGGACCTTATTTCAATTTTGTGGATGATTCACCAGTCTAATCTGGATCATGCCATATTTCAATTTTGTGTTATAGAATAGAGAAAGAAGTCTGTCCAAACAGCCTAATCTTGGCAGACAAGTAGTTTAGGTAGAGAAACAAAGGTTCCCACCAGTTTAATCTGGGACCTTGGAAGAGATAAGGGTAGAAATAGATAGAGAAAAGAATAAAGAAAAAGCCAAAGAAAAGAAAAGGCAAGTAAGGGTTTGCAAGTCCAAGTGCACCCTCCAAGGAGAAACAAAAAATGCTAGGCAAGCAGCTGGGTAGGTAGTTGGGGTCGCAGAAAGTGAGTCCTATCATTGCAAGAATGGTGATGATGGGCAGCAAAGTAAAAGACTACAGCAGGAGCATGACTAACCTCCCTCTCCCCCTTCATTTCATCACTAACATTCCCTTCCTTTCAGCTGAGATTTATGAAGAGAGATCATGGTTTTATGGTGGTTCTAGTTCATTCAGAAGCCACATTTCTTGTCTAAAAACTTTTCATTTTGATCTACTCTCAAAACCAAATCATTTTCATATAAACTCAGTGAGATCCCCTTCATTTGCTCCCTTCATTCATATTAACACTAATTCTATTGTATAAATCCTCATATCGCCTATTCCCCTAATATTACTAACACCAAGGTGTATAAATCCCAAACTCTTATAAATACCCACCCCCTTGGCATTATAGCCAATAAAGTTACAAGTCAGGAATCAAATGACATCAGGTCATATTGATAAACCTATGCCAAATACCCCTTTTCCTCATAAGCCAGTTCCTCTATCTCCCCCCTTTTTTTTTGCACATAAAACCTTTAAAAAGGGCCCTAAACCCCACCTTACCCGCTTCAAAGAGCCAAAAGAGCATAAAACCCACTTTCCGCCTGTTAGCCAAGGTTGGCGCGTATAATTGTTTTTATCGAAATACATTAGAAAAGCGCTCAAAAGCATGGTTTATTTGTCTCCGCCCTCATCCGTATATTCCACACATGTCACCTCCCCGACCACCATTAGATCAAGGGCCTGCAGATCCGACGGCCCTGATCGCGTTGGACCCCTTCCGACGTCTGACCGATACCCGTACTAACCTCCCGTCACATCTGCCTCGCATCCGCCGTCCGATCAAAGTCCGTAGATCTAACGATCATCGTGACGTCGGAGCCCATCCGATGACCGATAGATATCTCCCGACGTCCGTATTTGGAGGACGTCATTCCACTGCTACGTGCCCTCACCACCATACGTCAGAGGTACTACTGTCCGATACCGCACCGTACAGGAGGCAGTGCGATATGAAACCACTGCTGGTTTCCAGATTTCTTTATCCCGCCTACCCGCGTCAGCGACGCGTCAGCGCCCCGTCACCCAGGTATGCTGCCCCGTCGACCTCCCTGTCCCTGCCATTGGTCCACCTGTCCTGCCATGTCACCGCCACCGTGTACCAACCAGACAGCGCCACGTCACCCGATGACGTCAGCATGACGTCATCCGACCTTGACCCCACCCTATGACGTCAGCACATATTCGCGCCAAAAGCGTAAAAAGGTCTATTTCACCCAAAATTTCGTGTTTTTTGGTCATTTTGCGTGTTCGTCGTTATTCTGCTCTGCATGCAAACAACGTCCAAATTGTCTACCAACCTGCTAAACTGACCAGAAGGCCTCCAGCGCACCGGTTCAACCTACGGTCACGACCTCTGCGCGTTGTCTTACCAGGTATTCCTCATCATTCATCCTCTGTGCGCCTGCAATTATCTATTTAACGCCTTAGAGAGCTTAATGAAAGCCGAAAATCAGAAATTCACCATTGAATTCCTCAGCAAAGCCTCAAAGTTCCAATTATCACTTCGAAAAACACCGGCCGAGCCTTTCCCAGTGGCATTTTGCTAAGAAACCAGGCCCTGTCTGCGCAATCGTGGCAGGCGCATTTGAAACCAATTTTTAACATTGAAAGGTGCCAAAACAGGGCTAAGCTTCGCTCTTAATTACAAAAACAGCATTTCAACTGCTGCACACCCGGCATTTACCTCCCACTTGCATTTCCATCCCTCTACAAAGAAACTGTGCTGTTGTTACTCTGCATAGTAACACAGCCCCTGAGTAAGAGTAAAATTTGCAAAGGAAAATCATGGACCCCCCTGTAGCTCCCATAGCCCTCAATGTGGCTCCCCTGAATGTCCCTAATAGAACATTTGACACCAGAGCATTGGCAGACCTGGACTACAAGATTACAGAGGAAATGATGAGCAGAAGCAGGTTCCATCTGCAAATATTAAACGAGATAAAGATCAAACATGAGAGGGGGACAGACATCTTGGGAATTTGGGAGTCATTCCTCCCAATATTCAAACTTCCTCAGGTTAATCAATTCCCTGAGCTTGTGCACATAGTTGCTGAACACTATGATGCATCCCAGAGAGCAGTGCTAGATGCTGAAGGTTCAATCCTGTTCCTCATTACCCCTGAAGCCATCAGGGATATGTTGCAATTCCAAACAAAGCATAAGTTGGTCCCTCTGTCACTAGCTGATTTAATAGTACAGGGAGCCAGAACCACAGAGGCCCAAATCACTAAGGTCAACCAGCTCTTCATCAAAGCTGACACTTTGCAGATTCCTCCCATCAACTGTGTTTACCTCAATCAATTGGGCCAAGACCTGGTTGACATGATCAGTCCCATCCTGGGATATGATTCAATAGAACATATTGATGAAACAGTTATACAAATGATGCTTATGTTCTCCCCAGGAAGGAAACCAATCCACTATGATTATGCAACATACATATCAGACAAAATGCATGAACAGTTGATGAATTTGCCAAGAGAAAGAGTGTTTAGGTACACCTCCTACCTATATCATCTGCTCATATACTTCCAGCATGATAAATTCTCCTTCCCAATGAAGAGAGTAGATGCACAGGGCAATCTGAGATCAGTAGTATATTGGACATCTGTTTTCCATGTATCATGCTACTCTCCATATACCTACTGTGAGTTTATTGATCTCTTCATCCATCCAGCCTTGACTCTACTGATTGGTTCACCTCCTCCTAGACTGACAGAGGACATGAAAAGGTGCCTACATTTGTCAAAAGTATACAGTATTGGGGACTGGTATCTTTACCAACACCACACCGTTATCAGAATATATGGGTGTGAGTTACCCCCATTTAGACTACCCAAATTTGTGCCCATGAGGCTATTTGCCTTAGAATACTTCAGGCAGTTTGGCTATGTGGATATGTTCCACTTCTCAGGCAGAGGCAAGAAAGCACAGCTGAAAATCAAGAGCCAACTTGGCCATTTAGTCTACAATGAAAGGGATGAAGGGTGGAAGGAGGCAGATAGAATACTGGTGGGATTTGGTTTGAAGTACAGTTTTATATGGAAACCCTATGACCCCAACAACTTCATCACAATGAGGAGACTCAAATATAAACTGTCTGCTTACGGTCATCATAGCCTCCCCAAAATTGAAAAATATGCCAATCAAAGCAAGTGGAAAAGGGGAACTCTAGAAGAAGATATAACTCAAAAAGAGCTTGATCAAAGAGCTCTGAACAATCAAAAGAAGATGGCTGACCTTGAGTTTTATGCACAGGTCCCCTCACTGCCAAGCACACAAATTGGAGCAGCAGCCTCCTCTTCAACTACTCCACAGCAAACTACAAAGGTTGCTGGAAAAGTCTCAGAAAAAGGAAAGGAAAAGGAAATGGAGGCAGAGCAAGAGCAACAGCAGGAACAGCAGCAGGAAGACATAGAACAGCAAGAGGAACAGCACCAAGAAAAACAAGGGCAGGAGCCGCCTGCCCAGCAAAAGGAAACAGTGGATACTCCTCAGACCACTGAACAAGTCATACCTACAAGGCAAGACTCTACATTTGATGCCTCGGTCCTCCAAACCCCTCAAAAGGAGGACACATTTCTCTTAAGGAAAAGGGAGAGAGAAACTCCCTTGACATCCTCTATCAATCAAGGAGGGAAAAGGCAAAGACTCAACGATTTTCCAGAAGAGGATATAGCCATCCGAGAAGCATCGGGCATGGGCCCACCAAGTCAAGAAATTTCAGCAAGTTCCTCCCAGCAGGAACTAGACAGGACAATGGGAGGGGAAGTCACCTCCTCCAGCCAGCAGAAAGAGGAAAGAGTGAGCATAAAGCAGCAGTTCATAGACATTAAGAGAAGGAGTGACCCAATCAAAGTTCAATTATACAATCACCTACTTAACATGGCTCCTTCCAATCAGCAGAGACTCATGTCTGCTTTTGATGTAGGTGAGGGCAAACTGACATTGAGTCATTTTATGCCTACGGCACTCAAGCCACAGTCTTCTGCTGATTATCTCAGGACCAATTTAGAGGTCCTTGCCAAAGACATACACCCCATGGACAAAATTGAGTTGCATAAACAAACAGGGGAAATGGTGTATGCTTCATTGGCCGATAAGACCTTGGACAACTACAAGTTAACAAGCAGTCTGAATGCTACGGCTTCCCAGCTGGAGCTAGAGAGAGCCTCTTCTCAGGCCAAAGACAACAGGATCAAAACCCTAGAAGAAATCATCATAGAGATTGGGCACAATCCCAATGATATTAAAGGGATACAAGAGATCTTAAAAATCAGAGATGCTGATATGGCTGCACTAAGGAAGAAGATTAAACTTCCAGCCACTATCCATCCACAGACCGATGAAGTGGAAAAACAAAGGTATGAACAGGATTCCACTGCTCTGTTAATTTCTGTTTACAAAGAATTTCTGAAGGCACAAGAAACATTGGGGCAATATGAGGCCACACAAGCACCTCTGAAAGGATCATCAACACAAGCACAAGAGGGGCAAACATCTCAGCCCCCTCCACAGGTCATTAATCTTGAGGAGACTGCTCCTACTACTGCACCTCCACCTCAGCAGGTTGAACAACCAGCCACATCTACTTCAGCAGCACCCACCAGCACAGATCAGAGCTTAGACATGCAAAAGCTAAAAAGCGAAATACAAGCTTTAGAAGCACAAATGATGCAGCTAAATGAAACTAAGGAGCAGCTGGCCAAGGTGAATGAAAGGCATGACAAAACAAAAAGAGAAGTAGGAGAGAAGGCCAAAGAAATCAAAGCTCTTAAAGACAAAATCAAGGAGCTTGAGAAAGAGCTACAGCTAGATAAAATCATAGCCGAAATCAGAGCAATGATATGGTCCAATATTGGTAAGTCTATCAATAACCAGTGGTCATACATTGAGACAATCCATGAGCAACTGGAGCTCATTCCTAAAGCGCAGAGGGAAATCAGAACATCAAGGGCCTTGTTGGGGAACATGCCTGAAATTGCAACCAAAATGATCAATGTGCTCAATCATAAGACCAGTTCTCAGTTGACCATTATGGGGATCGCAAACAGAACTGATACTATCCAAATGATCAAGAGGGTTCTTACTCTTAGAAATCTGATGCAAACCTTAGACAGAAGAACCCAGGATATGCAAACTGAGGTAAACAGGTTCTTTGAGAAGTTTCGGGTATTGGAAAGTAAAGGACTCCCTAGCTTGCTGAACAATGGAGGGAGATTATTCACTCATGAAGAATATGCCAAGAGAGTGAATGTTTTTGCCTCATCACAGGTAAATGAGAAAGCCAGCACCTCAGAAGATACAGGGCCTATCACAGGACAGATTTTCTATGGTAAGATAGAACCTCTAATTTTTATAATGAATGAAATGAATCATCTATTTGATGTAGCCCCCAATTTTTTCAAGTATACAGAAGCTGAAGAGACAATGCAGGCCATCCTCAAGCATCAGCTCCCTACACAGGAATGGTGGACAGATGCCATCCAGAGAATTTTGTAAACATTAAGCCATGCATTAATTCCAGTTTTTTCTATAAATTCTGATAGAAAGAACAGTCAGCAAAATCAGCAGGCATCATAAAGTCAAAGCTGAGCCAACTCAGTAGATGGAGCAGCCAACAAAGCAGGAAGGACAAACGCAGCTGGCAAAGCCATGAAATTCATTGCGGAGGCAAAAGTAAATGCGTACCTACAGGATCGGTACATAGTAATGTAACCGACTCAGTGACTCCTTAAAGTCAAAACAATCATCTGACAGACATAAAGGGCATTTACTCTGCATTTAATGTTGTAATAACTCCCTGCGTACTTTCTGAACACTACCGAAGATATTTTCTCTCTCTCAGATGACTCAATGCCTGAGATATTTTGTATACTTATTTCTATATAAACCCCTGCGCATGATAGAGCAAGGGTTGTTGTAATTTTCCTTTGAAGAGCTCTCGCTTGCTGTAAAAAATTCTCAGAGAAATAATACAAAAGGAGAATGGAATTTCCAAAGCTTGGTGTACTTTGATGCGTTGTGATGAATGGTGAATGTTGCAGGATTCCAGAGTGTTTCATAAAACAATAAGTTTTCTCAAATCTCTGTATTACATGTTTTCGAGTCTTTTGTTCTCTTTTATCGTTCAGATATTTTACACTTAATAGCAAAGTAGAAGAATAGTTTCAGGACTTAATCCATGATTACCCTGAACTCAAACTGAGCTATTATCCATGTTTTCCTCAGATATAGTAACAAAAGTGTAATTCTTAGTTGCTGCACTTTGAATCTATATCTTTCGCTGTGATAGACATTCCCAGGGATTCAAGTTTGCCCCTGTGACATCTGTCTTTTCTCGTAACCAGTTTGGTGGAAACAGTTAACAACGAGTGAAAATTCTTGAATGCTTTCATTGTTTGTCTTACCTGTTTCCTGTTATTAATCAAAATTTGTTCTATGAAACATCCAAATGGCCCTGTAAGTTTCACCGGTTCATCTCAAAGTTTTCTAGACACCTACAGCCACAGACTCCATTGCCCAATGATACTTAACTCTCTGAATATCACATCATAAGAGATCTGAAGGATATTCTTCAACCAAAACATAAACAAAACCTGTGCATAATAGCTAGCCTAAAACCCTATCATAAACAGTTATAAATCATAAAGAGAGAGCCCTCTCTGATCACAGTTTGGCTAGAAACAGTGATCCAAAGATTGGTTAGTGGTTACCCCGGCCGTATTCCCTTGGGAGTCATAGGGAACAACCTGGGTGTTAACATAATTGGCGACTCCACTGGGGAGCTTCTTATAAGTTTTTTAGATACTATCTATCTTCCAAAGCTACCATCAAGCCTGAAACTAGCCAAGAGGCCTTAGGACTGTTTCTGTAAACACAGGGACAGCTTTAGGGAAGAGCTAACTAGGGAATCTTCATCCTAGCTTTGAAAAATATATAGTCATTCCAGAATTCTTACCTAGTCCTTGTACATATTAACCCTCCTGTATAAAGTTCTAAAAGAATACGTAGAAGCTGGCTCCCAAAAGAAACCCAAGGCACACTAGGGCAAACCCTGACCCTGATCAACCCATCATTGTTGATAACCCAAATATCATTCCAAAGAACATAAGGAGACAACAAAAGCAGGAGAAGCCTGCTGATTCAGGTATAAGTTCAGACCAACCTATCCTCATTCCTACTCCTTGCAAAGTCCTTTTTCGGTCCACCCCTAGTTCCCCTAGTTCATCATCAACACCTCAAAGCCCTCCTCTCCCATCTTCACCATCTGCACATACTCTTTCAACCAGTTTCCCGCTTGTTACCCCTGTTATACCTGTAATCCCAGCTGTCCCATTTGTTCCTATTAACCCTATAAACCCCATAAACATGGCTAACAGATATGCACCTCTGCAGATACCAGCCAATGCACCGGCTCTACCTCAAGACTACCAAACCAAAATCTCATTTTTTGACTCCAATGGCCCTTTGACAGCTGTCCAGCATGCTAAGAAGATGCAAGATCACTTTGAGACCTTTGAAATAGATGATGACAGTGTCAGGATGAGAATTTTTGTTCAAAGCTTAACCGGGGATGTCAGAACTTGGTTTAGATCCCTGAATGCAAATTCCATTGCAACCCCTGAGTTCCTGTACCAAGAGTTTACCAACAGATGGGAGAAGAACAAAGATCCTCTACACATACTTGGTGAATATAACACTATCAAAAGAGGTCCCCAAGAAACAGTTTTGGAATATTGTGCTAGGTTTAACAATGTATATAATGCTATCCCCCAGAACTTAACGCCCCCTCCTGATTTGGCCCTGTATAACTTTCCTGACGGTTTTGACTCTGATATGGCCTATCAGCTGAAAGAAAGAGATCCTCCAACCCTTGCAGAAGCTCAAAGAGTTGCAGTCACTGTAGAGGCCAACCTAATTGCCAAGAGAAACAGGGCAAAGCTGGAAAAGAAGGCTGGTTTCAGAGATGAGCCCTCAGGCTTTGATCAAAAGTTGGATGCAATACTAAACAGCATGAAGAGACTGGGTGAAAGAGTGGAATCAGTTGAAAGAAAGTCATCATGGGAGGCATCACAAAGCAATCCTCCTAGAAACCCAAATTTTAGGAGAACGCATAACCCAAACATAGGAAAAACAAGTGCAGACCAAGATATCAGACCCCCTTTTCAAGAAAACTATGCAGAAACTTCCTCAGCCAATCAGCTCAATGAAGATCCTGAAATCAACTTAATGGGTCTGGACGGTAAAAGCCATGTTTTCTTAACACAAGAAGACCATGAAGAGGATGAAAGCAAAACATTTCAAACAAAATCAGGAGAATCCTTTGACTTTAAACAAGGGTATGATACTGCTGTCTATGAAGTCCATAAACAATACAAACTAAGGAGTAGGACTGTAAATGTAAATCAGCCTGAAAAGGTAAAGGAGAAACAGCAATCTAAAGAAACCTTAGTCACTGAACCGGATGACAAAACAGACTTGCCTACAAAAGAAGTAGTGGTTGAGGAAGTCACTGAATTACTGTCCCCACTACAACAGCCCACGGCAACCTCATCCTCCCACCAAAATCCGAACATTACCCCTCAAGACATGGGTATGAGGGGCAGGTTCCAAAATCAAGATGAAATCCAACAAGAAGATTTAATGAACAGAGAAAGGACTGCTATCTGTGACTCTAAAATCCAAGTTGACAAACCCTTTGACCTAGGAGCAGAGATTGGCAAGTTAAAAATAGCAATTCCCCTGTCAGAGCTAGCCAAGCATGACATATATAAGCAACAGATCAAAAAATCCCTTCAGCTCACCAACAGCAAAGATGATGTGAATGTGCTAGATGACACTCCAGAATTACTATTTGGCCCAGAGGTAGATGGGAAAACAGTAGGCACAGGGGTTTTACCTTTTTATCTCAGCCTGCATGTTCATGATAAAATACTGCATAATGCAATGTTTGACTCAGGTGCCTCTCACAACCTTATGCCAAAAGCTGTCATGGAAAGATTAAACTTGGATATAACAAGACCATACAAAGACCTGTTTTCCTTTGATTCTAGTCAAGTCAAATGTTTGGGCCTAATAAAAGATTTATGTGTGTCCCTGGTTCAATTTCCCAACAAAACCATACTAATGGATGTGGTAGTTGCTGATATCCCACCCAAATACGGGATGCTCTTATCAAGATCATGGGGAGCCAAGCTCCAAGGCTCCCTGCAATTAGATATGTCATATGCAACCATCTCTGTCTTTGGGCAACCAAAAAGACTTTATAGGGAAACACTCATGAAGTATATGGTCAGCAGTGAAGAAAAGCCTCAAAATTTTCCAATATATGCTGTCCATTCGGACATAGACTCCTTCATCCTCTTCAATGACAGCGCAAGCTTCTCACACAATGACATTAAGACCGAAACACTCATACAAGAACAAAACATTGATCAAACAAGTAGCACCTGCCAAATTTCAATCAGCCCAACAATACACATCAACCCTCCTCTAGTTGTCAAAGATTGTCAAACAAATGATGAAATTATCCTAGGAAACAAATGGGAAAAGAAACCTCTACTCATGCTCACATTGCCATCCCATGAACAGAATGTTAAATCTCCTATTCAGCAAGATATTCTGTGGGTCCTAGAGTTTGATGGCTAAGTTAACAAGTTAGGGGCAGGGGCGGGAGTATGGATACATAACAAAGAGAAAGGCTATGCAGAAGGCAGGGCTTTCAGATTAAAGTTTAGATGCACTAACAACATAGCAGAATATGAAGCTCTGCTGTTGGGCCTAAAAGTAGCAAAATCACTACAAGCCCCTAAACTCTCCATCATGGGAGACTCTGATCTAGTGATTCAACAAGTGAAAGGAAATTTTGTTACCAATGACAAAAGATTGAGGTCCTATAGGTCTGCTGTAATTGAAATATTAGAGACTTTCTCCGAGTTTGTTATCACAAAAATTCCAAGGGGCCACAATCTCCATGCACACAGCTTGGCAACATTTGCCAGCACCTTTAAATTCCCATTAGAACCCAACAATTGTTTCACGGCAGAGGTCAAATATAGGCCTTCTATTCCAAACAATGTCAAAGAGTGGCAAGTATTTGAGAATGACATGCAAATAAACAACTTTTTAACCTTGCAACAAGAGTTTACAGGATTAAATATTGACCTTGAGACAGCAAGTCAATCACAAACGTTTGATGGAGCAAGTCAATCACAATTACAGTTTCAACAGTTTGCCCACCCAATGTCACCTAGAACAGCCAAACAATTACTCAGTCCAACCATTTTCAACAAAGAAAACATTCAGCAAATACACCAAATTGACTGTGAAGAGGTGAGCAACGCTGAAGATGAAATCATACAACTCAAAGACAATCTCCTTCCAGCAGGCCTTACCCCACTAGAGGACATTTTTGACTCAAATGATGTCCCCAGGAAACCAAAGATGCAGCCATTAGATGCAACAATTGAAGAATGTAACATTGGTACCACTGACAAGCCTAAAATAATAAAGCTATCTGCTGCTTTGCCCCCTGATCAAAAACCCAAATATATTGATCTCTTTAAAGAGTTCCAAGATGTCTTTGCTTGGGGTTATGAGGACTTGAAGTCTTATGATACCTCTGTTATCCAGCATACCATTCCCCTCAAGCCTAATCAAAAACCATTCAAACAGAAATTGAGAAGAATCAATCCTGTGCTCCTTCCTTCCATTGAAAAGGAATTACAGAAAATGTTCAAAGCTGGTATCATAGCACCAATCAGGTTTTCTGAGTGGATTTCAAATTTGGTCCCTACAAGAAAGAAAACTGGTGAGATTAGACTTTGTGTAGACTTAAGGAATTTGAACCAAGTGTCACTCAAAGACAACTACCCCTTACCCAAAATGGATCATATTCTTCAAAGAGTAGTAGGAGCTTCAAGGATATCATTGCTGGATGGTTTCTCAGGTTTCAATCAAATCCTGGTACACCCTGATGATCAAGACAAAACTGCATTTACTACCCCATGGGGCACTTTCAAGTATGTGAAAATGCCCTTTGGATTGAAAAATGCAGGGGCAACATTTCAGAGAGCAATGGACATTGCTTTTGCAAAAGAGATTCATGACTTCTTGGTCATTTACTTAGATGATCTAACACCCTTTTCAAAATCTGACCAAGAACACTTGAAACATTTGAGACAGATCTTCATAACATGCCGGAAATATGGTATTTCCTTGAACCCCAAAAAGTCATTATTTGGCTTGGAAGAAGGGAAACTTCTAGGGCATATTATTTCAAAAAATGGCATAAGAATTGATCCATATAGGATACAAGCTATCCTACAAATGCCTCACCCAAGGAATGTCAAGGAGCTGCAAGGATTCTTAGGAAAAATCAACTTTTTAAGAAGGTTTATCCCAAATTTAGCAGAGTTAATCAGATTACTAAACAATATGCTAAAGAAAGATTCAAAGGTCAAATGGACTGTTGAAGCAAAACAAGCCTTTGAAAGTATAAAGTTGGCCCTGACTCAAACCCCAGTGTTAACCAATCCGCAGTTTGACAGAGACTTCATCATTTTCTCCTTTGCCTCCCAACATACTATTGCTGCTGTTTTATTACAGAAAGATGACCAAGGGAATGAGAAACCTATTGCCTTTTTCAGCAGAGCTCTTAGAGATGCTCCCCTAAAGTACCAAATAATGGAAAAACAAGCCTATGCCTTGATCAAAGCTATTAAAGACTTTAGGATTTACATTCTCTACTCCCATGTTGTGGCTTATGTACCAAGTCCTATTGTCAAAGACATTCTCACCCAAGAAAACTTAGAGGGTAGGAGAGGAAAATGGATTGCCAATATACTAGAATTTGACATTGAAATAAAGCCTACAAAGCTGATAAAAGGGCAAGGTTTGGCCAAATTAATGACAGAAGCAAATTTCCAAGCCTTAGATATCAACCAACTGGACAGTGAAACAGAGCTGGCGACTCCAAAGATCAATGTAGCCTTTGAACAATCTCCTTGGTACTCTGATATCTGTTATGTGTTACAAAACCTGTGTGCTCCCCCAGGACTGTCCAGAACTAAGTGTAGGTTCCTAAAAATGAAAACATCTAGATTTTGTGTGATGGATGAAAATCTACTGTGGAAAAACCATGAAGGTATTTTGCTGCACTGTCTAATAGAGAATGAAACTAACAATATCATGCAAGAATTCCATGCTGGAGACTGTGGTGGACATTTGTACTGGAAGTCCACCATGGACAAGATATTGAGGGCTGGTTATTACTGGCCTACTATGTTCTCTGATGTGAAGAAATTCACAGCCTCATGCCACAAATGCCAACTGTTTGAAGGCAAAAGACAGCTGCTGCCACTTCCTTTGAAGCCCATTACAACAGAGAGACCTTTTCAACAATGGGGCTTGGATTTCATTGGGGAAATTCATCCCTCATCTTCAGGGCAACACAGATGGATTCTAACAGCAACAGACTACTTCACCAAGTGGATTGAAGCTGCCCCATGCAGACAAGCAAATGATTCAGTAATCATTCAGTTTTTGGAAAACAATATACTGGCTAGATTTGGCTGCCCAGACAAGATAATAACAGACAATGCTGCTGCCTTCAGATCCAAGAAGATGGTGAACTTCTGCCATAAATTTCACATTACTTTGGGCCATTCTACAGCTTACTATCCTCAAGGAAATGGCCTTGCTGAATCATCAAACAAGAGTTTGATAAATATCATAAAGAAAGTGCTGGAAGAGAACAAAAAGAACTGGCATAAGAAACTAGTAAATGCCTTATGGGCAGACAGACTAACAACTAAAAGATCAATTGGGACCAGCCCATATGAGTTAGTCTATGGATTAGAGGCCAGATTTCCTTCATCACTAGGAGTGCCGGTTATGAAACTTCTACAAGAAAGCCAAGCAGAGCCAAATGACATGCAAAGAAGGATTAACCAGATAATTTGTTTACAGCAGACCAGAGAACAAGTCTTCAGCAGAGTGCAGATACTACAAGAGAAACTGAAAAAGGCCTTTGATAGAAGAACCAAAGCAGAAGATTTCAATGTAGGGGACAAAGTTTTAAAGTGGGATGCAAGAAGAGAAGAGAAAGGGAAACATGGAAAGTTTGACTCTTTATGGAAAGGACCATTTGCTGTCCAAGCAGTACAAGGTAACAACACTTATTTCCTCAAAAGTCTTACGGAAACTGACTTGGATGAAGGTCCTGTCAATGGCAGGATGCTGAAGCACTACTTTGATTATTCCCCATGAGTGGAACCTAAAGATTCTTTGTATATATGCAGATGTACATATTGTTTTCTGTTTTAGATTGTAAAAAGCAGTTTTCCCAAGTAATTTACCAAGCAGTAAAAGGCAAATAGAATCAGAGGTCTCCCAAAAGAGAAACACACTATTTTGACACATTGACACAGCAGATTTCAAAGACAAAGATGGGCAGTCAAGGAACAAGGCAATCTGACCTGCTGTTCTTGGTCTTTCAAAAGAAAAACCATCCCCATGTGGAGCCACTGTTGGATACCTATACCAATAGGTTTCATATTTCATGATTGGCAAGAGAAAAGCCAAATATGCTCTGCTCTGGTATCCCAAAGATCCCATATTTCCTAGAAAGCAAGAGCTGGGTAAAGTGTTTCAAGTATTGAGGACCTTATTTCAATTTTGTGGATGATTCACCAGTCTAATCTGGATCATGCCATATTTCAATTTTGTGTTATAGAATAGAGAAAGAAGTCTGTCCAAACAGCCTAATCTTGGCAGACAAGTAGTTTAGGTAGAGAAACAAAGGTTCCCACCAGTTTAATCTGGGACCTTGGAAGAGATAAGGGTAGAAATAGATAGAGAAAAGAATAAAGAAAAAGCCAAAGAAAAGAAAAGGCAAGTAAGGGTTTGCAAGTCCAAGTGCACCCTCCAAGGAGAAACAAAAAATGCTAGGCAAGCAGCTGGGTAGGTAGTTGGGGTCGCAGAAAGTGAGTCCTATCATTGCAAGAATGGTGATGATGGGCAGCAAAGTAAAAGACTACAGCAGGAGCATGACTAACCTCCCTCTCCCCCTTCATTTCATCACTAACATTCCCTTCCTTTCAGCTGAGATTTATGAAGAGAGATCATGGTTTTATGGTGGTTCTAGTTCATTCAGAAGCCACATTTCTTGTCTAAAAACTTTTCATTTTGATCTACTCTCAAAACCAAATCATTTTCATATAAACTCAGTGAGATCCCCTTCATTTGCTCCCTTCATTCATATTAACACTAATTCTATTGTATAAATCCTCATATCGCCTATTCCCCTAATATTACTAACACCAAGGTGTATAAATCCCAAACTCTTATAAATACCCACCCCCTTGGCATTATAGCCAATAAAGTTACAAGTCAGGAATCAAATGACATCAGGTCATATTGATAAACCTATGCCAAATACCCCTTTTCCTCATAAGCCAGTTCCTCTATCTCCCCCCTTTTTTTTTTGCACATAAAACCTTTAAAAAGGGCCCTAAACCCCACCTTACCCGCTTCAAAGAGCCAAAAGAGCATAAAACCCACTTTCCGCCTGTTAGCCAAGGTTGGCGCGTATAATTGTTTTTATCGAAATACATTAGAAAAGCGCTCAAAAGCATGGTTTATTTGTCTCCGCCCTCATCCGTATACTCCACACATGTCACCTCCCCGACCACCATTAGATCAAGGGCCTGCAGATCCGACGGCCCTGATCGCGTTGGACCCCTTCCGACGTCTGACCGATACCCGTACTAACCTCCCGTCACATCTGCCTCGCGTCCGCCGTCCGATCAAAGTCCGTAGATCTAACGATCATCATGACGTCGGAGCCCATCCGATGACCGATAGATATCTCCCGACGTCCGTATTTGGAGGACGTCATTCCACTGCTACGTGCCCTCACCACCATACGTCGGAGGTACTACTGTCCGATACCGCACCGTACAGGAGGCAGTGCGATATGAAACCACTGCTGGTTTCCGGATTTCTTTATCCCGCCTACCCGCGTCAGCGACGCGTCAGCGCCCCGTCACCCAGGTACGCTGCCCCGTCGACCTCCCTGTCCCTGCCATTGGTCGACCTGTCCTGCCATGTCACCGCCACCGTGTACCAACCAGACAGCGCCACGTCACCCGATGACGTCAGCATGACGTCATCCGACCTTGACCCCACCCTATGACGTCATGCTGACGTCAGCACATATTCGCGCCAAAAGCGTAAAAAGGTCTATTTCACCCAAAATTTCGTGTTTTTTGGTCATTTTGCGTGTTCGTCGTTATTCTTCTCTGCATGCAAACAACGTCCAAATTGTCTACCAACCTGCTAAACTGACCAGAAGGCCTCCAGCGCACCGGTTCAACCTGCGGTCACGACCTCTGCGCGTTGTCTTACCAGGTATTCCTCATCATTCATCCTCTGTGCGCCTGCAATTATCTATTTAACGCCTTAGAGAGCTTAATGAAAGCCGAAAATCAGAAATTCACCACTGAATTCCTCAGCAAAGCCTCAAAGTTCCAATTATCACTTCGAAAAACACCGGCCGAGCCTTTCCCAGTGGCATTTTGCTAAGAAACCAGGCCCTGTCTGCGCAATCGTGGCAGGCGCATTTGAAACCAATTTTTAACAATGAAAGGTGCCAAAACAGGGCTAAGCTTCGCTCTTAATTACAAAAACAGCATTTCAACTGCTGCACACCCGGCATTTACCTCCCACTTGCATTTCCATCCCTCTACAAAGAAACTGTGCTGTTGTTACTCTGCATAGTAACACAGCCCCTGAGTAAGAGTAAAATTTGCAAAGGAAAATCATGGACCCCCCTGTAGCTCCCATAGCCCTCAATGTGGCTCCCCTGAATGTCCCTAATAGAACATTTGACACCAGAGCATTGGCAGACCTGGACTACAAGATTACAGAGGAAATGATGAGCAGAAGCAGGTTCCATCTGCAAATATTAAACGAGATAAAGATCAAACATGAGAGGGGGACAGACATCTTGGGAATTTGGGAGTCATTCCTCCCAATATTCAAACTTCCTCAGGTTAATCAATTCCCTGAGCTTGTGCACATAGTTGCTGAACACTATGATGCATCCCAGAGAGCAGTGCTAGATGCTGAAGGTTCAATCCTGTTCCTCATTACCCCTGAAGCCATCAGGGATATGTTGCAATTCCAAACAGAGCATAAGTTGGTCCCTCTGTCACTAGCTGATTTAATAGTACAGGGAGCCAGAACCACAGAGGCCCAAATCACTAAGGTCAACCAGCTCTTCATCAAAGCTGACACTTTGCAGATTCCTCCCATCAACTGTGTTTACCTCAATCAATTGGGCCAAGACCTGGTTGACATGATCAGTCCCATCCTGGGATATGATTCAATAGAACATATTGATGAAACAGTTATACAAATGATGCTTATGTTCTCCCCAGGAAGGAAACCAATCCACTATGATTATGCAACATACATATCAGACAAAATGCATGAACAGTTGATGAATTTTCCAAGAGAAAGAGTGTTTAGGTACACCTCCTACCTATATCATCTGCTCATATACTTCCAGCATGATAAATTCTCCTTCCCAATGAAGAGAGTAGATGCACAGGGCAATCTGAGATCAGTAGTATATTGGACATCTGTTTTCCATGTATCATGCTACTCTCCATATACCTACTGTGAGTTTATTGATCTCTTCATCCATCCAGCCTTGACTCTACTGATTGGTTCACCTCCTCCTAGACTGACAGAGGACATGAAAAGGTGCCTACATTTGTCAAAAGTATACAGTATTGGGGACTGGTATCTTTACCAACACCACACCGTTATCAGAATATATGGGTGTGAGTTACCCCCATTTAGACTACCCAAATTTGTGCCCATGAGGCTATTTGCCTTAGAATACTTCAGGCAGTTTGGCTATGTGGATATGTTCCACTTCTCAGGCAGAGGCAAGAAAGCACAGCTGAAAATCAAGAGCCAACTTGGCCATTTAGTCTACAATGAAAGGGATGAAGGGTGGAAGGAGGCAGATAGAATACTGGTGGGATTTGGTTTGAAGTACAGTTTTATATGGAAACCCTATGACCCCAACAACTTCATCACAATGAGGAGACTCAAATATAAACTGTCTGCTTACGGTCATCATAGCCTCCCCAAAATTGAAAAATATGCCAATCAAAGCAAGTGGAAAAGGGGAACTCTAGAAGAAAATATAACTCAAAAAGAGCTTGATCAAAGAGCTCTGAACAATCAAAAGAAGATGGCTGACCTTGAGTTTTATGCACAGGTCCCCTCACTGCCAAGCACACAAATTGGAGCAGCAGCCTCCTCTTCAACTACTCCACAGCAAACTACAAAGGTTGCTGGAAAAGTCTCAGAAAAAGGAAAGGAAAAGGAAATGGAGGCAGAGCAAGAGCAACAGCAGGAACAGCAGCAGGAAGACATAGAACAGCAAGAGGAACAGCACCAAGAAAAACAAGGGCAGGAGCCGCCTGCCCAGCAAAAGGAAACAGTGGATACTCCTCAGACCACTGAACAAGTCATACCTACAAGGCAAGACTCTACATTTGATGCCTCGGTCCTCCAAACCCCTCAAAAGGAGGACACATTTCTCTTAAGGAAAAGGGAGAGAGAAACTCCCTTGACATCCTCTATCAATCAAGGAGGGAAAAGGCAAAGACTCAACGATTTTCCAGAAGAGGATATAGCCATCCGAGAAGCATCGGGCATGGGCCCACCAAGTCAAGAAATTTCAGCAAGTTCCTCCCAGCAGGAACTAGACAGGACAATGGGAGGGGAAGTCACCTCCTCCAGCCAGCAGAAAGAGGAAAGAGTGAGCATAAAGCAGCAGTTCATAGACATTAAGAGAAGGAGTGACCCAATCAAAGTTCAATTATACAATCACCTACTTAACATGGCTCCTTCCAATCAGCAGAGACTCATGTCTGCTTTTGATGTAGGTGAGGGCAAACTGACATTGAGTCATTTTATGCCTACGGCACTCAAGCCACAGTCTTCTGCTGATTATCTCAGGACCAATTTTAGAGGTCCTTGCCAAAGACATACACCCCATGGACAAAATTGAGTTGCATAAACAAACAGGGGAAATGGTGTATGCTTCATTGGCCGATAAGACCTTGGACAACTACAAGTTAACAAGCAGTCTGAATGCTATGGCTTCCCAGCTGGAGCTAGAGAGAGCCTCTTCTCAGGCCAAAGACAACAGGATCAAAACCCTAGAAGAAATCATCATAGAGATTGGGCACAATCCCAATGATATTAAAGGGATACAAGAGATCTTAAAAATCAGAGATGCTGATATGGCTGCACTAAGGAAGAAGATTAAACTTCCAGCCACTATCCATCCACAGACCGATGAAGTGGCAAAACAAAGGTATGAACAGGATTCCACTGCTCTGTTAATTTCTGTTTACAAAGAATTTCTGAAGGCACAAGAAAAATTGGGGCAATATGAGGCCACACAAGCACCTCTGAAAGGATCATCAACACAAGCACAAGAGGGGCAAACATCTCAGCCCCCTCCACAGGTCATTAATCTTGAGGAGACTGCTCCTACTACTGCACCTCCACCTCAGCAGGTTGAACAACCAGCCACATCTACTTCAGCAGCACCCACCAGCACAGATCAGAGCTTAGACATGCAAAAGCTAAAAAGCGAAATACAAGCTTTAGAAGCACAAATGATGCAGCTAAATGAAACTAAGGAGCAGCTGGCCAAGGTGAATGAAAGGCATGACAAAACAAAAAGAGAAGTAGGAGAGAAGGCCAAAGAAATCAAAGCTCTTAAAGACAAAATCAAGGAGCTTGAGAAAGAGCTACAGCTAGATAAAATCATAGCCGAAATCAGAGCAATGATATGGTCCAATATTGGTAAGTCTATCAATAACCAGTGGTCATACATTGAGACAATCCATGAGCAACTGGAGCTCATTCCTAAAGCGCAGAGGGAAATCAGAACATCAAGGGCCTTGTTGGGGAACATGCCTGAAATTGCAACCAAAATGATCAATGTGCTCAATCATAAGACCAGTTCTCAGTTGACCATTATGGGGATCGCAAACAGAACTGATACTATCCAAATGATCAAGAGGGTTCTTACTCTTAGAAATCTGATGCAAACCTTAGACAGAAGAACCCAGGATATGCAAACTGAGGTAAACAGGTTCTTTGAGAAGTTTCGGGTATTGGAAAGTAAAGGACTCCCTAGCTTGCTGAACAATGGAGGGAGATTATTCACTCATGAAGAATATGCCAAGAGAGTGAATGTTTTTGCCTCATCACAGGTAAATGAGAAAGCCAGCACCTCAGAAGATACAGGGCCTATCACAGGACAGATTTTCTATGGTAAGATAGAACCTCTAATTTTTATAATGAATGAAATGAATCATCTATTTGATATAGCCCCCAATTTTTTCAAGTATACAGAAGCTGAAGAGACAATGCAGGCCATCCTCAAGCATCAGCTCCCTACACAGGAATGGTGGACAGATGCCATCCAGAGAATTTTGTAAACATTAAGCCATGCATTAATTCCAGTTTTTTCTATAAATTCTGATAGAAAGAACAGTCAGCAAAATCAGCAGGCATCATAAAGTCAAAGTTGAGCCAACTCAGCAGATGGAGCAGCCAACAAAGCAGGAAGGACAAACGCAGCTGGCAAAGCCATGAAATTCATTGCGCAGGCAAAAGTAAATGCGTACCTACAGGATCGGTACATAGTAATGTAACCGACTCAGTGACTCCTTAAAGTCAAAACAATCATCTGACAGACATAAAGGGCATTTACTCTGCATTTAATGTTGTAATAACTCCCTGCGTACTTTCTGAACACTACCGAAGATATTTTCTCTCTCTCAGATGACTCAATGCCTGAGATATTTTGTATACTTATTTCTATATAAACCCCTGCGCATGATAGAGCAAGGGTTGTTGTAATTTTCCTTTGAAGAGCTCTCGCTTGCTGTAAAAAATTCTCAGAGAAATAATACAAAAGGAGAATGGAATTTCCAAAGCTTGGTGTACTTTGATGCGTTGTGATGAATGGTGAATGTTGCAGGATTCCAGAGTGTTTCATAAAACAATAAGTTTTCTCAAATCTCTGTATTACATGTTTTCGAGTCTTTTGTTCTCTTTTATCGTTCAGATATTTTACACTTAATAGCAAAGTAGAAGAATAGTTTCAGGACTTAATCCATGATTACCCTGAACTCAAACTGAGCTATTATCCATGTTTTCCTCAGATATAGTAACAGAAGTGTAATTCTTAGTTGCTGCACTTTGAATCTATATCTTTCGCTGTGATAGACATTCCCAGGGATTCAAGTTTGCCCCTGTGACATCTGTCTTTTCTCGTAACCAGTTTGGTGGAAACAGTTAACAACGAGTGAAAATTCTTGAATGCTTTCATTGTTTGTCTTACCTGTTTCCTGTTATTAATCAAAATTTGTTCTATGAAACATCCAAATGGCCCTGTAAGTTTCACCGGTTCATCTCAAAGTTTTCTAGACACCTACAGCCACAGACTCCATTGCCCAATGATACTTAACTCTCTGAATATCACATCATAAGAGATTTGAAGGATATTCTTCAACCAAAACATAAACAAAACCTGTGCATAATAGCTAGCCTAAAACCCTATCATAAACAGTTATAAATCATAAAGAGAGAGCCCTCTCTGATCACAGTTTGGCTAGAAACAGTGATCCAAAGATTGGTTAGTGGTTACCCCGGCCGTATTCCCTTGGGAGTCATAGGGAACAACCTGGGTGTTAACAGTACCAATGGTCAACACTATAATGTTACTTAATTAGTAATTTTAACCCAAAAAAAAATTGAACAAATTTGTAAAACACTTAAAACCCAAGCATTAAAAAAATAATAATAATAGAAAGGTAAACAAACTTTAAGTGCTACGTTTTAGGATTTTCATAGTCATGATATTTGCTCTTTAATGCCATGATTTTGAATTTTAATCCTAAGAAAAAGGATTTGATGTTACATCAACACTTTTTCATTTCAATGTGTTTTTTTGTCTTTCATAAGCATGATATTTGGTCTTTAATGCCATGATTGAAAAATATTTTAATTTTAACTCTTAAAAAAAAAGGTGTTTCTACATTATCGCTTTGCATTTCAACATAGTTTTTCATGTCTTTTCTAACCATGATATTTGGTTTTTAATGCCATGGTTATAAAATGTTGAAATTTTAACCGTGAAATTAAAAAAGGGTCAAACTACATCACTACATTTAAAAATCACCATTAAAATCATTATTTGATGTGACCTCAAAAATAAAAACTCATTAAAGTCCTCATTAAGTTGGTAACATTGTTTTCTTATTCAATAGTGTTTTCACCGTTTCTAATATGAAGAGTTGCAAAGAAAACCAAGTCTTATGATGCATTAGGCCTTTCTTCCTTGTTAAGGTTTGGATTTGTTTTCCCTCGAAGAAAATTATAGGATTAGTTTGTTCGCTAACTACATTGTATGAAATATCCAAACATTCTTTGTCTCATGCATGATATTTTTGTTTGTCTCATTTGATAAGACACAATTCACATACCATTGTTTCAAATCCATAGTTTGATTCTTTTGAGTTTCTTTCTTTGGTGTTATTGCATTTGCATATTAGAGTAATTGAAGTGATTTGTGAGCTTATTTTTGTATTGGTTTTTTGTGAGATTTTTTTATTATATCGTGTGATTATTGAGAGAGGTTGTGAGATTTCATTTGTCACTTGGAAAAATAAAAATAACTCTCTACCCTCCCTCTAGCTAGTTTTCACCGAATTGAAAAACTATTGCATTCTTAATATAGCTTTCATATTGAACTGATTTTGAGTCTACCAAACACTATCTTAGTTTCACTATGTACCCCTGAGTAAAGAACAACCATAAAATAAAATGATAACAAAATTCACTAGACTATCTGGTTAGCATGCAAACAATATCTTAGTGGTATAAAGCCTTGGAATAGGTTTGGAGATGACACTCTTCAAGGTTGCAAAACTAGAACAGGTTCCGCTAAAGATCATAAATCAATTGTCACATAAAAATATTTCCAGAAAGCTTCTCTAACATAGGAGTGTGGCATATGGTCATATTGGGAACTTATGGATTGATATCCCTACTCCCTTGGTATTGGTGTTCATTGGATTGTGTACATTTAGGGATCACTTTGAGAGGCGTAAGGCTTTCTTTAAGAAATCTCTCTAGATATTTTGGCCTTAGTTTCCCCTACCTATCCGCATGGTCTTGATCACACCTTTCTATTTGATATTTTGCTTCTAAGGTAGTAATGTTAATGACCTATCTTTTAGCATTTTGTTCATAGGGAAAAATTACACCAACAATGGTAAGAGGATATCCCTATTACAAAGTCTTAATTGGATATTACATTTTTTGGGATAGGAGTCGCATCTAGTATGTGGGCCCAACTACCACCATGTTTATTTTAAAATTGGTTTTGGACAGAATGAGTGAGAGAGATGGAATTTGGATCAAAATTCCACTTTAATGCAAGTTGAAGAAACTCAGTATGAAATGCTTTGAGAAAAATATTAAAAGAATATAACAACTGTTAGGCAAGGAGGTAACTCCTTAAATGAAATTGTGTTTATTCATTTATATTGTTCATATTTATATACATGATGGAGTGACTCTTGAGTTTCATCTCTCGATGACTCTTTTCCATTATTTATTATTTACATTATTTACAATTGTTTGCCCAATCCTAGGATTAGGTGTCAACATTCCCTGCCTTAATCTGAAGGGATGTTGGTCAGTCCAAGCATCGTTCTGAATCTTTCAATCTTTTCTCTTCCAAGCACTTTGGTCAAGATGTTTGAAATCTTCTCATTAGTGGAACAATGGTGTAGATGGATTGTCTTGGCCTCAACATGATTTTGAAACAAATGGTATTTTGTATTGATGTGCTTTGTTTGATCATGGAACTTTGGGTTCTTGGCCAACTTTATTGTAGAGGTGTTGTCAATCATGAGTGGAGTCGAATGTACTTGTCTTACTTACAATTCTTCTAAAATTTTCCTCAGCCACACAATTTCTTTTGTTGCCTCAGTTGCTGCCACATATTCTTCCTCTATTGTGGAATATGTTGGAACTAATTGTTTGCATGATCTCCAGGACACAGCTCCTGATCCAAGACTCATAACATAACCAGAAGTAGATACCCTAGTTTCTTTGTATCCATCGAAGTCTTCATTAGAGTATCCAATCAAGATGAAGTCACCCACCTATGTATACTTGAGTCCAAATTCTTTAGTTCCCTTCAAGTACTTTAGAACTCTTTTTGCAGCAGACCAATGTCCCTCACAAGGATTTTACATAAACCTAGAGAGGATGCCAATAGAAAATGAAATGTCAAGTCTGGTAGTAGTTAGGTAGTTGAGACGTACTACAAGCTGTCTATACTTTGTTGCATCCTCAAATTATTTTCCTTCCATGGATGTGAGCTTTAAGTTTTGTTCCACTAGAGTGGTTAGAAGATTGCACTCAGCCATGCCAAATCTGTTCAACATATCTTTAATGTACTTCTTTTGAGAAAGGAATATAGACTTCGAATGTTGAGTTACTTCAATACAAAGATAGTAATGAACGTAGCCCAAATCAGTCACCTCAAAACCTTTCCTCAATTCCTTCTTTATGGATGCAATGTAGCTCTAATTTTTCGATATCATCAAAATATCATCTACATGTACCACAAGATATACAAATGTTTTTCCAACCTTTTTGACAAATGAAGTTGCATCATCAAGATCATAATGTTTAAAATTGAGTTTCAGAAGATGCTCAGTTAACTTTTCATACTAGGCTCGTGGTGCTTGGTGGAGGCCATAAAAGGATACCACAAGTTTTCATACTTTATGTTCCTATCCTTTCACAACAAATCCTTTAGAATAATACATAAAAATATTCTCTTTTATATCTCCATTCAAGAAAGCAGTTTTTACATCCATTTGATGGACTTTCCAACCATTCCGAGTTGCTACGGCAAAGAGTGTTCGAACAATAGCCCATTTTGCTATGGGGGGGGGGGGGGATTCTCCTCATAATCGAACCCTTCCTTCTGTGTAAAACCTTTGGCGGCAAGCCTGGATTTTTTCTTGTCAAGTGAGCCATCAAATTTATACTTGTTCTTGTAGACCCACTTGCAGCCAATTGGTTTGGTTCCCAATGGAGGATCGACCAGCTTCCAACTGCTATTCTTTATCAAGCCATCATACTCCTTTTGCATCACTTCTTTCCATTCATCATGAGAAGCGGCTTCTTTGAAGGAAGTTGATTCAGAATATGTAGACAAAATAAATTCACAATCATAAGAAAAATCCATATCAACAAGTGAATCAAAATCATCTACATCACCTCCATTTTTCCTAGTTGAATTTCTTGATCATGTCTTTCCAACCTCATCAGGATGAACACTTTCAAGTGTCTTTGTTAGCCACTTTGGGGGACCTTTCTGAGATGGTCCAGGCTGCTCAATTGATTGAGTTGGGACTGAATCAAGATTTAGCCTCCCAATTCTATCAATCACATTACTCAAAGTATCATCAGTGGTTCGAGTTTCATGCGGGGGAGAGAGTGCTTCAGAAGAAGATTCTGCAGGTTGATCCAGTATAGGAATCCCCCCTTCAAGATGTGGAATCTAATTATCAAATTCTTGAAATCTTTTTTCATTTGTAAATATATCCAAGCGATTAAGTTGTCATTCAACAACATTGTTAGCTTTGGAAGATTCAAGAATGATTACATCTCTAGATACAACAAACTTTTTATTAACATCATCATAGAGATGGTATTTTTTGGAGGTGTTTGAATACCCCGAGAAGATACACTTACGACTCCTTGCACCAAGTTTATTTCTATGTACTTTTGGTATCAAGGCATAACAAGTGGAACTAAAGACCCTGAGATGCTTTACCAAAGGAATGTGGCCATAGCACATTTCATAAGGATTCTTGTTTCTAATAGAATTAGATGGAAATATATTCTTTACATATACATCCCATAGAACTACATCACCCCAAAACATCAATTTTACATTCTTGAGAAACATCATGGAGTGGACCATAATTAAGATTGTCCTACTCATTCTTTTAGATACTCCGTTCTCTTGGGGATTATAAGGCACAGTTGTTTGATGTTTGATCCCATGTTGGTGAAGATAGTTTTCAAATTCATTTAAAGTGTATTATTTTCCATTATCAGTGCAAATAGAGCCAATATGATATTGTGCATCATTTTCAATCCATGTATGAGAGTTATTGAATGTTTGAAAAGAATCAGAGTTTTTCTTCAATAAATAAGCCCAACACATTATGGTGTAGTCATCAATAAATGTCATCATATATTTGTTTCCATTTACAGAAGGAATAGGTATTGGACCACATAAATCTGAATGAATGAGTTCAATTTTTGTATGCGCTTTGGAATGTGAATCATGAAAAGATTGTTTCTATGATTTCCTAGAATGCAAGCATCACATTTCTTAAGTTTCCTAACAATTGTAGGAAAATAAGTAACACCATTTTTCTTTAACAATCGAAGGTTTTCATAGTTCAAGTGTCCAAATCTAGCATGCCATAATAAACATGATGTAAATGTACCTTCATCATAAGGAGAATTGTATGAGAAATTTTGTGCACGAGCAGAGGTACCTTGCAGCTTGAGAAGCCTTTCTTCTTCTGTCCCTGTCATGACAAGTGAGTGATCTGGTGATTTTCTCACTTCAACCTTGCCGTCAAACATATGAATGGAGTGTCTTTGCTGGCAGATGTGGACCAAGGACAACAAGTTTCTCCTCAGTTGTGGGAGATATAAAACATAATGTAGAAGAAAGTCTAGAAGACCAGAGAATTTGAGCCTTATTATGCCAAGCCTTGATGGATTGAGTTTTGATTTGTCTGCAAAGCATACTGCTCCATCAACATTGTCAGTAAAATCTTCAAAAAAGTCTCTTCTAAAAGTCATGTGGCAATAATCAAGAAACCAATCATTTTTCCAAGAAGGGGGTGAAGCATTAAACAAGTCTTCATTTGCTCCAATATTACAATGTGCCACAACATAGTGAGAGGATTCAAGTGATTTAACTTTCTCTTTGTCATTAGTTTTACCTTTGGGTTGATTTATTTCCTGCTCAATTTCTCCCAAGGCAACTTTCATGTGGATGCATAATTTGGTCCATCTCTATTGCAACGTATGCAATGAAAATCTGACTTTTCTCCTTGAGAGTGTATGCCCCCTCGTGCCTCTGAAATTTATTCTTCCTCTTCCTCTTCCTCTTCAACCACCTCTTCTTTTGGAAGAATCTTGAGCAAAATTATTCTCTCTATGTGCAAGACACAACCTCTTCAGAAGACTCAGGAGTTGCCTTCTTCCCAAAAGATTTCTCTCTCTCAATAAATTTATTCACAAGGGAGTTAAAGATAATTTCTTTGAGGTTTCCATTTCCTTGCAATGACTCAAGATAATTTGAGAAAGTGGGATAAAGCGCCTTGAAAAAAGCTATCAGAGGAATGTCCAGTTCAACACTAGTGACTTTGATATCATGCATAATAGACTTACTTTTGATGCAAGAGCAGGAGGATCATCATTTTGTAATTCAAGGCTCAACAATTTAATCATGAGTTGAACAACTTCAAGTGCAAAGTGTGAGTCATAGAGTTACTTTAGTTTTTGTAATGCTTCAAAAGAATTTAAAAATTGTGAAATATGGTGACTCACCTCTTCATTTATGGATGTTGCAATCAAGGCATAAGCCTTGGTATTCTTATTTTCCCAAATGCCAAATTCCTTGTCTGAGCTAGGCATTTCTGGTTCTTTGTCTCCTTCTCCAACACAAACTCCTTTCCACAGCTCATTAAAAACGAGAGAGTGTTTGATCTTCTGCAACCATTCTGGATAGTTCTCCTTCCTGGTGAGAACCACTCCCACAATAGATATTAATGAATGCATTGTAAAATCTGTGTACTGTAAAAAAGTGTACGTTTTCTCTTACTAAGTGAAAAAATTGCACTGCAGTAGAAATATTGTGAAAATATAATTCTGATATGTATATAACAAATATATATTTGAGGAAGGCATTATATGGCAGAGGAGGAGGTAATTCGAGAGTATGTAGCAGTATTCAGGTCCGGTGGAGCGGTGTGATACCACACCATAATACCGCAACACAGGGACTGTCACACCGAGAGGGTGATACCATAATGGAGGCCAACCATGCTTCCACTGTGAGGAAGTGGTGCAGGTATGGACACTGGTAATAAATTGATATGTATGGAGTGTTAATGTAGTGGTATGTAAGAAACCACCAAAAAGAAAAATGGAAGTATCATATAACTACCAAAAAATGCAGCTATTTAAATCGGGAGTTGGTATACAAATTTAGTTCACCGTGCTAGAGGTATCACCTTACTGCAACAGAGGTATCACCACTCATCCCATCTTTTTTCTACTTGACAACATTACAAGACTCGAACCCGAGACTACCAAAGGGCCTATGGGAGTTGAAATGTTCGCAGTAAGATTGGACACTCCGTTGGCATTATGATACAAATATTTTCCTTGATGGAAACTCTACAGGTCAGCTTAGTTTTGATAAGAGGCTAATAGGAGTAGTCAGAGGCAATAGGGTAGTGGTACAGAGGATCAGGAAGATGGAACTAAGGTCTATTGATTAGAATCAAGAAGTTGAAGGAAGAAGATGATGTAAGAGTAGTTTAAGAGATACACGCAGGTTCACTTAGTCCAAGCAGTGTATACACGTAGGTACTCAAAACAGAAATAGCGTATAACATACACACACACTCCCACAGAAGGCAAAGCATGTACATGTTTAAAACCATGGTTTTGGCTCGAGGTATTTGGTCCAAGGTATCTTTGGACCATGATATGGACCCTAGATATTTAGTCCAAGGTACTCAGTCAGTGGTATTTGATCCAAGGTATTGCTTCTAAATGGATTCGTTCCATGGTATTGAGAAAGGCCAAAAACTATATAAAGAAGAGAGGATCATAAGGCCATATGTGCAAGTGAATAAGATTCTAAGGAATACTTCTATCTAAACTATATTTTATGTTGCACGGTTATGTTTGGGACTAGATCTGAAATATTTATCTGCACCATGAATTCAATATTGGATCAAGATCATGAGACCTGAAATGACTTATTCTTGAATGATATGATATTGGTTGAGGCTAGATCTAATCTTTTGCATTTGTATTATTCATTATCTATCATGATCTGGGTTTGTCTAAAGTCTGGAATTGCAGCAAAGTTTTGAGTCAATATTTGCAGATATGTACGTAGGTTCGTCTCGGCAAAAGAGCGTATACACGTAGGTTCTATTCTTTCAAGTAGCATATACAAAAGAAAGGCTTGATGTTCAGAGATGACTAATCTATCAGATCGGTATTGCTGATTTATTGTTGCTGCTATTTTACATTTGTCTATCAATGAAGTCTTCTTAGATCTGAATGTATATCTGAATGCATAAGGAGGTTGATATTTGATTGATTATATAAGTGAGAAGTAGTGTTTTCTGTTGCCTACCTGTGTAAAGTTCTATAAGATGACAGTAGATGTTTAGTACATTTCTGGTTGGTACAATTTGAGATTCAGAGATTTTATGATTCAAAACCTTTAGGGGTATATGCAGGTTGGGCTAAACAAAGTAGCCTATACACGTAGGTTTTCTTCATTGAAGTAGTGTATACAGTCTGACACATGAATTTTTGAGGTTTTAGTTGGTTCTGAATGTTGATATAGGTTTCTGGGTTTAGCACAATGTTTTGATGACAGTGATTTGATTGTTTCAGATTAACTACATGTTGGTTGATGAAGTTTGAGATTCTAAATTTCTGATGGGTTATTGGTTAGTCAAGGTCTTCATATGTCTTGATATGTGCCAGAGGATCCAGTCTGAAAATTCATGAAACATGGTCCCTGGTGGAAGAGTGGAGTTTTCTGTAGGATGGCATATATGTACTAGTAAACATATTGGCTAGTACAAGAGATAGGGGTTGTAGCTCCCTTCCAGTAGAAGCTAGAGAAAGAGAGAAGGTTGTAACTTTTTGCAGGTAGAAGCCCGCATATTGGTATGAGTCTACACCAATACAAGATTGTAAATAGATTTTCCTATTATTAAAACAAGACAAAGACGACAACAACAGGTGGTTTTCACCCACATTGGGTTTCCACCTTAAATCTTGGTGTTCATGTGTGTTGCTTATGTGTAATGGTTTATTATGTTTATAGCACATGGTTACTATTTAATGATTGATGAAGTACTGATGCACTGATTAAAAATCAACATATGATGAATTAACTGAGTCATAAGTTTACTGCATAAACGTTGGTTTCCTTGAAGACAGTTGCGTGTACAAGCTAGTTCCCCTCTCTGAGGTAGTGTATATAAATCTGATTATGAAAAAGAAAAATTATTGATATAATAATACTGATTCACCCCCTCCCCCCTCTCTTAGTATTATTTCCAACAATTGGTATAAGAGCAGGTCCTTCAGAAGAAGCTTGATCTCTTGAAGGAAGATCCATCAAGATGAATAATCACGAAAGCATGGGATCCATCAAACCACCAATCTTCGATGGGAGAAACTTTTTTTATTGGAAAATAAGAACCACAACCTATCTACAATCTCTTGGAGCAGATGTTTGGGAAATTGTGGAAGGAGGATATAAATTTCCAATAGAAATTCCTATAGACATGGTAGGTAAAAAGCAATATGAAACCAATGCCAAAGTTGTCAATACTTTATTGGGAAGTTTATCACAATCAGAGTTTTTCAAAGTTATGCAGATCAAATAAGCCAAAGAGATATGGAACAAAATCGTCCAGAGCTACGAAGGAGGCTCTCACGTAAAACGTGCTAAGCTTCAAACTCTTAGAATTTAGTATGAAACTCTTAAGATGTATAGTGATGAGAATATAGCTAGTTACTTCTTATGTATATATGAGGTTGTTAATTGTATCAAGAATCTAGGTGAAGAAATAAAGGAAGTTACCTTAGTTAAGAAAATTTTGAGATCCTTGTCTCCTAAATTTGAATCAAAAGTGTCTGCCATAGAAGAAAAACAGGATCTGTAGAATATCACTATGACACAGCTTCACGGAATCCTAACTACTTTTGAGATGGGAAAAGGAGGTCCATCAGATATGAGAGAAGCCACATTTAAAGCTTCAGCAAAAGGAAAAGAAAAGGAAGAGCAAAATGAATCAGAACACATTTTAGAAGAAGAAGATGAGGTAAATTTTGTCAAGAAGTTTCAACAGGGTTCTGGAAGGCTCAAAGTTAAGCTACCTTTCAAATGCTTTGCTTGTGGTAGAGTCAGTCATTATGCTGCTAGATGTCTTCATAAAGATAAATATGAAAAAGGAAAGGAATATGCAAAAGGGAATAGGAAACAAGTTGTGAATAGAAGGAGTTACGATACTCATGAAGATGGCGATGGTTTATCTAATAGTGATGAAGATGAAACTGGTAAAGATTACAAACTTCTCATGGCTTATGATAGTGATGATTTTTGGGATAGTTTAGAAGAGGATAGTGATGGCTATCTAATATTGGTGATTATAGACTTCTCATGGCTTATGACAATGATGATTTTTGGGATTTTTTAGAAGAGGAAAACATTCATGAAGAAATATCTAAACTCAAAATCTGTTTAGAAGAAAAGAATATGATCATAGATACCTTGACATACCAACTTGCTGAAAAAGAAAAACATAATGAAAAACTAGAATGTAAAATTGTGGGCCTAAGAAAAGATCTTGAGAAAACAAAATCTCTCAATATTAGATTTGCTAAAGGATCAGAAACTTTAAATGAAATTATCAAAGTTCAACATTCTCCTCTAATAAAGACAGGTCTTGGATATACTGAAGAAGCATCTCAATCACAAAAGCCGTCAACCTCCACCAAAAGCTATATTGATGCAGCAAAGACTAGTGAACAGTATGAGAATCGTCAGCAAAGGCATAAAGCTGATCACGAGGTAAATCATACTCAATTTGCTCCAAGGATGAATATCAATAGAAGCCACAACCAACCTCAGGAAAATCGTACTCAATTTTCTACAAAGATGAATATCAATAGAAACTACATTCAACAGGGAAATAGATTCGATAGTTGCTGAAACTTCTTTAATGGGAAATGTTTTTCATGTCATAATTTTGGGCACAAAGTTGCTCAATGCATTTCTCACAAAACCATCATGACTAGAGAAGCACAAACTCAAAGGAATGTAACAGGGATCAAGAGAATTTCCTAGAATAATTTTCTCCTCTTGAAAATGAAATAAAATGCTCAATTTGTAACAACTTTGGTCATGAAGAATCTGAATGCAGGAGAAAATTTCGGCAAACACCTCAAAAGGAGCAAACGCCATTAAATACCAAGATATGGAGAAGGAAAGAATCTCAAACAAAAAGATGTGGTATAGCCTTGTATGCAAAAGGGCAAGAAATCAATGGTACATCGATAGTGGATGCTCCAAACATATGACAGGTGACAAAGAGAAACTTCACTCATATAATGCCTTAGAAAAGGAAAAGAATGTCTCATTTGGAAATGACACTCCAACTATCATTAAAGGTAAAGGTTCTATTTTCTTCAAAGAAAAGGATGACGCTGGAAATGTTATGTATGTAGATGGTTTAAAGCATAACTTGTTTAGTGTAGGTCAAATGTGTGATCAAGGAAATGAAGTAGTGTTTCAATCAAAAATATGTGTTATTCGTGAGCTTGATATAGGAGAGACTGTGATCAAAGGTACAAGAACTCCAAATGACTTATACATACTCAAACGAGGACAACAACAGTGTTATCTAAGAAAAAATGATGAAAATTGGTTGTGGCATAGAAGATTGGGACATCTAAGATTTTCTCAAATAAGAAAAGCATGCAAACTCAAGGATGTTTATGATCTTCTAGATATCAACATCCCAAAAAATATAATATGCAAACCATGTCAAATTGGTAAGAAAACCAGAGTTCACTTCATGGAAAAAGAAGGGTTAGCTAGTAATCCTCTTGAACTTATCCATACTCACTTATGTGGGCCAACAAGGAAAATGTCACCTTGTGGAGAAGAATACTTTCTTTTCTTCATTGATGATTTTTCTAGAATGTGTTGGATAGGTCTTCTGAAGGATAAATATGAAGTATTTGAAAAGTTCCAAGTGTTCAAAGCTTTGGTTGAAAATGAATCAGATCAAAAAATCAAATGCCTCGGATCTGATCGAGGAGGGAATTTATATCGAATGAATTCTTTGGCTTTTGTGAACAACATGGAATAAAAAGGGAATTCTCCACTGCAAGAACACCTTAGCAAAATGGTGTAGTAGAAAGGATGAATAGAACAACTCAACAAATGGCTCGAGCCATGCTAGATGAATCTAGAACTCCTGCAACCTTCTAGGGTGAAGCTGCATTCGTTGCCGTGACTATTCTCAACAAAGAAAATGTTCGGGTATATAGCACTCAAACTCCACATGAACTTTGGTATGGTAAGACTCCTATTATAAAATACTTTAAAGTTTTTGGAAGGAATTTTTTTATCAAAAGGACTGATGAAAAACTTGGTAAGTTTGAATCCAAAGAAGATGAAGGGAGTCTTCTTGGTTATTCTTCCAGAAGTAAAGGATATAAATTTTATAATCAAAGACTTGGGAAAATTGTTGAAAGCATTGATTTTGTAGTTGATGAAGCATGTATAAATCCAAAACAGATAAAATCAACAAAATATTATGACAATGAGGAAGATGAGGATTACTTTCCCACATCAAATCAAAATTATTTTGAAGAATAAACCAATGAAGCACCAGAAGAATATATAATGGTAGAAGAAAAGACTCCATCTAGGTATGTTCAGAAAAATCATCTAGAAACTCAAATTTTAGGACAAAGGGAGGCTGGTGTACAAACAAGAAGAACTATTACAAGGACTCAAGCTATCTAGCATTACTATCCTCCACTGAACATCAAAATGTGAATGTAGCATGCAAAGATGAATGTTGGGTCAAGGCCATGGATGAAGAACTTGAGAAATTTGAAAAGAATGAAACTTGGGAATTAGTACCTAGACCTCATGATAAAAATATTATAGGAACTAAATGGATATTCAAGAACAAGCTGAATGAAACTGGAGAAGTCATTAGAAACAAGGCCAAACTTTTTTGTAAAGGGTATGCTCAACAAGAAGTTATAGATTTTGAAGAAACTTTTGCACCTGTTGCAAGACTTGAAGCCATAAGAATGTTTCTTGCTCTTTCTAGTTTTTGGAAATTCAAAGTGTATCAAATTGATGTAAAATCAACCTTCCTTAATGGAGATTTAGAAGAAGAAGTTTATATTGAACATCCAAAAGGATTCATTCTTGAAAATGATGCAAAACTTGTATGCAGACTCAAAAAGGCTCTCTATGGTCTGAAACAAGCTCCAAGGGCTTGGTATTACCGCCTTGACAAATATCTACACCAACATGGTTTTACAAAAGGTTCTGCAAATAGCAATTTATATACAAAGATTGAAAATTATAAATTGCTAATTATTATTGTTTTTGTTGATGATATCATTTTTGGTAGCAATGAAGAATCCATGATCCATAGTTTTTCTTCAGTAATGCAGCCATAATTTGAAATGTCCTTGCTTGGTGAACTTACCTATTTTCTTAGTCTACAAGTTTAGCAAACTAAAGATGGTATTTTTCTTTCACAAACCAAATATCTCAAGTAGATCTTGAAAAAGTATGGAATGGATGATTCTAAACCTGTATGTACTCCAATGGTAACAAGATGCAGCCTCAGCTCAAATGATGAATCAACAACAGTACATCAACCAATTTACATATCCATGATTGGCAGTCTGCTTTATCTAATAGGTACCCGACCTAACATCATTCATGTTGTAGGAATAGTTGGAAGATTCCAAGCAAATCCAAAGGAATCACACCTTCAGGCAGTCAAAGAATTTTCAAATATCTTCAAGGAACTCATGACTTTGGGCTATGGTATCCTAGAGATGCAGATCTTACTCTTCATGCATATACAGATGCAGATTGGGCAGGAAGTGTTGATGATAGAAAAAGCACTAGTTGTGGTGCATTCTATATGGGTTCTAGGCTTGTGTCTTGGTTTAGCAAGAAACAAAAGTTCAATTGCTCTATCTACAGTTGAAGCAGAATATGTGGCTACTGCATCTTGCTGCACACAACTACTTTGGATGATGTAAACTTTGCAAGACATTCAAATCACATGTCCTCCACCCATCTCCATTCTATGTGATAAACAAGTGCCATCAATATTTCAAAGAACCCAGTCATGCACTCCAAGACCAAGCACATACCCATCAAGTACCATTTCTATGAGAACAAGTGCTTGAACAAAAGGTCAAACTGGAGTATGTCCCCTCCAAAGAACAGGTTTCTGATATATTCACTAAACCATTGCCCAGAGAAATATTTGAATATATCAAACAAAAGATGGGAGTTGTTAAATCCAATTTTTAAGAGGAAGTTTACTACACGCTGGTTTCATGAAGTATATGCATGGGTACACGTGATTTGCCTTGGCTGAAAGACCGTATATGTTTTTCTAACAAAAAAAAATAGTGGTAGTACAAATTTAGGGGGAGAGTTCACATTCCACATTTTTGGAATTATGGTTTCTCAACTCAACTATTTCTTAGTTGCATCAGCCATTAGTGTGATATAAGTTCTTCTGTCATGGTCTATATTTCAATGAGTTCTATTGGTCATATGATGTAATTTATTTCCCCAATATCCTTGGGATGGATGATGTAATAATTGTTGTATTTCTGTCATTTATAAACTTTGGTATATCCCCACTTGGTTGGGTAGATGAATCAAATATGGTGTATCCACACTTGGTTGGGTGATTGATGTATGTATGATTTCATGGTCATAGGGAGGTCATACTCACTTTGTTGAGTTGTAGTGTCATGTTATTATATTGAATCATCTCTCTATGGACTCGGCATGTACACAGGGGGAGTATGGATAGCATCATGCAAAGGAGGAGAGTAGAGTGGTCCACCCTTTGCCCTTGATGTCAAAGGGGGAGAGTATTTTGGTATTTTGGTGTTGTATGGTATCTCTAATAGTGTTTATAGCTTGCAGTAATCAATACCATCATGGTTTCCATCAAGTCCAAAGGGGGAGATTGTTGGCATTATGATACAAGTATTGTCCTTGATGGAAACTCTACAGGTCAACTCAGTTTTGATAAGAGGCTAGCAGGAATATTCAGAGGCAATAGGGCAATGGTATAGAGGATTAGGAAGATGGAACTAAGGTCTATTGATCAGAATAAAGAAGTTGAAGGAAGAAGATGATGTAAGAGCAATTTAAGAGATACACAAAGGTTCACTTATGCAAGTAGCATATACACGGAAGTACTCAGAACAGAAATAGCATATAATGTACACATGCACTCCCAGAGAAGGCAAAGTGCATACATGTTGAAAACTATGGTTTTGGTACAAGGTATCTTTGGACCATGATATTGACCCTAGGTATTTAATCCAAGGTATTCGGTCTATGGTATTTGATCCAAGGTATTGGTCCTAAGTGGATTCGGTCCATGGTATTGAGAAAGGCCAAAAACTACATAAAGAAGAGAGGATCATAAGGCCATATGTGCAAGTGAATAAGATTCTAAGGAATACTTCTATCTGAAGTATATTTTATGTTACAGATTTATTTTTGGGACTAGATCTAAAATATTTATGTGCACCATGAGTTCAATATTGGATCAGGATCATGAGACCTGAAATGACTTATTCTTGAATGATCTGATATTGGTTGATGCTAGATCTGATGTTTTGCGTCTGTTTTATTCATTGCCTATCATGATCTGGGTTTGTCTGAAGTTTGGAATTGCAGCAATGTTCTGAGTCAATATTTGCAGATCTGTACGTAGGTTCATCTTGGCAAAAGAGCGTATACATGCAGGTTTTGTTATTTTAAGTAGCATATACAAAATAAATGCTTGATGTTTAGAGATTATTGATCTATTAGATCAATATTGTTATTGTTTTCCTGCTCCTATTTTATTGTTGTTTGTCAATGAAGCATTCTTAAATCTGAATGTAAATCTGAATCCATAAGGAGGTTGATATTTGATTGATTTTATAAGTGAAAATAAGTGTTTTCTATTGCCTACATGTGTAAAGCTCTATAAGTTGACAGTAGATGTTCAATACACGGCTAGTTGGTACAGTTTGTGATTCAGAATCTTTAGAGGTATACAGAGGTTGGGCTGAAGGAAGTAGCATATACACACAGGTTTTCTTCATTGAAGTAGTGTATACAGTCTGACACATGATTTTTTGAGGTTTCAGTTGGTTCTGAATGTTGATACGGGTTTCTAGTTTCAGTACAGTGTTTTGATGACAATCATATGATTGTTTCAGATTAACTACATGTTGGTAGATGAAGTTTGAGTTTCTAAATTTCTGATGGGTTATTGATGAGTCAAGGTCTTCATATGTCTTGATATGTGCCAGGAGCATCTAGTCTGAAAATTCATGAAACATGGTCCTTGGTGGAAGAGTGGAGTTTTCTGTAGGTTGGCACCTATGTACTAGTAAACATATTGGCTAGTACAAGAGCTAGGGGGTTGTAGCTCCCTTCTAGTAGAAGCTAGAGAATGAGAGAAGGTTGTAACCTTCTATAGCTAGAAGCCTGCATACTGGTATGAGTCTACACCGATACAAGATTGTAAACATATTTTCTTATTATTAAAAGAAGACATAGATAACAACAACAGGTGGTTTTCACCCACATTTGGTTTCCACAAATATTGTCGTTTATGTGTGTTGCTTATGTGTAATGGTTTATTATGTTTATACTGTGTTAGGGCCTAGATCTACCTCAGGCTGAGAAAGGCAAGATCTAGGGTAACATCAAACCATGCTTAACCTAGAAGCTAGCCCTACCAGGTCAGGAGAGGGCTCTCTCCTTGTCAATCTCAGCAAAATATGATCAATGAGGTTTGATATGACTAATGTAATGACTAATTTTAGGCTAGGTATATGCTCAAAGGAATTTGATTGAATTTAATGTTGGTTTGTTGGCTCAAATGTGAAAGGCAGATTTGGGTCCGGGCAATGGACATAGTCTTGCAGAGGTTTCTATGGGGCAAGGTAGGCAAATGGTTTAGTACTTTGAAATAAGTGATATGGAGAGTCTTAAGACTGGTGAGGATTTGAAGAGGGTATGAAAATCTCAGGGATCCTCTTCAAACTGCTGAAAACATAGAAAATTAAACAAACCGTAGGTAGATCACTGCAACTTCAATGATTTCTACCTTTATCCTTGATTCATTTAGTTTAATTCAAAGAGAGAGAAAATGGCATACATAAACAAACGTAAAACTTGAATTACAGAAGAAGATACAATACCAATTCAACTTGCCATAGGAATCCCACAAAATGCTACAAACCCTGGTCTATCCCTTTGCCAAACTGTAGAAATGAATGTATAATGCTGATTCAAAGCTTTCACAAGAGTCCAACCTTGACAAATGACTGAAAAAGTACTAGATATAGACAAAAAACAACTCATCCTAGGATTTATGGGTTGAATTCATGAGTTTAGGAGCTGTTTCAACCAAAATCTAAACTAAGAAATGTAAAGTAGCGGGTGGAACAACTTGCCTCTAAAACCTAGGAAACTGATTCATTGAGTTCAAAACTACCTTTTCATGATGTATCTACCTCCATGAGTGAATTTTCAACATTGTTACATCAAAGTCCATCCATTTACATCATATTACATCATGAGTTTCACTATGAGAGAGAGCAAAGTCAAACTAAGAAAAACTGGGCAAAAAACAGAGTTTTTGGGGCAAAATGTCAATTTTCCATCATGTGCACTACACCTTTGTCCCTATGCATAGTGCCTTTCACAGCTAATTTTGGAGGCCTTCCCATGCACCAAATTTTCTTCAAGTGGGCTTGTTGGAAAGCTCTATCTATCTACCTTCCTGAATAGGTGGAATTTCTGAATTTGGTGTCAATTTGCCCCTCCAAAAGTGAGTTCTCACAACACTGCTTCCTGTGTAGCCAAAAAGGGGCAGAAAGGGCATTTTTGAGGTGTTTTTGACCCTTTTGGAAGCTCAAAACTTGACAAAATTTCTTGTCCATTTGTGGGAATTCATATTTTTTCCTAAGGAATCCAAAAATGTTGAGTTTCCCTCCAAAGGAAGTCCCTAGCAAAAGCGCACGCCAGGTGGCGCGTCGCATCAGGTAGAAAAACCTGTGTTTTGCTCCAAAAATTTCAAAATTGACAAAAAGTGTCCCAAATTTCTTGAAATTTGAGCTGAGTGTCCTGCATCAAGTGCTATGTTGGGCTAAGGAAGCCTTAGCCAAAATCTTGAGCTTATCTTGCTCTTTCCTCATCCTCAAATCTTTCCTTAACTTGGCCTTCAAAATCCTAATTCTCGCTTTGCAAACTTTGTTTCTCGCCAAATAGTGATAGGACATGTGCCTCAATATATTTTTCTCTTTGTTGGCATTCTCTAGCATATTTTCCAAGTGCATGTTTTCCCTCTCAAGCCAGTATTCACGATCAGCTTCAATCTCTTGCTCTAGAGGTGTCAATTTGATTTTTCTCTTCTTGGCTACTTGCCGATTTTCTCTTATGTTTTGGAGCTCCTTGATCATCTATTGATCCTCCAGTTGCTTGTGTCTTTGCTCAAGATAGTTGATTATCCACTTGGCTCTCTCTAGGTTGAGAGACAAGTCATGAATGTCAGCTTTCTGTTCCTGAATGATCTCCTTGAGCTTTGAGCTTTGGGAGCCCAAATAAGTGTCATTATCCTGAATGAGAATGAAGTCTCTCTCTTGACCTTCTAAAGGCCCGTCATCATGAAATGGATTCTTACCCTTGTCCTGTACCTATTTTTCTATTGAAGGAAATGAGACCCCTTCCATCCCAGGTGGAGATAGTACTCGTTTTGCTGCTGCAAACAATCTCCTTGTGCCCTTTTGGTAAGTGACAAACACTGGCACACTAGTGGCTTGAGTCTCATGCACCTCTTGCTGATGTGAAGGCTCTCCTGCCTCATGAAAAACTGGTGGGGGTACTTGAGAGCCTGTGAAGACCTCATGTGAAATGAAGTCCTCCCATGAAACATTCAGTAAACTAAGCTGATGCAATATCACAATCTTGATTAATGTAAAGTGATAGATGTTGTTATACTGCTAACTAGGAGGTTTCCTTTCCACCAATGTGGTCATTTTCTTGATATTCTGAGATATGAAATAGGGGAGGTTCATCATCCTCACCCTAGTGAAATGCATCAATAATCTCATGTGGTAGGCATACATGCGAGAAATTTTGCCTTCACAGCTGAAATATTTAATTATGAGCTTCATCAATGGAGCATATGTGTCCTTAAGATACCTAAAAGGGAAAACTCTACTAATCTGCCTCTGAAAACCAACCTTGATATAAGGCTCATAATGTTCCCTGTCCACCAGCTATCTCTTGTTCCATTGCTCACCCACATTCGGAATACCTGTTGCTTCAGCTATAGATTCCAGTGTCAAAGTGAATTTCACACCTGCCAAATTGACCTGACCGTTGTGAAGATGGAGGACAAACAATCTAGCCAGTTCATGATGGTATTTGACTGTTTCCACCATCTCAAAAAATTGATAGCAAGATTGATGTTTGGAAAATGCTACAACCATTGGGCAAGCCAACAACTCAGTAAGTGTAATGGGCTCCTCCTGGATATGTTTTCCACCCTTGTGAGGTCTTCTTGGTGCATGAATTTCTTTAGAGGAGTCACCTACTGTTTCCTCATTTCTGTCATAAGATGAATCTGACTCCAAGTTTGCCATTTTTTGATGTTTCTTAGATGAGTATGAAGAGATTTTATAGAGACAATAGGTATTTTCTACTAAATAACAGGGATTTGATGATAGGGAATGTCAAAGAGAGGTTGGGATGCTGCTGGTAGGATTTTTGGAAATGGCAGGGTTTGGGAAATGACATTTAGGGATTAGGGATGTTAATTAGATTTTGGGATAAGTGAGGTTAGGGTTTTCGGTTTTGGGAATAGGGTAAATATGTATGTGTAAGTGAAAAAGGGAAGGGGAAAAGAGGTGAATGAAATTGTAGTGAGGGGATGTGAAAATGATAGGATGGGAATTACATAGAAAACTATAATTTTGCAAACCCTAGACTACTTTCTCAATAAAACTATGCAAGGAAATAGGGTTTTATTTTTTACCTATTGAAACACCATGAATACCAATGAAAACCCTTGCAATGGTAATATGGAGATGTTAACTTACTTGTGGAATGAAGAATTTGCAAGTTTGGAGCTTGGAGGAGGCAAGTGCACCGTGCCCACTAACAGGTGCACCACGCCTCACTGGTGTGTCGTGCTGGTTATAAACCCAGTGTAAACTCTACGTTGTGTGCGCCGCGCCAGCGAAGTGCATCGCGCCTTGACCCAGGTGCACCACGCCCAGCAAGCTTTGCAAATTTGCTGCGATTTGCCCTTCTTCACCTCCAAACACGATTTTTCATTTGTTCACTCTTTCGTTTTGGCACAAATGAAGTCTTCTATACAAATATCACTTTATATACCATTGATTTTGATTTTTCACTTACAAAAAACCCACTTTTCCAAAGTTTGCTTTTCACTTGTTCTTTAAAACTCTGTTTTGGCAGTTTGACTTGTTTTTTGCCTTTTGATGGACTACTGCTTCGAATTTCTGACTCTTTTGTACGAGCTGGAGTGCAAGAGCTTGGCAAGGTGACCAGGGCTGCATTCCGGACTTGTTACATATAGGAAAAATGAAGTTACATGAAATTTTATACATAAAACAATAAAACTTTGTTTTCCCACAAAACAGAGTTTTGAGGAAAAATCAATCACTGAGCATGTAATTATTGAAATTTTTGTTGCTGAGACTTTATTTGACCTCCTCATGCACCTGCTGACCATTATTTAGCTTTTACAAGACCTTGAGGAGAAACCCTAGACCTAATGAGACCTAAAACCCTAAAAATGACTTTTTGCAGATGTAAAGACAAAAAATGACTGCAGATGACCTAAATGTATGAAATTGGGCCAGCAGGTAAAGATCACGAGGGAAAATTTATAAAATTCCACTACCATAAGATGATCCATGATCCTAATGGAATGCAGATGATCAGATGGGACACCTAAAATGCATGCAAAAAGAGAATTTTGATCACTGATGGATGGTTGAAGATACCGACGCTAACATTGGCTCCAATGGGGATGGTAGCTCCTTGGAGGTGCCAAGAACTATAGATATCTGGAAAGAAGATAGTACCTTTTCCATTGGGCTATTGATTCAATAACTTCAGCATGCCAAAACCAATATCTTGACTCAAAACTAACTCAAAACTGAACTGACTAAAACAAAAAATGATTCAAGACTTACTTAACTAAAACAAGTACTTACAAAGCTTTTAAATGGCAGCAGACCATCGATATTTGAGGGCTTCAAATCATGATGAAAACCACCTACCTACTGATGAAATATGTAAAATCATGTGAAGTGGGCCTTCCAATGTAACCAATCCAGCAGATAGCTACATACTGAAATTCTGCTTTCATTTTCCTCGAGCAGGTAGAATGATGTACATATAGGTGGCTCACAATAATAACTAAAACCAAGGCTTAGAATAACGAACCAGGAAACATTCATCTTCTCTAATGATTGCAAAAGAATGCCGAAGGGATCTTGATAATCCTGAAGCACTAGCTTGTATTGAGATCTAGCAACAAAAATACAAGCACTGCCTTCATTCTGATCTGAAAGAACAACTGATTGTTGAGTGATAGGAAGGCATAGAGAGGTATAAGCTTCCACCATCTGAGAGTTAGCTATAAATTCCTCAACCATGAGAAACGCTGACTCGATTTCTGGCATACAGTCTCTCTCAGGCTCATACTCCTCAATTTCATAGTCTAAGCCTTTCTTAAACAAAAAACGTTCTTCAAGATTATCAAACATGACAGTCTTTTCATCTTCATGAAAGAAAATATTATATGTTCGCTGATCTATAAAGCTAATTTCAAGACTATCATCATTTTCAAAAGTGGAAGAAGCTTCACCAACATCTTCTTCACCATGTCCACACTGCAGACCTGCATTAGCTTGGGTTGTAACCTGACCTTTAAGGAGTTGTTCTATTTCATCTTCAGACAGAGGAGATAATACTTTTTGTTTTCTTTTGCTTAAACAGTGATTGTCTTCATTAATTTCAAGCAAAGGAGTATACAAATTTTCCTCATACTGCTGATTCATTTCATGTGATTCTTGTTTACTATCAACATGAAAAATTCCTTCATCTTCAAGCAAAGAAGAAGCTACGGTACACTGACTTTGATCTTGTGTAACGAAGTTGCTGGTTTCAATGATTTCCTCATCATCACGATCTGAATCTTCTTCATCATCATGATCTGAATCTAAATCTAAATTGGCCAACTTGACTTTATCACATTCTAAAATTGAAACTTGACTTTCCTGCATAGTCTTGTTCTATGGACAGATCTAAAATAAAACCTTCTCTTTCCTCATTTTCCATTGCACTAAGATCTTGATCCTACTACAAATTTTCCTAAGCATCTTGACAAGTATCCTCTAAGCTCTCTTTATGTTGTTGAAATGGATTTTCATACAGAGCTTCCATGATCTCATCGTCCATGAATTTATCATCTTCATAAACCTTCTCAAGATTTTCAATAAAACTATAAACATGTTTGCAACAATTCTGAACTAAATTTAATGATGGATAATATTCTTTATACCTTTCAAAGAACATGGCACGAAAATCCTTTAAAAAATAAATAAAAGCAGGCAGAAAACTTTCACACCAAGATCGGGCTTCACCTTCTAGAGTGGCCATGAATATCTTCATCAAGAAATCTTCAGGAAAATCAAACTTCAACTTCCAAATATGTATGTGAAATATAACTAGATGCAAAGTAGCATCATTGCTATCATCATCTTTAAACATAGGCAAATTCATTTACCAATCTACCTTAGGAATTTTATTTGGGAAACCCGGAATGTGATCTCGGCTCATGGGAGCATACCTTCGATCCTGCGAATCCATTTTGATAACCATGAATTCACCAAGAAACTCTTCAGGGTACTGATTCCTGAAGAGTAGAGTCACCATAAAAATTCTGAACCTTTGGATTCTTCGACACTGGAGTCGCTAGGTGAATGATTTCAGCCTTCTGGTGTCTGATCGTTGTCCACCATCAACAATTAGATCTGAACCTGATTACATTTTGCTGAGGAAACTAGATGTTCATTTCATAAACTAAACCGGAGATTGACTAAATCAAGAGCAGTTCGAAGGCTACCTGGCATAACTTCAGGCTCCATCTGTAGTTTATAAAGCAAACGACAAAATTTTATTACCTAGTGGAGTCACCAATATGTTAGGGCCCAAATCTACCTCAGGCTGAGAAAGCCAGGATCTAGGGTAACATCAAACCAAGCTTAACCTGGTAGCTAGCCCTACCAGGTTGGAAGAGGGCTCTCTCCTTGTTAATCTTAGGAAAATATGATCAATGAGGTTTGAGATGACTGATGTAAAGACTAATTTTAGGCTAGGTATATGTTCATAGGAATTTGATTGAATTTAATGTTGGTTTGCTGGCTCAAATGTGAAAGGCAGATTTGGGTCTGGGGAATGGACACAGTCTTGCAGAGGTTTCTATGGGGCAAGGTAGGAAAATAGTTTAGTACTTTGAAATAAGTGAGATGGAGAGTCTTAAGACTGGTGAGGAGTTGAATAGGGCATGAAAATCTCATGGATCCTCTTTAAATTGCTGAAAACATAGAAAACTAAACAAACCCTAGGTTGAGCACTACAACTTCAATGATTTCTACCTTTACCCTTGATTCATTTAGTTCAGCTGAAAGAGAGAGAAAATGGCATACATAAACACATGTAAAAATTGAATTACAGAAGAAGAAAAAATACCAAATCAACTTGCCATAGGAATCCCACAAAATGCTGCAAACCCTGGTCTATCCCTTTGCCAAACTGCAGAGATGAATGTACAATGTTGCTTCAAAGCTTTCACAAGAGTCCAACCTTGAGAAATGACTAAAAAAGTACTAGATATAGACACCAAACAACTCATGCTAGGATTTAGGGGTTGAATTCATGATTTTAGGAGTTGTTTCAACCAAAATCTAAACTAAGAACTGAAAAGTAGGCAGTGGAACAGCTTGCCTCTAAAACCTAGGAAACTGATTCATTCAGTTCAAAACTACATTTTCATGATGTATCTACCTCCATGAGTGAATTTTCAACATTTTTACATCAAATTACATCATGAGTTTGATTATGAGAGAGAGAAAAGTCAAACTAAGAAAAATTGGGTGAAAAATAGAAATTTTTGGGAAAAAACGTCAATTTTCCATCCTGTGCATTGCACCTCTCTCCCTATGTGTAGATCCTTTTTGCAGCTGATTTGGGAGGCCTTCCCATGCACCAAACTTTCTCCAAGTGGGCTTGTTGGAAATGTCTATCTATCTACCTTCTAGAATAGGTGGAATTTCTGAATTTGGTGTCCATTTTCCTCTCCAAAAGTGAGTTCTCCCAACATTGCTTCCTGTGTGGCGAAAAAGGGGCAGAAAGGGCATTTTTGAGGTGTTTTTGACCCTTTTGGAAGCTCAAAACTTGACAAAATTTCTTGGCCATTTGTGGGCATTCATATTTTTACCTAAGGAATCCAAAAATGCTGAGTTTTCTTCCAAAGGAGGTCCCTAGGAAAAGCGCGCGCTAGGTGGCGCAACGCATCAAACAGAAATACCTGTGTTTTGCTCCAAAATTTTCAAAATTGACACAAAGTATCCCAAATTTCTTGAAATTTGGGCTGAGTGTCCTACATCAAGTGCTATGTTGGGCTAAGGAAGCCTCAGCCAAAATCTTGAGCTTTTCTTACTCTTTCCTCTTCCTCAAAGCTTTCCTCAACTTGGCCTTCAAAATCCTAATTCTCGCTTTGCAAACTTTGTTTCTCACCAAATAGTGATAGGCAATGTGCCTCAACATCGTTTTCTCTTTGTTGGCCTTCTTTAGCATCTTTTCCAAGTGCATGTTTGCTCTCTCAAGCCAATATTCACGATCAGCTTCAATGTCTTGCTCTAGTGGTGTCAATTTGATTTTCCTCTTCTTGGCTACTTGTCGATTTTCTCTTATGTTTTGGAGCTCCATGATTGTCTGCTGATCCTCCAGTTTCTTGTTTCTTTGCTCAAGATAGTTGATTATCCACTTGTCTCTTTCTAGGTTGAGAGACAAGTCATGAATGTCAGCTTGTTGTTCCCGAATGATCTCCTTGAGCTTTGAGCTTTGGGAGCCCAAATCAGTGTCATCATCCTGAATGAGAATGAAGTCTCTCTCTTGACCTTCTAAAGGCCCCTCATCATGCAATGGTTGCTTACCCTTGTCCTATACCTGTTTTGCTGTTGAAGGAAACGAGACCCCTTCCACCCTGAGTGGAGATAGTAATCATTTTGCTGCTGCAAACAATCTCCTTATGCCCTTTTGGTAAGTGACAAACACTGCCACACTAGCGGCTTGAGTCTCATGCACCTCTTGTTGATGTGAAGGCTCTCCTGCCTCATGAAAAATCGGTGGGCATACTTGAGAGCCTGTGAAGACCTCATGTGAAATGAAGTGCTCCCATGAAACATTCAGTAAACTAAGCTGATTCAATACCACAATCTTGATTAATGCAAAGTGATATATGTTGTTATACTGCTGACTAGGAGGTTTCCTTTGCACCTATGTGGTCATTTTCTCGATATTCCGACATATGAAATAAGGGAGGTTCATCATCTTCACCCTAGTGAAATGCATCAATAATCTAATGTGGTAGGCATATCGGTGAGAAAATCTGCCTTAACAGTAGAAATATTTAATTATGAGCTTCATCAATGGAGCATATGTGTCCTGAAGATACCTGAAAGGGAAAAATCTGCTAATCTGCCTCTGAAAACCAGCCTTGACATAAGGCTCATAATGTTCCGTGTCCACTAGCTATCTCTTATTCCATTTCTCACCCACATTCGGAATACCTGTTGCTTCAGCTATAGATTTTAGTGTCAAAGTGAATGTCACACCTGCCAAATTGACCTGACCATTGTGAAGATGGAGGACAAACAATCTAGCCAGCTCATGATGGTATTTGACTCTTTCCACCATCTCACAAAATTGATAGTAGGATTGATGTTTGAAGCATGCTACAGCCATTGGGCAAGCCAACAACTCAGTAAGTGTAGTGGGCTCCTCCCAGATATTTTTTCCACCCTTGTGAGGTCTTCTTGGTGCATGAATTTCTTTAGAGGAGTCACTTGCTGTTTCCTCATTTTTGTCATAAGATGAATCTGACTCCAAGTTTGCCATTGTTTGATGTTTCTTAGATGAGTATGAAGAGATTTTATAGAGACAATAGGTATTTGCTGCTAAATAATAGGGATTTGATGATAGGGAATTTGAATGAGGGGTTGGGATGCTACTTGTAGGATTTTTGGAAATGGCAGGGTTTGGGGAATGATATTTAGGGATTAGGGATGTTAATTAGATTTTGGGATAAGTGAGGTTAGGGTTTTCAATTTTAGGAATAGGGGAAATATGTAGGTGTAAGTGAAAAAGGGAAGGGGAAAAGAGGTGAATGAAATTGTAGTGAGGGGATGTGAAGATGATAGGATGGGAATTAGACAACAAACTGTAATTTTGCAAACCCTAGGCTACTTTCTCAATACTTGTGGAGTGAAGAATGTGCAACTTTGGAGCTTGGAGGAGGCAATTTGGATGAGTTTGGGTTTTGGAGGCAAGTGCACCACACCTCACTGGTGTGTCGTGCCGGTTATAAACCCAGTGTGAAATCTGTGTTGTATGCACCGCGCCGGCCAAATGCATCGTGCCTTGACCCAGATGCGTCGCGCCCAACAAGCTTTGCAAATTTTGCTGCGATTTTACCTTCTTCACCTCCCAATGCGATTTTTTCTTTGTTCACCCTTTCTTTTTGGCACAAATGAAGTCTTCCATACAAATATCACTTTATATACCAATGACTTTGATTTTTCACTTACAGAAAACCCACTTTTCCAAAGTTTTCTTTTCACTTGTTCTTTAAAACTTTGTTTTGGCAGTTTGACTTGTTTTTTTCCTTTTGATGGACTAATGCTTTGAATTTTTTACTCTTTTGCAGGAGCTGGAGTGAAAGAGCTTGGCAAGCTGACCAGGGCTACATTCTGGACTTGTTACATATAGGAAAAATGAAGTTACATGAAATTTTATACATAAAACAATAAAACTTTTTTTTTTGAGCACTGAGCATGTAATTATTGAAATTTTTGTTTCTGAGACTTTATTTGACCTCCTCATGTGCTTGCTGACCATTATTGAGCTTTTACAAGACCTTGAGGACAAACCCTAGACCTAATGAGACCTGAAACCCTGAAAATGACTTTTTGCAGATGTAAAGACAAAAAATGACTGCAAATGACCTGAATGTATGAAATTGGGCTAGCAAGTAAAGATCATGAGGGAAAATTTATAAAATACCACTACCATCAGATGATCCATGATCCTATGGAATGCAGATGATTGGATGGGACACCTAAAATGCATGCAAAAAGAGAATTTTGATCACTAATGGAGGGATGAAGATACCGACACTAACATACTGCACATAATTGTTGTTTAATGATTGATGTAGTACTGATGCACTGATTAAAGATCAACATATGATGACTTAACTGAATCATAAGTTTACTTCATAAACAATGGTTGCCTTAAAGACAGTTGCGTGTACATGTTAGTTCCCCTCTCTGAAGTAGCGTATATAAATCTGATTATGAAAAGGAAAAATTATTGATCTGATAATATTGATTAACCCCCCCTCTCAATATTATTTCCAACACACTCTTCATCAAATTTAACACAGAGGCATGGAGGCCTACTGGAGGCCAAGCACACTGGTATAGAGACCTGGAGGACGAGCACTGTGCATAGAGTTGGACGACGGAGAACACCCTCCAAACTACTCCAAGTGCAATAGAAAACACATTTGAGATTAGAGACTTGGCACTTGATAGTGGAATAGAAAATGGATCTGACGGTGTAAGTAATATGGGTTCAGGTTTCAGGGTATGGTAGAGGTGTCAGTTATGCAAAATAGGTAGAACGTAGGCAAGAGGGTGCTACAAGGGCAAAGAGGGCCAAAAATGGAGTTGGCTATGATACCATGTCAGGCCAGGAGGTAACTCTTAAAATGAAATTGTGTTTATTCATTTAGATTGTTCATAGTTATATACATGAGGGAGTGACTCTTGATTTTCATCTCACAATGAATCTTCCTTTCCCATTATCTATTATTTACATTATTTACAACTATTCACCAAAATCCCCATGATTAGGTGTCAACAACAACAACTAAGTAGAGAACATGAATCTTGAAGAAATATTGTTATCAAACTTTAGTGAAGGTACATGGATGAGGAAATATATTTTTTAGCAATTTTTTATTAGTTCTTAATCAATAATAATCATAAACACATAATCAACAAACAATATCAAATAATATGCAAGTTTAAAATTAAAAAACTATTTCATCAATTCTCGACACATAAATTGAAATTACATGGCATCCTTTTCCCATGAGCCCATTCTAGATGGCCAGAGCAAATAATTTGTCTTATGAAGAGAGATCATTTATTTATATAATTGTTTCATGATTTTCTCAAGCATTCTCATATCCTCTAGCGCAATTGCTTAGAAATATTCTTCGTGAGAACTTAAACCAGACAAATCTTGGACTTGTCTGTGAAGCCTTTCAATTTCTTGGTTTGCAGTGGCTAGATCGTTGAACCAAAATGGATCCTAAAACCTCTAAGTCTTCATGTATATTAACTATAAGAAACTCTATTGCAAGGGAAAATAGTGAAAGAATGGCGGAAAACAGAGCTATCAGAGATTCAAATGTCATTGCACCAGAGTCGTTGGATCGGACAGATCAATGATCTAGATTGAATCGGGATATCGTAATTGGGAGAGGCCAACAAAGTATATCGGAGACGGCCTTATGGAAACTGTGATCGAGCACACATCAAAGGCCCAGATAAAATTGCAATATCGGATCGCTATAACACAAAGGAGGACTTACCAAGGGCTTGAAGCTTAAGCGATATGTGATTACAATTTATCGCATCACAATATCACATTGCAACAACACAAGGGGCGATGCCAATGGATCGTGGGTCATGCGATATGGTGATGTGATGGGCCGATAGCGATGCACCGATAGCCGATAAGGCCGATTGGAGTGATCAATGATCAGAGATTGGGGAAGTGAAGCAACATGCAATAATGCTAGACCCGAAAGAGATTATAGATGCGGCTCTATAATATTTGAGTTCCGATATAAAAGGGTTTGTTGGGTTTTTCAATGTTTTAATGTATTTTGCGTATTTCCGTTATAAACCCAAATACAAAGGAAACCATGGCATATGGGCGCTTGTGACTTGCAATAGCGATGCAACAACGAACCCGATAGGATTATAGGTCAAATTCAATATATTTTGAAGTCTGACCTTGGCGGATTTTCCATTGTTTTTAAGTATATTTTGTGTATTTCTCTATGTAAACAGAGAAGAGTGTTTTCTAGGATTTTCACCCCTGCCCAGTCCTTTCCATTGGAAAACAGGTGGCCAACATACATAGGGAATTTTGTAATGATTTTTTAATGCTCAATAGGGATTTGAGCGGACAGCGGCCGGGAGCCAGAGAGCCCAAAAATGGAGACGAACAGAAAAGCGCCGATAGGCTTAAAAATCCATCCATAAAAGAAAAAGAGGGGGCAAGTAGTTGCTCAGATAGAGAGAGAGAAAGAGAAGGTAGAAGACAGAGAGCAAGAGGGAGAGTCTGTGTACTCTTGTAGACTTGAGGTGTTGGGTAGCGGAGGTCCCGTGTAATAGTTTTGGGGGCTTTGAGCTTATAAATTAGGATAAAAATATTGTAAAAATTCCAAAATATGTGGAGTATTAAATGTAATAGATCGAGTCAAAGGGTTGTCCGCCCAGAAATAATGTAAAATAATAGGAAGTAAGTTGGCTTTCCCATGGTCTGCGGACCATGGGAATGTATAAATAGAGCGAGGCTCTATGGATAGAAGTCAGTCTTTTGGTATGTACTTTGGGCTCTGGAATGTAATGGGTTTTTGAGGAACGAAGTCTTGAAGCATTTGTAAGTCTGAGTCAAGAGGGTTGGTAAATAGATAGAGGCTCTGCAGCTGTGTGCACAAAGCCCTAGTAGAGTTCGCAGCTATGTGCGCGGACCCCTGTAGCTGAGTGCAAAGGGTGGATCTAGATGTATTGGTGAAGAAAGTAAATAAAGATAAGTTGATTATGAAATTCTGGGTTAAATCTGAATCATTGCGGATTTGGCTAATTTGTGGTTGATAATAGTTTAATCTATGCATGAATACTTATGTTGTGAGTGTATGTGAATCTATATCTTTTCTGGGTACGCAAACTGGTTATTTTTGTTAAATGTTTTTTTAAAGACCATAAAAAGTAGATCTAATCTATAAATAGCGTATTAATAAGTATTAAGGGCCTAGATCTATGTGGAACAGAGTGGTGCGAAGCCCCCAAATGGTGCGCGAACCCTCTAGACCACATCAAGACATCCCAAGGGTGCAGAAACCTGGTTCTAGCACCCTCCCCTACTACCTCAGGTGGGACCTATGTCCGCACTCCGCGGGCTATTACTGAAAGGGTTGGTAGCTGTAGGATTTGTTTGGCTAAATAGCTCTTCCGAACCTAGGTCAGGCCGATATAAGCCAAAAAATGGTTTCGTTGCTAGGACCGGGATCTCCCTAAGGGGTGTCTGATGTAGGAATACTAGAGTCCTACAAGGAAAGAGCTTGAAGATTGATTGGATCAGAAGCAGTACGAGTTTATAAAACACCGACGTGCAAACCAAAGGCTAAGAATGATGAGCGCGATGTAGCTACTGGTATTTAAAGGAGAAGGAAGCGAATATCCAGAACAATTTTGGTTTGTGGTAGCGGTGGTATGGGCAGCGCATGGAGTTACGAATGATAACATCAAGAAGACTACTTTAGTTAACGCATTGCAGGACCGAGCACTAACATGGTATATAAAGTACTCAAGTGCTAACTCGAATGCAGGGACAACAAAGATCTAGGCCAAATTAAAAAAAGAATTTGGTCGGCCAAAATTAGAGACACAATTGGTCATTGGGTTCAAAGAGATAGCAATGCTACTAGGTGAAACCTTGTGGGGTCTAGATCAGAGGTCAAAAAGCACAATTCGAGAGGCTAACATGACATTGACAAATGTGCAGCATTGTGCGTGGTTTGTGGCATCATTGACACCACATTTGAGGATGCCGCTATCATAGCAAAAGATCTCAACCCAAGTTGAATCATTAGAAACCACAATGAGATTGCACGAAACCCAAATATAGGATCTGGGGTTGGGAGTTCAACAAATCCACACGCATTTACAAAACCTGTGTTTAGAAATGTAGAAGTTAAAACAAGAACAGGCACCTCACCCAGGAGCCCGAGAGGAAGTATGGTGTATAAAGTGTTGGAGCCAAGATCATGATAAAGATCACTGTCCAGTTTTCACAAGCTATGTGGCAACAGGGGGACCAACGCCATTGCCACCAAAGGCACAGGCAAGGCTGAGCACAACACCCACACTCTGGTGCGCGATATGTTAAGAGGGAGGAAAGCATGCCATAGACAATTGTCATCTATTACAGAACATGAGACAACCGCCCATGGCTATTTTTCAACTTTTGCAGATCGGTGGGCCATGAAGAACGAGATTGATATAGCTATCAACTATTCATGGACCAGTCATCTACCTACAGAATGCAGACTGAAGTGTGGGATCAGGATCCAGCCACAGCGATAGCGCGCGGTGGGTTCTATGGACATGGTTGAGGATGGGGAGGAATGGGGCCAGGAAGGGGTCATGGCCAGCTCATGTGTTACAACTGTAGAGGACCAGGTCACTACGCGTGGGATTGTCCTAATCCGACTAGAATATCATGCCCTTATTGTGAGCAATTCAATCATGAACTAATAGATTGTCCCACACTGATAGCGCAAATTTGTGAGAAAAGGGTAGCACAACCTACAATGACACAGAACGTCCTGATGATGAGGTCTGAACTGCGCAAAGAAGATCCCAACCTAAATATGGTGCTCAGAAGTGGCATGGTCATAGGAGAAGACAAGGGGGAACCAACCAAGGAGGATGCAGGAATTTGTAAGGAGACAGGTCTGGAAGCTAGGGAGAGCTTTGTGATAGTCTCTACCCCAGGTAGTATGGATTAATCTGAGCTAAGGGATCCCTCGATGCTAACTACCTTTTTAGAGACATGCATGAAATTGCTTCATGATAATAGAGCGGTTAAGGGGTTGCAAGAATTGATAAATAGGTGCACAGGGTCAAGTGAACCTTGCGTGATCCGAAAATTGGGAATACGTGCATCACAGACTGGGTGGGAAATGAGATTAACAACACATATTGGTGACTATGATATGGATCAAATCATTCTGGACTTGGGCTCAGATGCAAATGTACTACCTAGACAGACATGGGAGCGCATGGGCAAGCCCGTGCTGCAATGGTCTCCTATTCAATTGAGGATGGCGAATCAATAGAAGATCTTGCCCATGGGAAGACTGCAAGGGGTTACGGTAGATATAGAAGGTGCAAGCACCCAAACGGACTTCAAGGTAATCGAAATTGTGGATGAAAGTAGCACTTACCGTGCATTATTAGGAATAGACTGGACCACTGACATGAATGGAGTCATTAACTTAAAGAAGCAGAAAATGATCTTTGAGAAGAGGTCGCTCCGTGTAGTCATTCCATTAGACCCGGCTGAAGGACTGCGCTACACTGAACCCGTGCATGACGAAGGAAGTGATGATGAATTAGATTGTATTTACAAAATCATTGCACGACATCAAGTGAGGGACAATCTGATGGTGGAAGGAAGAATATCATGGGGGCATGCAGACTCCTGCACCAAAGATTCAAATGAAGAAGATGAGCGATGGCATAACCGGCTGAATGGGGTAACCATATTAAACTGCAATATGGTGACTAAATCATTGTGTTGCGTTAAAGCTCAGGATCACAAACTATGAATGTATGATGGGCTAATAGTAGTAGATGAATTCTTGATCAAATTTGAAAGCACGGTACTAGCGCACGAGCGGTTTGATGCATTGAAATGGGCATTGAGCGTGATTCCTGCATGTTGGTGGGGCACACATGAAGGAACCTTTGAGAATTGGTGTGACTATAGGCGCATGATGTAGATACCATTTGGGAAACCGGAACTACACATAATGGAGAAATACAATGGACGTGATGATCCGCACATGCACCTGACCAGATGGGTCCAAGCTTATGGAAAAAAGACTCAACAGGAGTGGGTACACTTATTTTATCATACCCTGGATGTCATCCCAAGGAATTGGTATACTAAAATAGAGCTCTGACATGGCACAGGCGAATGGGATATCTTGCGCGAAGGGTTCCTGTCAACTTTCCTCTTTGAGGATCAATGGATGGATACGGTGGATGACGCGTTGCAAGTGGTAAAGGCCACTATCTTCAAAATACCATCGGAACCAGAAGAAATCATGTAGCTAGACTGGTCGCGATAGTTGAACCAGGCCCTGGAATGTTACAATGTGCAGGTAGAAGATGATGAGGATGACCCTAGAAACATCAATATTCTAGAAACGGAGGGGAGTTAAGAGGTGAGCGGACCAACAATCAAGGGTCCAGACATCACTGCACCACTAAAAACAAAACAAGTAAACATCAAAACAGAGGAAGAATTGAAGTATGCAACGTTGGGAGACTATTGGGACGATGCCACGATGGAAAAGGTGGTCGAGTTGCTTTGAGAATATCAAGAATTATTCCCTACAAAAATCACGGAGTTAAAAGGAATCCTCGGTGACCTGGGAATGATGAAGATAACCCTGAAGCCAAATGCGAAGTCGGTTAAGCAGCGACCTTACCAATTGAATCCAAAATACAAAGCGAAGGTCCACGAAGAGTTGGATAAGATGCTTGCAGCAAGAATAATTGAACCGGTAGAAGAGTTCGACTGGGTAAGTCCTATGGTTATGCAGGAGAAGAAACAAAAGGGTGAAATTTTCATCTACGTCAATCTCAGAAAGGTCAATGATGCATGTGTCAACAATCCCTTTCTGATGCCAATTACAAACAAGGCACTAGAGAATGTGAGAGGATAGGAAGCCTACCCCTTCACGAACGAATTCTCAGGTTACCACCAGATCAAGATCACACCAGAGGACAGAAGCAAGACTACTTTCACCACCGAATGGGGATGTCTTCAGTATATGGTGATGCCCTTTGGACTAAAGAATGTGCTAGCAATATTCTCCCACATTGTGGTAGTTGCATTCAAGGAATTTATACACAAGTTCTTAGAAGTATATCTTGATGATTGGAACATCTTTGGGATAGTTAGGAAACATACTACAAACTTACAATTAATGTTGGATACTTGTTGGCGGCACCAGATTGTTCTCAATCTGAAGAAGTGTACTTTCCTCATCCCCTTCGGGAACTTGCTTGTCCACGTGGTTTGTAAGCAAGGTCTGATGGTGGATCCAGCGAAGATCATTGTCATACTCAATTTGCAAGCACCACGAAGTGTCAAACAATTGTGCGCCACATTGGGACACATTGGTTACTATCGGAAGTTTATAAGTAGTTACGTGCAGATCACGACACCAATGGAATAGTTTCTAAAGAAGGATGCTACTTATTGCTCGATTGAGGAATGCAACAGAAGCCTATAAATGCTTAAGGAAAAGATGGCATCAACCCCTATATTGGTCTTTCCGAAATGGGACATCTAATTTCATGTGCACGTTGACGCGTCTTATAACGCATTAGGTGTGGTACTCACTCAAGAAGGAGCAGAGGGAATTGATCATCCAATTGCATTTGCAAGTTGATGATTGTCAAAAGCTGAGAAGAACTACTCCACTACTAAGTGAGAAGGGTTGGCGATGGTATACACACTCCAGAAATACCACCGCTATCTTCTTGGAGGACACTTTAAGATGTATATTGACCACTCAACGCTAAAATACCATGTGAATCAGCCTATGTTGGGGGGGCACATTTGTCGATGGTTGTTATTATTCCAAGAATATGATTTTGAAGTCAATGTAAATCCAGGATGTCTGAACGTAGGCCTAGATCACCTATCTCAAATTGAGAAAGGTGAAGAGCCCACAAACTTGGAGGAAGGACTACCAGATGCACAGCTATATGCAGTGCGCATCACGGATGGCCATTTTGAGGAAATAATCCACTTCTTAACCATAGGAACTGCGCTGCAAGGATATTCCATTCAGCAGAAGAAAGAATTGGTGATACGTGCAATAGACTTTACTGTTATTGTAGGAGACCTATACAAGATGCGCAATGATGAAATGTTACGTAGATATGCACCTGAATTCTAGCAAGGACAGATCCTGGCCAAAGCACATGGAGGGGTTGCTGGAGGACATTATGTGGGTCATGCCACTGCACAAAAGATTCTTCGAGCAAGACTATGGAGGCCAACTCTACATTAAAACTCAAAAGCATATTATTGGGCTTGCGACGTGTGTCAATGAACTAGAAAACCATCGTGAAGGGATGAGATACTGCTCAATCCACAAATGATGCTACAACCATTTGAAAAGTGGGAAATCGACTTCGTGGGACCTATTACACCTCAAGGGAAGATGGGTGTGCACTATATCATCACCACGACAGAATATAGACCCGGTGGGCAGAAGCACAGCTGGTTAAGGATTGCACGGCTACTACAACGGCAAAATTTTTGTGCGAAAACGTGTTGACACAGTTTGGATGCCCCAAAATATTAATGAGCGATCGGGGAATGCACTTTCTAGATGAAAAGATCAGTGCACTCACTGAGGAATTCTAGATCTATCATCGACAGAGTATGACATACCATCTGGAAGCAAATGGGACCGTCGAAGCATTCAACAAAATTTTGGAGACCACGTTGACTAAGGTCTGTAATACGCAGTGAAACGATTGGGACTTATGCATCCCTATCGTGTTATGGGCTTACCGAACAACATGCAAGAAGTTGACGGGCCAGACACTATTCCGGTTAGTCTATGCTAAGGAACCAATTATTCCCATGGAATATATTGTACCTAGTTTGTGAATCGTGGCAATAACAGGCATGGCCGACTACGGGGCTTTGGAGGAACGACTTGTGTAACTGGAGGAACTTGAGGAGGAATGATTTTTGGCCCTATTCCATCAGCAAGTGAAAAAAAAGAGAGAAAAATCGTGGCATCATTTCCATATCAAGGTGTGAACTTTCAAGGAGAATGATCTAATATTACTATATGACAGCAAGTTTGAGAAATTCCCTAATGAGCTCCGAATGCATTTGTTGGGTCCCTATGTAGTCAAATAAGTTACAGATGGAGGTGCGTTCTAGCTTTCTAAGCTCAATGGAGACCCCTTCCTGGGAAGAGTAAATGGCAGTCACTTAAAGCTCTACACGGGTGGGTCAACCACCTGACTAACCGACCGAAGGATAGTCTCACCGCTCCAGCTAGTTGAAAGAGAGCGCAGGACAATAAAGTAGTCTGGGGGGAAGCTGCGTGACCACCGAGGTGGGCGTGGATATGATCTATCACAAGGGTCGCGGTTGCGTGAGAAGGGATGTGCTGCTGCATTTTCAAGCAAAGAGGTAACTGTTGTTATCACTATTCATGACAAGATGTTTGAGTTATGGCAAAAGGGAGTAGGCAGCAGGTAATTAAGAGACAAGCTACAAACTGGATCTAGAACAATCTGCTGCAGGTTCAATAAGAGGACACTCGAAAAGGCAGGAGCCACCAAATTTTAATTTTGAAACATGTCTAAATCATAGGGAGGCGATCACCGAACAAGTTGCGCTTCTGAGAACCGTAAGCTATTGTGCTTTCCCGCTGCTATGGAACTTTGTATTATCTGTGCTCAAGGAGTAAGGTCAAATGTTTTGATATGGCCAAAGATGTCGGTTTTTCTGAAGAATACGTTGTGGACAGCTACGGGCAGCACATACAGTTCAACGTCGATATGAGGGGGATGTGTTGAAAGTTTGTAGACACGAAGTACAACTGGTTCGGATGCCGTCGCCTTACCCATGGGCTGGTCGACGACCCATAAAGGATAAAGGAAAAGCTATGAATATGGAGCCAATTGGAGGAATTGTAGTTAAAAAGTCATCTCTGGTCTATATTGAAGATTGGGATCTCGCGGACAATAGCAATAGTCTTGCCAATTTTCAGCACAAGCTATAGCAAATACTGTGAAGAGAAGATACGAATGTAGAAATTGGTTGCGTTGGTATGAGGTGGTTCCGTATGCAGCACCCTAGCTAGAGCTAAAATCCTATGAGGGGGTGTTCTGTGCTAATCGAGTAGAGAAAAATGAGTATTATCAGTTGCAAGACTTGGTAGAAACCACAAGGTAAGAACGGGAAGAAGCGTTGCAGGAGACGAAGAAGGAGCAACAGAATGAAGGGCATCACTCATAGGGAGGCGAACCGCGGAGCCTAGGCAACGCATCTCACCACACCAGGGTGACTTGGGATGAGTCACGATGATTGTGTTGGGGGCTTGTTGGGTAGCGGAGGTCCCACATAACAGTTTTTGGGGCTTAGAGCCTATAAATTAGAATAAAAATATTGTAAAAAATCTCAAATATGTGGAGTGAAAAATGTAATAGATCGAGTCAAAGGGTTTTCCACCTAAAAATAATGTAAAATAATGGGATGTAAGTCTACTTGCCCATGGTCTGCAAACCATGGGAATGTATAAATAGAGCGAGGCTTTATGGATAGAATTCAGCCTTTTGGTATGCACTTTGGGCTCTGGAATGTAATGGGTTGTTGAGGAACGAAGTCTTGAAGCATCTGTAAGTCCGAGTCAAGAGGGTTGGTAGATAGACAGAGGCTCTACAGCTATGTGCACAGAGGCCTAGTAGAGTCCACAACTGTGTGCACGGACCCCTGCAGCTGAGTGTGCAAGGTGGATCTGGATGTATTGGTGAAGAAAGTAAATAAAGATAAGTTGATTCCGAAATTCTGGGTTAGATCTAAATTATTTCGGATTTGGCTAATTTGTGGTTGATATAACAGTTTAATCTATGCGTGAATACTTAAGTTATGAGTCTATGTGAATCTGTATCTTTTCTGGGTGCACGAACTGGTTATTTCTGTTAAATGTTTGCTTAAAGACCATAAAAAGTAGATCTAATCTATAAACAATGTATTAATAAGTATTAAGGGTCCAGATCTATGCGGAACAGAGTGGTGCGAAGCCCCAAAATGGTGCGCAAACCCTTCAAACCACATTAAGACATCCCAAAGGGTGCGAAAACCTGGTTCCAGCACCCTCCCTTGCTACCTTGGGTGAGACCTCAGTCTGCGCTCCGCGGGCTGTCGCTGAAAGGGCCGATAGCTGTGGGATTTGTTTGGCTAAATAACTCTTCCGAACCTAGGTCAGGCCCATATAAGGCAACATGAGGATTTCAAGTAAATCCATGTTTTTTGTCACTGTTGTGTTGAGACTCGGTTTGAGCTCACACTTGTAATAATCTTCTCTTGAAGACATAATATTGAGGTCAACACTGAATGCTGGACCAAGAGACGTAGCCAGGAATTCTGGTGAACTCCTTAATTATTTTTTGTATTGATGTGTGTGCCTATTATGTTTTCTAACTACTCAGTGTCTATATTATTCACAATATTTTCGATCCATTACACTAAGTAATATAGGCATTCCTGCACATGAGTATGTAATACCTTAATATTGATTTAAGATATCATTTTCAGATCAATCCTTTTCCAGTTCCTTCACCTTGTTTAACAAATATTCAGATGGTTTCTATGTTTTGGTTGACACAATGGATTTGTCTTAGGCCATAGTTACTTCTTACTAGGAACAAGAGTTCATATAAACCTCGCTGTGATCACGTACACAACTTCCTATAAGACTACTTTATTAGAGACAAGCATAGGAAGTTGATGAGGAGACCTACATGCTCTGAATACCCTAATGAAAGTTGCATCTGGGGGTGTGAACCAATTCAAAATATCTCATAACCCTACTCTTTCTCTATCTAACATGTATGGAGACAACGCATTAAAAATTATATGATATTAAGGTGACATGAAATTCTCAGCAATCTAGTGGTACATACCCCTGGAACTAGTTTCCCATAAAATTCTACAATAGTTGTGTGCACGTGGTATGCCTGCAACAAAATTCCACCTAAATCCCAATTGTTCAAATTGTAAATTTACACATATGTCATCCAACAAATAAGATACCATGTAGAACTTGGATTTTTTCCTTCTGGTGGCTTCTAGGCTCATTTCATGTCTACCATGATGGATTCTGCTAGAATACCTCCCCAGATAAATATTTTCCCCACATTTGTGCAATTGTACATCATTTGTACCAAATCATTTTCAAGGAACCTTGCATATTTCCTGACATATACTCTACAACACATTATTCATACCACCATCTAATATGATTTTTTTCAATAACTTGGTTTTATAAATCCCATCAGATCTAAACTAAAACTTGTTGGGTTCTTGCTGTTGGGCCATGAATACGACCACTTTGTAACACTTATTTCATCCATTTTTACTCTTCTCTATTATATAATTTATTATAATTTATCATTTAAATCCATTTTATAAATGATTTATGCTCTCATGGATGAATATTATTTATTCTCCTTTATTTCTAATAAATTGATGATTATGCATTATTTTACCAATGATAGTTTTAATAAGTTGGTTATAACATTATTTACCATTTTTAGCCTCCAAGGTAACTTCCAGATTGAAGATTTGATTTTTAAATCTGCCAACTCAGAAATTCGCTGGTTTAAGGAGCGATAGTTTTGCGGTTGAGATTCTGAGCAAATGAAGACGAATTTGAGAAATCCGGAACATGGGTTTAGTCCAGAACGGGCCCAATTAACTTTATTGAAGAACGGTTTGCCCAAATTCGGCTTGTACAGAGAGAAACGTAGGGTTCTTTGAGCACGATTTTCTCAGATTTGCTGTTGCGGCCGTCCTCCAAATCTCAGCTGCAAACCCAAATTCGTCTTGCTTTTGTTGAGAGATGAAAGGAAATATATTTTCTTGTTGATCATCTGGTTAGAATCAACCCAAATTTGTAAAAGAAATCATGTTGTAATTATCTATGTTATAACTGCTCTCTGATCTTTCTCTATTTAAATGAAAACAAAGATCAGAGAGAAGGAGACTTCAGGATGACTTTGGGGATTCGAATGATGGCGAATTGATGATTTGAATTAGAGATTCAGAAGCAAGGATTCATGATAGGATAGGAGGAAGGAAGGATTGTTTTATGCTGTAAGTCTCAACGCTTCAACTATTGTAATGATTTCACTATTTAATGATTAATACATAATTTGGGCGTTGCTGTTCACTCTTTTCCTTCTGAAGTAACCCAGCAGCGTCCGCCGGCGGCTAAGGGCCCAGCCTCTGGTGGAGTACGCTGCTGCTATTGTGTATCATATCTTTACAATTGCTGATGTATCATTATACTGTGATTTATGTGTGGTTTGCTTATTTTTATTATTCGGTAATCTGATATATCTTTCATATGCTATGTTATGCTCTGTTATGATCAATGCACTATGGTTTTTCTCAGGAAATCTGTGTAATGACTTTGCATTGTATAATTGAATCTTTTCAGATTTGATCGCATGCTTTTAGTCTCAACCAGTTATTTCTGTTACAGAGCGTCTGTATTGAATATTACTGTCATTTGATTCATTTGAAATCCTGATTATGGTAATCCGAAAGTAATGTTATTCTATTTGGAAACATAGCCGTATTATCCTTAATTGTCAGATTACTATATTAGTGTGAGATGTGCATATATGATCGATGAGTGTTGTTCCATAAAGTATATTCCATCCAGTTTGCTTGAGGAGTGAAGAGTGTTATTTCATAGCAGAGTGTGAGTAAGTTGGTTTTGACTCGCGAGATTTAGTTCTTTTGATTGCTGTTTCATTTACTGTTGTTCTATTTACTGCTGTTCTATTTCCTTTTGCTATTCCATTTTACTTGCTGCCGTTCCATTTACTTGCATTTGCTGCTTTGGTGTGAGAGAAGGTCTAAGGCTGTAGTGAGCCTCAGCAAGTCGCTGCTTAGCTCCCAGACCTATGGTCCATGCTCTAATTTCCTTTCCATCAGTTTCTAGAGGGATGGGTTATCACTTCCGCACCCTTGACTGATAAGCTGTCTTGTGTGATTTTATCCTTTTGAAGTAATTTAGTCATAGTTTAGCATCCGTCTACTCTTGTGTTCTCTGAACGCTGTACTACTAAACATTACTCTTGAGTAAATAGCCGCCTCAGACTGAGTACACTCTTGAAATAAAAAGTCGTCCCTGGGTTGATAATTAATGTGAAGGTAATTAGGAGTTCAAAAGACACCTTTTTATCGCTCCACATTTTGGCGCCGTTGCCGGGGAGAGTGTAGCCATTTCTAAAGAGTAGTGTGAATCTGATGAGTGCCTGCTAGGGAAGAGTTGGATCTTAAAAACAGAAGGTAAGAACCTGCGTACGGAGCATGTAAAAGCCCTGCTCCCCCGTCCGCTTTCCAGCAGGACTGTTAAAGAACCTAGGGTAGAAATAGATGTTTGAATTTTTGTGTGAATGATTAGGAAAAAGATAGAAATTTTAAAAAAAATGAATCACATGATCTCACGCAAGTGGTGATGTAAGTACCACCCATTTCACTAACCGATTGACAGGAACATTTGAAGAAGGAGCCTCGAAGAAACACATGAAGAACATCTTAAGTTATGGTAAGAAATGGCTCACGTTTCTACTTTTTTCAAAGATCTAGGAGGAGTGACACAAATGCACATAATTCCCCCATCTTTACCAAATTTTCATGGTTTAGCAAATGAAGATCCAGATACATTTTTATTTGAGTTCGAAATACTTTGTAGAGGATATGATTATTGTACTAATGATCAAAGATTGAAAGTGTTTCCTCTTACTCTAAAAGGAGCAGCTCTCCGATGGTTCATGAGCCTAGGTGGTAATTGCATCCAATCATGGGAGGACATGAAGAACATATTCTTGAAGAAGTACCAAGACTATTGCAAAGCCAATGAAGATATTTTCGATATGATACAAGGGGAAGATGAAAGTTTGGAGGACTATGTAGATCGATTTCATTACAACCTTCAAAAATCAAAATATAAGCATTTGGAAAAAGAGATCTTAAAAACACTCCTTCTTAAAGGAATCAAAGATGAATTTTTAGAACTTTTAAATCTGATAGGAAAAGGTGATGTTTTTCAGTTATCATATGATGATGTTTGTGAGTTGTGCATAAGGTATTCAAGAGGAATCTCCAAGGCTGGTAAGAATCCTAGAGATGTTTTTTCTTTGTTTTCCAAATCTGCTACAAGAATAGGAAACATAAGAGCTGAAATCAATGATTTACTTGAACATTTTAAAGTTGATTTTATTAGCTCTCTAAATGAAAAATTGGACGTTTTGCAGGTTCAGAAAAATCAAGAATTTGATGAAGTGTTTTGCCCTCATGACCGAAAGGAGCATCTCATAGATACTCACTCTTCCTTATCTAGGATGGAAGTGGCATATCAAAGAGATGGGAAAGCTGCAACAAGGCCTATAGGTATGGTTCAAAACATTTTTTCTCCATTGTCATACTTGCATAATCCATTATGGAATGCTAATGTGTTAGGGCAGCCATGTCAATTTCAATATAACCACCAATCTTGTTTACAAGTTGGGCATGGTTCATCTTATGATGGCATGACTACTCTCCCTCATCTTGTAGCACAAGCACATTCTCCATATTCTCCACCAGCTCTTCCACAATATCTTGCTTGCCCATCAAAACCATTCACACAACCCAATCAACCATATCATCAAAATGCTCCATTCCTTACACATTTTCCTGCTCAACTAATTCCACACCCTCACCATAATAAACCAGTACAACATACTTACAATGTTGCACTTTCACATTTTGTTGTTCCTTTCCGAAATGGAACAGCTGTTGTTCCTTTTCGAAATGGAACAACACTTTTGCACTTTCACGTTTTGCTGTTCCTTTTCGAATGGAACAGATGTTGTTCCTTTTCGAAATGGAACAACACTTTTGCACTTTCACGTTTTGCTATTCCTTTTCGAAATGGAACAGCACTTTTTGCACTTTCACATTTTGTTGTTCCTTTTCGAAATGGAACAGCTACTGTTCCTTTTTGAAATGGAACAACACTTTTTGCACTTTCACATTTTGATGTTCCTTTTCGAAATGGAACAGCTGCTGTTCCTTTTCGAAATGGAACAGCACTTTTGCACTTTCACGTTTTGCTGTTCCTTTTCGAAATGGAACAACACTTTTGCACTTTCACATTTTGCTGTTCCTTTTCGAAATGGAACAGCTGCTGTTCCTTTTCGAAATGGAACAGCACTTTTGCACTTTCACGTTTTTCTGTTCCTTTTCGAAAGGGACAGCACTTCGACACTTCATTTTTGATGTTCCTTTTTCAAAGGAACGGTACTTTTGATTTTTGCTGTTCCTTTTTCCGAAGGAACGACATTCGCATTCTCACATTTTTTTATGTGTATTTTTGCTTTTTGGTGTGCATTTCCTTTGTTGTTCCCTACAAGTAATAACATTTTTTTTGAGTGTTTTTGCTGTTCATTCAAAAAAACAACACTTTGGGAGTATTTTTGAGAGCAACCCTTTTCTTCCTCTTGTGGGATTATTCCTAATTCATCTCAACCACATTTTACTGATTTCATTTTGTGGCATGAAGTACACTATTTTTATGAGGACAAGAATTATGGATTCTATTGAAGCGAGTTAATATCATTCACGTTATGATCTTTAACAGGACAGCTCCTTGATGATAGATTTTTTTTCAAAACGGACACAATTATTTATATACTACTTTACTGCATTGTTTTCTGTTGAACATGATATTGATTGATCATCTTAATACCATGCTGGTTCCATCATCCCTGGTTATAATCTTCTCTGTCTGTAATAAATGAGATTATGGGTATATTTGTTTCTATTGACATCTTCAACTTCTTCCGCCATCCCTGCTCTTAAGGAGTACTGAGCCTCCCTCATTTTATCATAAAAATATGTAATAACAAAAAAAAATTGTTCGCAGATGGAGGATAGGGGGTCTCATTACGAGCCAGCCTACCATGTCCATAAGGTTGTAACAAAGTGACATTCCCATTATGGCCACCACACCAGGGTTATGATCCATTGGATAGCCAAATTATCCTTGGAACAGGAGGTCTCATCACGAGCCGGCCTGATCACTTTTGCTACATCCCAGTGAATGGCAATGTGATTATCTGGTTACCACGCCAGCACACTGATCTCTTCTGTAGAACAGCATTGTAACTCTCCATTTATAAATTGAGGATCCTGGCTCATATGGATTAAAAAGAAACCCTGCCGAGGCTATGGACGTCTGCTGGCAGCAGCGGCTCTGCTTGTGGTATTGAAGTTATATCTTATCGTCAATTATTATTATAATACCCGTTTCTTATTTTCCTTTTTATCAGAGAAGTTATTCCCTTAATTTTTTCCCTGTTTTGAACCTTTATGCATGAGAAATTGTTTTATGATCAATCACATCATTTTCAGCTAGAATACCGTCAGCAAAGCATCTTTTTAGCATATTGTTGTCCTTTTTCGTTTTTCATAAACTATCATCACTCCAAAGCGTCCTATCTCTTATTCATAACTATCTTTACACACTTTTCTCTCAATATAACCATAATTTTCACCGTCCTATCATTGATAAGTGTACTCTGCTTCATTTACTATTGTATTGTTCACTCCCTTGCCTTGTCATCAACACCACCCCTTTCATATGCTTTATGGTTATGGAACCCATTTTCCAATTGGAGGGGGGAATGTATGCATAATGGGGTTACATGCGATATGATTACTGCAATTTGCCATACCTTGTTGATTTGACAACATATTAGTATTGCATGTATACATAAGTTTTTCTCATTGAAATTTTGCATGCATTTTATCTGTTGCTATTCAAAGCTAACACTATGGATTCAAGAACATTGTATGCAAAATAGTGCTTTGTTTACAGGAGAACGAAAAGTATGGGCAGAATTCTATTCGTAGCATGACCACACTATTGCACTTCACAGTAGAGGCTCGCGAACGTGAACAATTCTTCAGACATGATGTGCTTCCTTGGATTCCACCTTTTACATCACTTTCAGCACCAACTCTGCCTACATCAGCTTCAACAACTGCCAGTCCATATATGTCATTCCACATTTTTGGAGGTAAAACTTGAGGTAAAATTGCATAGTTTTCTAATTTATTATAAATTTAGGGGAATCTAATGAAAATCCATTTTGAGCATTATTTGTCATCCTTCATTCCACATCTTTACCACTTCCCCTTTTTCAGCAGCATGTCATTTTCGAGTGTGGGGGAGTGTTCCTTTCATTAATTTCTTTCTTAGAACCACGCCATTCATATTCTTTATCATCCATTGCTATTCTTATTCACTCTCAACACCTCCCTTATTCCATGTTGTTTTACACCAAACATAGAATTCAACAGCTGGTAGCAACCACCTCTCTTTGTTTTCTAGCATCGCATGTGGACATGCTAATTTTTCAGAGAGGGGTAGGAATTGCTATGCATGATGGATGTTTTCTACTTTCTTCCTTATTTAAGGCATACAATTTCATTTTTACACAGTGTAGAAATTGATTTCCACATATTTTTAAAAACTATGAACTCAATTCTTGTAATTTTTGGAAAACACATACGTATCATCAATACAAACCCACACAATTTCAAGATAAATTGGTTCATAAAATTTCGGAAATCATGCACTCTCACCTACAGCCATTTTGTTTATATCTCATGATCCATGCATCAAAAAGATCTGATTTTTGGATCATAGAAACCTTCATATATTACAAATCTACTTGCAACATTTCAACAAAATCTGGTTTGTAGTTTTTGGGAAAATGGTTAATAAAGTTTGCTGTTATCTATGTCATATTTTGCTGCAACTTAATTGTTATGCCTTCATCAAGATTCCTAAAATTGAATATTCATTAATTGAGGAAGAATTCATTTGTTCTATCCATTTCATGAGCTGAGATGAACATATTTTTATCGCTTGGTTAACACATGGGTTCTTGTCTTTGGGTTGCATGAAGACATACAATATATTCAGTTTTCGTTGCATGAGGACATCCAACATATTGAGTGTGGGGGTATGTTGGGCCATGAATACGACCACTTTGTAACACTTATTTCATCCATTTTTACTCTTCTCTATTATATAATTTATTATAATTTATCATTTAAATCCATTTTATAAATGATTTATGCTCTCATGGATGAATATTATTTATTCTCCTTTATTTCTAATAAATTGATGATTATGCATTATTTTACCAATGATAGTTTTAATAAGTTGGTTATAACATTATTTACCATTTTTAGCCTCCAAGGTAACTTCCAGATTGAAGATTTGACTTTTAAATCTGCCAACTCAGAAATTCGCTGGTTTAAGGAGTGACAGTTTTGCGGTTGAGATTCTGAGCAAATGAAGACGAATTTGAGAAATCCGGAACATGGGTTTTGTCCAGAACGGGCCCAATTAACTTTAACAAAGAACAGTTTGCCCAAATTCGGCTTGTACAGAGAGAAACGTAGGGTTCTTTGAGCACGATTTTCTCAGATTTGTTGTTGCAGCCATCCTCCAAATCTCAGCTGCAAACCCAAATTCGTCTTGCTTTTGTTGAGAGATGAAAGGAAATATATTTTCTTGTTGATCATCTGGTTAGAATCAACCCAAATTTGTAAAAGAAATCATGTTGTAATTATCTATGTTATAACTGCTCTCTGATCTTTCTCTATTTAAATGAAAACAAAGATCAGAGAGAAGGAGACTTCAGGATGACTTTGGGGATTCGAATGATGACGAATTGATGATTTGAATTAGAGATTCAAAAGAAAGGATTCATGATAGGATAGGAGGAAGGAAGGATTGTTTTATGCTGTAAGTCTCAACGCTTCAACTATTGTAATAATTTCACTATTTAATGATTAATACATAATTTGGGCATTGTTGTTCACTCTTTTCCTTCTGAAGTAACCCAGCAGCGTCCGCCGGCGACTAAGGGCCTAGCCTCTGGTGGAGTACGCTGCTGCTATTGTGTATCATATCTTTACAATTGCTGTTGTATCATTATACTGTGATTTATGCGTGGTTTGCTTATTTTTATTATTCGGTAATCTGATATATCTTTCATATGCTATGTTATGCTCTGTTATGATCAATGCACTATGGTTTTTCTCAGGAAATCTGTGTAATGACTCTGCATTGTATAATTGAATCTTTTCAAAGTTGATCGCATGCTTTTAGTCTCAACCAGTTATTTCTGTTACAGAGCGTCTGTATTGAATATTACTGTCATTTGATTCATTTGAAATCCTGATTATGGGAATCCGAAAGTAATGTTATTCTATTTGGAAACATAGCCGTATTATCCTTAATTGTCAGATTACTATATTAGTGTGAGGTGTGCATATATGATCGATGAGTGTTGTTCCATAAAGTATATTCCATCCAGTTTGCTTGAGGAGTGAAGAGTGTTATTTCATAGCAGAGTGTGAGTAAGTTGGTTTTGAGTCGCGAGATTTAGTTCTTTTGATTGTTGTTTCATTTACTGTTGTTCTATTTACTGTTGTTCTATTTACTGTTGTTCTATTTCCTTTTGCTATTCCATTTTACTTGCTGCCGTTCCATTTACTTGCATTTTTTGCTTTGGTGTGAGAGAAGGTCTAAGGTTGTAGTGAGCCTCAGCAAGTCGCTGCTTAGCTCCCAGACCTATGGTCCATGCTCTAATTTCCTTTCCATCAGTTTCTAGAGGGATGGGTTATCACTTCCGCACCCTTGACTGATAAGCTGTCTTGTGTGATTTTATCCTTTTGAAGTAATTTAGTCATAGTTTAGCATCCGTCTACTCTTGTGTTCTCTGAACGCTGTACTACTAAACATTACTCTTGAGTAAATAGCCGCCTCAGACTGAGTACACTCTTGAAATAAAAAGTCGTCCCTGGGTTGATAATTAATATGAAGGTAATTAAGAGTTCAAAAGACACCTTTTTATCGCTCCACACTTGCCACCGTGCCTTTAAGATATCCTTGTTGGAAAAAGGGAAATTATTAAAACATTTACCTGTAAGCGATACTTGGCTTCATATAGGTTCGTAATATTTTGATATTTGGAGATACGTATATGATGTTATCTCAAAACCATAGAAATTTTAGATAGTCATATCATTTGTGTGTATACACTTGATATTTTGTTCAACTATTTTATCACATGGTAGAATAATAAGGTGTGAGGCTACTTTGTGGAACCATGAGGCATTGACATTGTGATGCAGTTCATCATCTTCTTCATCCTTGGGAACCTCTTTTCATGCAAATCCTTGATAGATACCGGCCTATGTCATAGGTAATGACTTGTAAACATAACAGGATGTGTTTTGGTATCTTGGAATGGAAATAATCAAGCTCTCCACTTCACCCTCTTCACTATATTCTATAATTTCCTTGCCTAATATTTTCTTAGTGGGTGGAGCCACGTCCCCTATTGATGAGGAAATACTAAAGAAATCCAATTCATTAGCACCTAACATTTCGAAAATATTCATGATAATAAAATGTTAGAAGAAGACAACTAAATAAGTATAGTGCAATGCGTGGGCTAAGGAAGATGAGTGCATTTTTGCACAGGTGGAGGTCATAGTCAGTGCAAAGGAAAATTGTGTTATAGAGACAATAAGACTTACAATAGTAAATTTGGGTTCAAGTGTGCCATTACATAGGAAATTGGTGTAACTTTACTATGGTAAGGTCAGTTTTTTATTCAAGATTTTCTTTTCCAAAGCACATGGTTAGATGGTAAGATGTGTCGTAGCACAAAGCTAAGCAAATTTACAATAGAGAAAAGGGTAGTAAGAAAACTTGGCTTGGGTGTGTAGTTGCATAGGGAAAGGTTAAATGTCTAGTGAGGATTTTGCACCATTTTGTAGAAGGTGGTGATGGGAAGCCATTAGGTCTAACACCATTATGGAAAAGTTAGGTAGATAAGGCATCATTGCATGGGCTAAGGCTTAACTATGTTGCAGCAAAGGATAAAAAGACTAAGTATAGGATATCCAAGGTCAAAAGATGAGGGGAAAGTGTAGGCCAAAGATGTTAACATAAGAGGTGCTAGACCTTTATAAGCAATGAAGGTGCATTGAAACGTCAAGTGGTAGCAGGGGAAGGATCATAAAAGATGAATCATTAAAGAAAATGAAAAATCATATTCAAGAACTTATCAGTTACTTATTGCAACAATTGAGCTCCAACTAGTCGTGCAAATGTCAACTATAGCTCACAAACTAATGTGCTCTAGTGTGCTAAAGAACATGAGACTTTTGCGATAAGACCACAATGAAAATAACAAGGGGACTCTCACCCTTATATATATTTCATGAAGTTGTGAGGTTTAGTGCGCATTAAATGCACCTACGCATGAATTTTAACATTGAGGTGTAAGGAGGTTAGACAATATTGTGAAAGGTGCACTAGCAGAATTGCATAGGAGAATATTGCACTACGCGAGATATTTTAGTGCAATGTTGCATCAAAGAATGGGACTACGTAGAATTATTCAACATAGTTTCACCGCACTGAGGAAGAAAAATTCATTGAGTCTTAAGTCAAGAAAAATATAACTATAGCTACTTGATTTACCAATACTTATAGGGGAAGAGGTTTCTATAATTTTCAAATACCAAAATAAGGGGACTCCAAATTTTAGAATATGTTGAAAATTTGGGTTTCTTGTAGTAGCTACAACAATTGGAGGTTGATAAGTAGGACCTCATCATATATGTTTTATCCATTATTATGATGGATTCTAATCATTAGGAATTATTAGTATAGATGTATGTGTGCCTCTAGTTTAGCTATTTAGCCCTGATTAGAGATTTGTTCTCTCATCTTGGTCTTAGTTTGCAACACACTAATATGAATATAAGTTATATACCAACCTCTTTGATAGGGGATAGATATATTATGTATGTGATTTTAAAATGTTCATAATTATATATGAGTCTCTAGCGTTGCTCCACTACCATTGAGCATCCATAGCCCCTACGAAGTTGCTTGCATCACTTCTCGATGCAGGAAGCCTTTCTCATGCCTTTACCTTTTTAATTTATTTTTCCTTTTCATAAAATTTTACATTATATGTCCATTTTTTATGCTATAGTGGATGAGGGTTCTCAACTTATTTTATGACCAGATAGGTTGTTCCTTGTGTTTCAGAGACATAAGGATTTTTCAAAATGGGTTTGTTCACTATTCTAGTTTTCTCTCTATCCTTTCTCTAACAATTAGACTGGCACATTTGAGTACATAATTTATTAATTTGAAACCAATCATGTTATGTAGATCATATTAAGGATATATTTTTATTAGATTATTTGAGTTCCCCACATGATCTAATTCTTATTTTCCATTTGGGATGATACTGACTCATTAAGATGTTCAAGAGTGAACCAGTTGAAGGAGATCTAATGTTGTCCAACTAGTGAATAGTTACCACAGTCTTATTTAAAACATTTAACATAAAGTCATTAATCTTGGGATGAACAAGTTATTTATGTGTAAGGCCTCTTATTTATGTACAAGGGTCTCACAATAAAAATGAAAGAAAATTGCGTATGGAAAATGATATAAAATCAATATGATAAAGGGAATAAAATGAACAACATAAAGGACAAAGGACAAGTAAAAAATATGTACATAAGGGAAAAAAACTTGAAGATTTGTTACCAAAATTATAACTTAAGATTTTGGTTGTTAATAGGAAGGGACACAATATCACCATTTAAGGTTTGGAATATGTATGTGTGCAGGCCATGCTTTTTGTGGATCTAAAATAGACTAAGCCACAAGAACTAGAATTTAGTGTGTTTTTTTCCTTTTCCTTGGGGCTTTGTCCCATTTTAAGGCAAGGTCACCCACAAGAAATTCTTTGTCTCCTACGAATATTTTGTCAAACAATTACTTGATTCTTTGTTGATGAGACACAAATTTTGCGCTACCTTTTTTTGTTTCTTCATCAAGCTTTAGGAGGGTATTGATCCTAATTTTCTCGATCGGTCATGACCTACCACAAGATTCCTAAGAGAGTTGTATGGTCGGTAGGTAAAGGTGAGGAGGCATGATTGCTTCTTTCCCATAAACTACGAAATAAGGTGAGGTTCCATGTGAATACTTTGGTGTTACTCTATCATCCTATAATGCATGTGATAAGGAATTATACCGGCTTTGATGTTTCGAAAGAATGATTTTCTTGATAATATGGATAAATTTTTTGTTACTTGATTCTTCATATCAATTTCCTTGGGATTAATAGTTAGAAGAATGTTTATGTAAAATTCATTTATCCAAATAAAACTCATATAATTTCAATGATGAAAAGTATGTGAAATTATATAAGACAAGAGAAGTTGGAATGCCAAACCTGGTGATAATGTTTTGTTCGTTGAACTACATCACCATTTCATTATTTACTTTCTTTAAAAGAATGACATTATCCCATCATGTGAAATAATATTTATACATAATAATATACATGTGATAGTTAGACAAATGCAGAAGAAGAAAAAAAAAATCTCTAGTAATATCTACTCCCCACTATTGGAAAGGTCCTTAAACTTCAATCAATTACAATGGGGTTACTAACCTTTTTTCCCTTCCAACACATATTTGGTAGATAGAAAAATTTCGGGCATATGTTTGAGAATATTTGAATAATGTGAGCTAATAGTAACCTGCTCAGATAATTTTTTGTGTTATAGAATTTCCAGAAAAATGGCCTCCAACCTACCCATCATGAAATTCTTAAAGGACTTTATCAGCCTCAAAAGATTGTAAGCATCATATTAAAGCCTTGTTATGATTTTTTCTAAACATAACTCCATGGATCAAATTACATTGAGTGGAATTGAGCCCAATAGCTCATTTTTTTCCATCAACTCTGAAGGAAAAGTAACATGTTCCAAATATTGTCTTAATTCAATATACCAATATGGTTGTGAAGTAGACACCTATACAGAATCAGAATTATGCATGTCCATCTCTTCTTCCCAACATGTCATTTCCTCCATTTCAGGATCCACAATGTTTGCAACTAATTTGCAATCCATAACCTTTGACAGTGTGATCTTGCTAAAACTCAAGGTCATACTCTTGTAAAGATGTCACCCAATTGGCTCTTCCTTCCCCTAACTCCTTTTGTATGAATAAATATCTAACTACAAGGTGGGGAACGACCACCTTCACATGGCTCTTCAAGATGTATGGCTTGAAGTGATTCACGGGTTTATATATTGAATAAGATTGCTTATCAATATCAATATAATTAAGCTTAGATCCTTGCATACATGTACTCTTGAATGATATGGGTCGCTCATCTCCTTAATCATCCTTTTGCATAATAACAATTACAAGAGAAGCATCTTATGTGAACATGTAAAGCATGAATTCTTTGTCGATGTTAGGAATAAATAGGTCAATAGCCTTAGCATTAAATTCTTTAATTTTAGCCAAGACTTCCTTTTCCATTTGATTCCATTTGAAGGTAGCATTTTTCTTAATCATATCTTGCAATGGCCTTACAATTTGGGAAAACCCAAATATCATGTTTTGGAAAAAATTGATCTTACCGAAAAAAATTGGAATACCTTATTTCCTTTAGAGAATGGTATGTCTATGATTTATATGAATCATTTTAGATCGACAATTTTCCCACTTTTATCTATAATATTTCCCAAGATATTCCATTAGGATATGGAAAAAATAATATTCTTACGATTGAGTGAGATCTTGTAATTTCTACAACATTCAAAACTTTGATTGAGATGATGCAAATGATCTTATTATATTTACGAAAATATAGTTACATAATCTATGTACACAACCACACTTTCTCAATTAATCCCCTCAATGTGATATCCATGGCTCATTGAAAAGTGGCGCTAATGTTGATGAGCCTGAAAGGCATCCATATAAATGAAAAAGTACCCCACTTAGTTCTGAATGTTGTTTCTATCTGATTCAGTTCAACTACAAAAATTTGGTTTTATCGGAAAATCCATCAAGTAAAGAAAATATTTCATAACCTGAGACTGTTTGAAGAATTTGTTTTTATGGCAAGGATGGGGCAGTTGTCTTTTTTTGATGCATGATTTAGTTTACAAAAGTCTACATAGTTGTATTTCACTTTACTTATTCCTGAAAGGATCCTGATTCGAAACCCAAGTAAAATTTCAAACCTTAAAAATTATTCTTGCATCTAACAACTTCTTTAATTATTTTTGTATCAATGGTTCCAATGTTGGATGCACCTTTTGTAACTTTTGTGAAAAGGTTTGACACCCTATTTTATAGGGATCACATGTTGGATAATTTTGGTGTCATAAGTATTGAGATCATAATATATCCAAGTGAAAACATTTCAATAATATTGAAACAATTATATGAATTATTGACATTCAACAAGAGTAAAACAAGTATCAAGATTTATGAAATTGGGATCTATTTTAGTTCCTAGGTTTAGTTTTTCATGCATCAACATTGACATCTGTATCTTGATATTAGGAGGACCATTGAAATAATTATGTAGATCATATATTTTTTCCAATGACATGGCACCTTTACACATCGTATTCCTCTCTTGTGGCTTAGCACTTTCCTCTAGGGACTTGTCATGTTCCTCTTCATCAATGGTCACATCCTTGAACATATCCGAGTTGGTGAGGAATTCCAGTATTTGTTGATCATCATTGAAAACATAAAAATTAGTGACATGGTTCGATATTGTGGGATTAAAGACTATCTCAATAGACATACCATATCTCATAGGCATGAAACATGCTACTACATTTTCCAAGGTGTACGATGCAACAATGTTAATTCTAGGCACTGATATAATATTAAAATATTTGAAAGACAAAATGAGGTGCCATAACTCTTGCTGGTGGTTCTTTATATGAGGCAATAAATAATAGAGTGTATTTCATACTTGCTTGATGATTATTTTTGAATTACCAATAACTTTGATGCACTCTATCTATAAGTGAATGGATTTATTTAGAACAAAGATCAATGCCTCATATCCAATTGAATTATTCATACATTTAAACTCTAGTCAACAAGATATGAGTATCTTATCCTTACTGGGGTCCACCTAGATGAAGCTGGAACTAGTTCCATACTATGTTCTGGATCCATCATAATAAAGAGTCCAAATGTTAGTATATGCATTATTATTACCTAAGATAAGACTTTTTTACATCTGCAATACAATTTCCATTTTCACAAGTTAGATCGCAAGGAAGGATTTTTGATTGTCTATCTAATGATATTATTGATGGTTTTGTGATATAACACCCAAAAAATGATTCCAAAAGGAAATTTCCAAGTATATATTGAGCGAAAGAAATGGGTTTATCGTGCTCCTCCAATTTTGTCATAGTATATTTCATGTGTGGGTCACTATATATCCAAATCTGATTGTTCTTACCTTTATAAGGTAGCCACTAGTGAGACCAATTTGTAGAGAAATATCCTTGAAGTTAATGTGACCAGTCTTTGCTTAATAATAGACCACAAGCTTCCGGCATATCAACTACCACTATTTCAATGAATTGATGAACTCTCGAGTCTAATGATAATCTAATGAGCACATTTTGAGCTCACCAACTACTTATACTTCAATTCTATCCAATTTGTATATCTTGGCATTCGTATTCTTGAGAGTGGAATTAATATTTTTGCAAACTAGCAATGGCATAATGTTAGTTGATGCACTAGAGTCCACCAAACAATTATGCACATTGTAGTTATAAATTTCAAAAATAACTATGAAAGGAAGAGTTTTTTATTTTCTATTGGTCACAATATTGATGATATCCTTCTCACTTTCTATGGCCTTTCCTTTAGCTCACAATGTGGTATTCTCATAAGTGGAAGAGGTAGAATGAGATTGACTCTTAGTAGAAGGAGAATCAAATGTTAAAAGTATAAGCTCTCTTTGTTGAGGAACTTGATACATATCATACATTGTCACATTAGGCTTCATCTTCTTCATGTCATCAATAATATTATACTCCATTTGGTCAAGTTCCATGTTTACCCTTGGTTGGATGAGTTGAAGGTGTGGTTGATGAAGGCTTATTGTTTCATTTAATAATTTTTTCATTAGTTCTAACATTCCTCGATGTGCCTTTTGTTGGTTGATTATTCTTGGCTAGAGAATTTAAACTTTGGTTATTGACCCTTGGGGGAAGTATCTGCCTCAATAAATATTTACCTATATCTTGAGGATTTGACTCAGCTACTATCCCTTTACTTCATAAATTATAAGATTTGGCGGCCTTATCTAGGTGCATTTCTTTGATAGACACTTCTCTCGTTGGTTTGTATCTTTGTCAAGCATTATATCTAGTAATAACATTGATAACCTTGTAGTGGACTCATCATTTTCTATAGGGGATTCTTCTTATACTAGTTCTTCATATTGATATTTGGTAGATTGTTGGTACAAAATTAAGTTGATCACAAGATTCATTACATTAATACATTGTTGGCATGAATTCTTAGAATGATTTTCTTGATGATATGAATATAAATTGGCCATACCCAATGCCTCAAAATTCAAATTCATGTTAGAGCCTTGAGTCACTCTGGCTAGGGTATTATTGTTGCATCTGAATAATGGCTTGCATGACCAATTACTTGGATAGATTTCCTTGGCACTCTTCTTCAAATTAGTAAATTCGATGGTTAGTTTCTTCATCATATTTACCACACTTTACAAATCAAGTGCATCTTTCTTTTCATGTTTACTTTGGTTTGCTTTGTTTTCTTGATTACCAAGGCTGTAGTGAATTTTTCTACCAATGTAGCTTTCTTGAGCATTTTCATGAACATTGCTATAATAGAGTGTAGAGATGATTTATAATAATAATTTGTTATTAAATCATCAGGGGGTACATCAATAGGAAATTTATTCAAAATTTTAGTAAAGCATTTGTTGAAATATTTCACTTTATATTTTTTCCCGATAATCAAGGCATAGAGCTCTCTTTGGAGGGTTGCCAACATTTTTTCTTCTCCAAGATTATCAATAAATTCCCTTTGAAATTGTTCCCAATTCCTGATATAATTAGGTTGCAAATTAAACTACCAAGTGGAGGCTTTATTGTCAAAGTGTTAGGTCCCTATAATACTAGTGATGACCCCATTAATATTGTACTTGTATTCCTTATTAATATTGTTGTGCCTTTATTGTCCCCATATTGTTATTACTGTGCCCCATAGGATCTCTCTATTGTTATTTTTGTGCCTTTATATTATTATTGTTAGGTCGGTTTGGTTATATTGTGACCCCTTAGACTCCTATATATAGAAAGGAGGTTTTTTCATTTGAATCATCCAAGAATTATTCATTTGTGTAATGTAAAGGAGTTTTCCCCCTCGAAGAGGCTGAATTCTAAGGCGTTGAACTATCTTTTCTATCTTTTTCTGAGCTGGTTTCATAACATTTGGTATCAGATCTTTGGATTCTAGGGTTTCGCTACTCCAAATAGGTCATTGGGGAATTTTAGCTATAACTTTTTTTCTGCGACGTTTCAGAAGCAAAAAAAAACCCATTTGAGATGAAATCGTACTAAACCTTGGGTACGAATTTTAGAGCTTTTTGCGCTATATTTGCGGAGATATGATATGAGGAAGTTGGTCTTTTTGCAGAGTCCTGAATTACATTCCAAACAGGTGACCTATGGAAAATCATCATAACTTTCTCTCTGTGCATCAGATTGAAATTTTGTAAGAAGGTATAGAAAGAGGACAGACTATAGTTTCTTGTATATATTTTTTAGATCCAAAGGTCGAAACAGTGACACGTGCCACTTCATACAAGTTCGCTCTTTTGGAAATGTCTATAATCAGGTGATCTTGGGAGATTATGCATAACTCTTCCTTGGAGAATCCAATTTGGATTAGACTGGTGGAATTGGAAAGAGAATGCAGAGGGCTACTACAGTTTGCAATTTCAGAACTGGATGATCTGAAATTACAGAGATACATCAGATTCAATATCAAGCTCCTACAAAGCAAAAAAAGGTGTGTAGTTTTTTTAAATTTTTTCATAAGCTTGGTTTGAAAAATTAGTTTGAAGGAATTCAAAGGGCATAGTAAAGCATTATTATTGGTAATTGATGCCCCGAGGAAAGAAAATGTAAACACCTAGTAAGCAACCTAAAAGCTCTAGCATGACTCGTGAAGAAGAGGAAGAAATGCAACATGATATATCAAAATTATGAGACCAAGTGCAACAAGTGTCACTTACACAAAAAGGTGTAGAATCTAAGATGGATGGTTTAAAGAAAGGAATGGAAGTTAAGATAATGGCATGGACACAAAAATGGATGGCATGGATGATAAGATGGAAGAATTGAAGATAAAATTGAATAAGTTGCTACAAGAAATGGTCACTAATGGTGAAAGGGTAGTAAAGGAAACTCATGATGAGAACAAAAGAAATGTTAATCATGATTCCATAGACTCTAATGTTGGATCGAAGACCCACCATATTCCAAAAATAGATATAAGGAATTTTGATGGCAAGGATCCCGCAACATGGATATTACAGATGGAGCAATTGTTCGATCTCAATAATGTGAAAAACACACAAAAGGTATGTATTGCAACTTTATATTTGGAACCAAATCAGTTTGTATGGTATCAATGGCTTTGCCCTCATAAATAAATTATCGCTTGGGCAATTTCTACAGAAGAATTGATAGCACATTATGAGGATACAAAAAGCAACACTTTTTTCAACCAATTGATAAGTCTCAAACAAAAGGGTTCAATAATGGAGCACATTGAGGAATTCCAAAAATTGAACATAAGGGTAAAAAATATTCCAGAGGAGCATAGGATTGATGTGTTCATAGGGAATTTAAAGGATAATATTCAACATGATTTTTTCCTTTGGTAACCTGATTCATTAGAGAAGGAATTCAGGTTAACAAGAAAAATGGAAAGCAAAATTATGGCAACCAAGAAGCATACCACTCACAACTATAAAGATGGAAGTGTTGTTGCCTCTAGCCTTCCACAACCTATAAGGTTGACACCACAACAATTGGAAGAAAAAAGAGAAAAAGGGCTTTGTTATAGTTGTGATAGCAAATACACTAAAGGTCATAAGTGTGCTGAGAAGAAATTATTCTACATAGATTGTGAAGACGAAGAAGAAAAGGAGCAAGAAAGGTCAAAAGAAGAGGATATACTCCAGGAACAAAGCCTAGATAAAGAATAAATGAATCCAACCATATCTTGTAATGCATTGGCTGGAATTACCACTTCTCAAACCATCAAGATAGAAGGACAAATCAAGAAGAAAAAGGTAATAGTGTTGATTGATTCAGGAAGTACCCACAATTTTATTCATTGTAAGATAGCAAAAGAATTGAATTGCTTCCTATATCCAGCACCAGAGTGTCAAGTGATGGTTGCAAATGAAGGAACGATAAATTTCTCTGGAAAGTGCCATAATATCAAGCTATCCATGGGAGAATATGTATTGAAAATCCCAATGCTTTCCATTCCAATGGGAGGTGCTGATGTTGTACTAGGAATCCAATGGCTACAATCCGTGGGTACAATAGCTTTTAAATTTCAAGAACTTTTCATGAAATTTTATGCGGAAGGAAAGGAAGTTGAATTAAGGGGTACTGTAGGGAAACTGGGAAATATAATAAGCTCTAACGGTATGAAAAAGATTCTAAAAAAGGAATAATGAGGTGTAATTGCACAATTATGTTCGATAGATGTTTCCACATCGAAATGATCTATTTCTCCAGATCTCCAAAAAGTCTTGGACAATCATTCCAAGGTATTTGAGACTCCCAATGGTCTCCCACCTATTCATGATCATGATCGTGCTATTCATTTGATTCCAGGAAGTGTTCCGCCAAACATCAGGCCATACAGATATCCCTATGCCCAAAAGAGTGAAATTGAATCTATGGTTGCAGAAATGCTTGAGGCTGGTATAATTCAACCTAGCCAAAGTTCTTTCTCTACTCCAGTAGTATTGGTGCACAAGAAGAATGGATCATGGCGCATGTGTCCAGATTATATGGAGCTCAACAAGCTCACTATTAAAGATAAGTTTCCCATTCCTGTCATTGATGAATTATTGGATGAATTGCATGGATAAATTTACTTCACCAAGTTAGATCTTCTTTTAGGATATCATCAAATCAGAATGAAGACTCAAGACATTCTGAAAACAAAATTTAGAACTCATGAGGGTAACTATGAGTTTTTGGTCATGCCTTTTGGCCTTACCAATGCACCTTCTACATTTCAAGGTTTGATGAATTCCGTTTTCAAACCCTTCCTTAGAAAATTTGTGTTAGTATTTTTTGATGATATACTAATCTACAGCAAGTCTTGGAAGGATCATGTTGAACATGTTTACAGGGTGCTACAACTATTAGAGGAGAAACAATTATATGAAAAAAGATCCAAATGTTTCTTTGGAGAACAAGAGGTGGAATATCTGGGTCATATTGTATCTCATGAAGGAGTTAAGGTAGACCCTAGCAAAATTAAAGCCATTAAGGAATGGGAAATCCCCACATCCATAAAGAATTTATGAGGATTTCTCGGGTTGATAGGGTATCATAAGTTTGTTAAGAATTATGGGAAAATAGCAGCACCTCTAACAACATTGTTGAAGAAAGATGCATTTTCATGGACTCCAGAAGCAACAAAGGCCTTCAAATATCTTAAAGAGGCAATGTGCCAAGCAACGGTCTTAGCTACACCAAACTTCACAAAAACCTTTATTGTGGAATGTGATGCTTATGGAAATGGAATTGGTGTTGTTTTAATGCAAGATGAAAGACCCGTTGCTTTTAAAGGTCATCCAATCAAGGGAAAGTATTTACACAAAGCTATTTATGAGAAGGAAATGTCGCAAATACTACATGCACTTAAGAAATGGAAACCGTACCTAATGGGAAGACACTTCAAGGTAAAAACGGATCATGATAGGCTTAAATGCTTTTTAGAACAAAGATTATCCTCTTAAGAACAGCAAAAATGGGTCACAAAGATGTTAGGTTATGACTTTGAAATCATATACAAAAAAGGGAAGCAAAATGTTGTGGGAGATGCACTCTCAAGAAAGGATGAGGATGTGGAAGCATTGTTGTGTGCCATTTCTATTATCCAACTAGATTGGATAAATGAAGCAAGGGAGGAATATAAGAATGGCAAAGAAGTGTGGGAACTTATTCAAAAGTTACAACAGGATTCCAGCACATCTGATACATTTATCTAGAAAAATGATTCACTATGGTACAAAGATCGCTTATACCTCTGTAAGAATTCCCAACTCAAGATTCTTCTGGAATTGCACGCTTCTCCCTTAGGAGGACACTCAAGATTTTTAAAAACTTACCACAGGGTTAAGAAGGAATTTTTTTGGGATGGCCTCAAATTGGATATTCAAAAGTTTGTGGTGGAATGTTTGGTATGCCAACAAAATAAACCTGAAACAATTAAGACACCAGGTCTATTACAAGCTTTATCCATTCCAAGCCAACGTTGGGAGGAGGTTTCATAGGATTTTATCACAGGTTTACCCAAGTCTGAGGCAAAGAGTGTCATCATGGTGATAGTTGACAGACATACCAAGTATGCACACTTTTGTGCATTATCACATCCATTTAAAGCTAGTAAAGTTTCTATAGAATTTATGGAAACAATTCAAAAGCTACATGGAAACCCAAAGATTATTGTAAGTGACAGAGATCCCATTTTTATTGGAAATTTTTGGACAGAATTATTTTCTTGTCTTGGTACTAAGTTAGCTCATAGCTCATCTTATCATCTGCAATCTAATGGGAAAATAGAGATAGTAAACAAATGTTTGGAAGGATATCTTCATTGCTTTGTATCTAATAAACAGACACAATGGATCAAATGGTTGCCTCTCGCTGAATGGTGGTATAACACTTCCTTCCATACTGCAACAAGAATGACCCCATTTATGGCACTTTATGGATATCAGACACCATCCATCACATCATATTTAAGAGAAAATTCTAAGGTTCAAGCAGTGGAACATAACATCGAGCATCAACAACAAGCTCTCCAACTCTTAAAGGATAACCTCGTGTTGGCGCAGAATAGAATGAAACAACAGGCAAATCAACATCGCAGTGAAAAAAGTTTTGATGTAGGTGATTGGGTATTCCTACAGCTACAACCATATAAACAAATGTCCCTCAAGCAAGCTAAGAAGGATAACAAATTGTCACCAAAGTATTATGGTCCGTACAAGGTGTTGCAAAAGATTGGTACTATGGCATACAAATTGGAGCTTCCTGCAGCTTCTCTACTGCACCCAGTTTTCCATGTTTCTTGCTTAAAGAAGGTTATAGGTGACAAGCTCCCAGTTCAAACAATATTGGAAGAACTTGACGAGGAAGGAAAAATTATATTGGAATTGGAAGCAATCATAGAAACAAGAACTTGAAAACTATGAAATCGATCCATTTCAAAGTATCTCATCAAGTGGAAGAACTTATCCGCTGAAGATTCCACATGGGAGGATGAAAATTTTATATAGAAGCATCCAGAACTACTCAAGCGTTGAGGACAACACTTTTTTGAAGGAGAGGGGCATGTTAGGTCCCTATAATACTAGTGATTCCCCCATTAATATTGTACTTGTATCCCTTATTAATATTGTTGTGCCCCTATTGTCCCCATATTGTTATTAATGTGCCCCATAGAATCTCTCTATTGTTATTTTTGTGTCTTTATATTATTATTAGTAGGTTGGCTTGGTTATATTGTGACCCCTTAGACTCCTATATAGAGAAAGGAGGTTTTGTCATTTGAATCATCCAAGAATTATTCATTTGTGTAATATAAAGGAGGTTTCCCCCTCAAAGAGGCTGAATTCTAAGGTGTTCAACTATCTTTTCTATATTTTTCTGAGCTAGTTTCATAACACAAAGGTGTAAGGGAAATTATACATGCCGCATCCTTGTATTGCACATTCATTAGCCTTAGAGCCAAATAGAGATGTATCATTTTCTAGGTAGAATTTTGGAATAAAATTCTCTAGATGGTGGGGTATGTCATGTAGATGACCTAGAATTCTTAATGTGCCTTGGGTCATCCATACCAATTGGTTACCGACCATATTGTATTTAAATCTTCCTCTTCATTTTCAATATTAGTATGTTTGTTATCATCTTCAAGACCTTCACTAGTTATTAATCCTTCTAAATATTCACTAACTTGTGGCCCTTCATCTTCTTCGTTAGAAGTTTCAAACAAGAGAAGTCTTTCCATTGATTCTACTAGATCAACCAATGAAACATTGACTAAATATTTGACTAAATCAACTAGTAAACCTCAGGAAATTGTTTGTCTCCTACTTGTATGCTTATGAGGAAAAATACCAACAATGGGAAGTATTCCAATTTTCTTCATGTATTCTCAATTGAATGGTCTAAGAGTTGTCAAATCCTCTTGAGTTACCTCTTACAACAGGACAAGACTCTTTCGAGGGGGATAATCTTCAAAATCATGGCTTTTGAACAACTAAGGGTTTGGTTGAGGGAAATGATTTCTACATTTCTTAGATATTTCAGGATGATGATAGTTAGAGAACATACCAGCCACATAATGGCAACCTTCCTAGTGCCAAAACTATTGACAAGGAAAAATTATAGTGAAAATGGTAAGGGGATCTCCCTGATATGAAGTCCTAATTAGACCTTACATAATTATGGATAACAGTCTGATCCAATATCTGGGCCCGACTGCCATAATTTTTATTTTATTTTTTTTTGGATGGAATACGAAAGAGAAAGGGAATATGGATCAAACTTCCAATAAAATGCAAGTTAAAATAGCTTTATGAAATACTTTGAGCAAAATACACAAAAAATATAATAGCAACCAAGAAGATGAACATGAATCTTAAAGAAAGATTGTTAGCAAACTTTAATTAAGATACATGGATGAAGAAACAGATTCATTATCAATTGCGAATTAGTTCTCAATTAATAACAATCCTTAAAACATAAATCAATAAACAATGTCAAACAAGATGTAAGTTTAGAATGAACAAAATAGTTCATCAATTCTCAACACATCATAGTAATCACATTCCATTAAACCGCCACAAGAATATTCTTATGATGCTCAAAAACACGTGAGTGAATTTCTTTCCTTGGCCTAAAAGAGATTCTTAAAATTGAGTTAAAATATCTAATGCACCATTACATAAAGCATCCATGAGATCCAATACTGGAGTGCTAAACTATTACTTGACCTTTGAAAGGGATGTACAATATTTCCTCTTCTAAGGTGATCAAAGGAGCCCAAAACTTAAAGTCCTTTATAACTAGCCATGAGGGTATATTTATACAAAGTTGGGTGACTCTTCATCTCCCATGACCTTTCTACTCCCCTCATGAATTTTAAACTTCTATATGACTTTTCATTTTCCCTCCACATTTTAGTTTATATTTCATTATTAATGTGTTGTAGCAACTAAAAACACCCTCCAAAATTTTGCCTTAGCTTCGTTTTGGAGCCTCCCTACCAACCATCCTAGTAGCATTTCTTGCACTGTCAAGTACATAGGCTTCATTTGATTTTCATCAGTTTGCTAGCCTGTGCATGTTAGTTTGCTTCTCTCCCCTCACAGGATGCCATTTCGGACTTGGGATAGTTGTTGGATGAGAAGCTCCCTAAGAAAATTACGCAATTCTGGAGGGGAACCAACCTTCCCTCCAGAAATTGCACAAATCATATGGCCAGCCTACTAGGCTCATAAATTTCGTAATAAATTCAAGCACTCTTCCTTGGGAAAATTGTGCAATCTGGCCGAGCATTGTAGCTCAGCCTAGAATTTGTGTAATTCTGGGCTGCAGTCACCTACTACTCCCAAAAATTGCACAATTCCGAGCAGCATTCACTTGCTCCTTCCAAAAATTGCACAATTTTGGGTAGCATTCACCTACTCCTCCCAAAAACTACATAATCCCTCTAGGACATCCAACCCAGTTCCTTTCAGAAACTGTGAAAATCCCTCTCTTAGTCAAGCGGATTGTCGCATGTGCCTTCAGGCTGACTGGTTCCCGTTGGGACCGAGCAAAACTGATTTTCATGCATGGGCTACTCTTCTCAAAAGAACAAAAGGAATCATGCAAAAGGACCTAGATTTAGGGATCTATTCTTAGCATCTATAGGTTACATGCAAAGCTCATTTTAGAAACCTCTCGCCAAGTGTTTCTTTTTCCTAGATTTGTGGCATGTGCATCATAACCTCGATCTTATCAAAACTTATCAACCAAATGCTGCAAAGCTCATTCCTCACATCGATCTTATAGCTCTGACATCACACATTGCATTCGAGAGTCTTTGGCACTTTCAACTTAGCTGTTTCAGGGTAAGTTTGTTTTTCATGTCTTGCGCTACATTTATGTTGCTTTTTGTGTTTTGATTTGTGTGAGTCCTTTATGATTTATTTCAATGATCACTTGATATCGTTTCAATTTATGTTAGCTTGTAGAATCACCGTTATAGGTTTCGTTTGCATCTCACTATTATCACATGCATGACACTGTTTTTGCACTGATGGTCGACATTGCTGTGACTCGCTTCACACACATGCATGATTTCTCGTCTCTTGAATCATACACTTACTATTTGCATGCATGATCATTCACTCTTGTTTACACTCAATATCATGATACATTCAAACTTCTCGTGTTTTCAGTCGCCCATCGGCGGGTTTGGGCTGTCTTAGCCCGGACCTTGCCTTGCCCAACTAGCATTATGCATTTTTGGAAGTGAATGCTTTTCCTTCCCTCTAGAAATTGCACTTGTTTGGCCCAAAACTAACCTCTAGGATTGCATTGTGAAATTCTAGGAGGTAGTGCCTTGTTGGCCCCAGAAACTGTGTAATGTAGTTTGCTGGTTTCCATGTCACTATTGACTAAAATTTCACATTGTGCAGTTTTAGTCCTCAACAAGTCAAGTTGTATTGTGCATAACGCAGTTCTAGCAGTCAGTCAGTCTCTCAATAGCCCACACTATGCCTTGTATAGTTTTGGCAATCAGTCTGCCAGCCTCCCTATGAAAATTGTGTAATCTTCATAGACAGTCACACAGGTATGTTGCATGTCAGTCATGTAGTTTTTTTTTGTTTTTGACTGATAGATTCCTTGTCATGAGTGTTTATATGTCTCCAGGTATTACAAGTGATCATCTACCTCTCAGAAATACATGTATAATGGATTCCAATAGAGCAGAGTTGATGACACCTTTCAGAGCACAACTGGGGATGAAATTGATCAACTGTTTATGAACTTGCTTATCTATGACGACATCAAGCTATTCATGGAAAATGATATCAAGAAGAAATGGCAGCAGCATCACAACAGGTAGCACCATTAGTAGTAGCATAAGGTAGCACACCTACTTGTGAAAAATGCAAGAGGAAGGTTGTTGACAACACAAAGGTGGAATAAAGTTGCAAGCTCAAGAAAATCCACCTGTGATGAAATCAGCTTTGGAGATTGAGGTTATGAGGTGATAGCGTGACAAGAGGATCACATGAAGGTAGAGAGATAAATGGAGAAGGAGTTGTAGGTGTTGAATCGACAACCGAAGGAAGAACAGATGCTACACAGATGAGAGAAGTAGTTGCAGCAGGAACAAGTACAATAAGAGGCGCAACATACACAGACTAGTGAAACTACACCTATACAGGTTATAGATCCAGCCTAGTAGTTGGCATGGAGCAGACAGGGTGAACAGTGTCGTCGATCACATGCAAGGGTGTTCAAAAGCATGGATGTCATTTTGTGCACACATGTGATCCCACCCATTGACACACTCACCAAGGCAAATACAAGGAGCAAGTCTGACTGGAGTTGAACATGTATTTTGAAAATTTGATGTGCATGGTCACCAACACACAATTTGAGATCAGCACATACACTATGCATTACTATGTTGTTGGTCCAGCTACACTGAAGACAGTGATGCGCATGTTACTAGACACATTAGACAGAGGAGCCTTATCAGTGTACTTGGTTGCAATTGAAGCAAGAGTTCACTTTCAGAAGGATGTCACCATTGACCACATGGACACCATCACAGATGACCAAGCTTGGCATCAGTTTGCCACCATTGATCATCACAAGGATTTCAAAGAGTTGGTCTTACCACAATTGTCTGAGTGTTAGTGATAGCTTTCATGGCTCACTCAAGCCTATTTTGTCTCACATGTGTACATGTGCATATTATATCTAACACCTTGTCAAGTGGAATTTCAATTGTCGATAGTTGAACGTAACTGTCATATAGTAGTTGAAGAGTATTGAGGGTAGGCGAATAGTCACAAAGGGGAATGTAAACGATCACCATACCTCATAACTCATTATGGAGGCTTTTGGTCAGCCAAGCTTCCGATACGAGTATCTTAGAGAAATCTTGGAGAGTATTGTAACTAGCCTTGGTTTTTCCACAGTGCAGAGCTAGTACAACTCTTTGGAGGAGCCGGTGGTAGTGACTGTAACATTTCGCTATTGAGACTATTGGTTGGTCATGGTCGTATTGTATTATTGGAACTTTCACTTCTTAATATAACATAGGCAACATGTTTCATGCATATGTTGTTAATGTATTTCAACTATCTTGGTTACTCTAATGGTCTATGTATCTATTTGCCTAGGCATGCATGTATGGACTCTTTCTGTATAAGTACATATGAATCTTACTGAGATATCATGTTGGTTTAAAAATAACTTTGGATTGTTATCTTACTTCCTTTCCAATTTGTGATGCATCTTTGCTCGTGTGTTCCCTTCCAAGATGCGTGCTTCCACAGGTTTCCAAGGGGAACACTCACCTCACTAGCCGTGTGTTAGAACTGTTCATGCACCTTCCTTGGCTTGTTGCACATGTCACACCCTTGCTACCAACAGGGACATCTTACTTTCCTTTGTGTGTAACCGAGGACAAGGCAATACCGTACGACCCACTGTTGGGACTCCTACACCCAATGGTCTGAGGTCTAGTTGGGACTTCTTACCTAGGAGATCCCCTGACATGTTGGCAGGTCCAATGCTGTCAACATTTCTGGCGGTAGAAGGAGGGTCAGATGACTAGCTGTGTCCTCTCATCCAGTTTTGAACTTTTGCAAATATATCATGGACACTGTCACACTCACCCCTCCATGATTTTTTTTGTATTTCGAACCCCTCAACATCACGAGGGAGTTTGCCAATCTCTTAGTCAAATTCACCTATGATGGTGAAGGTGAAGTATCTTGGCCTAAGTACTTAGAAGACTTATAAGAAATCCTTGCAAAAGAGGCCAGTGTGCTACTTACATACACACTTCACGAATCCCCACTATGATGGTGTTGGAATCTGCAACCCGACAGTCTGCACTCACTTGAAGAGTTTTATGATCTCATCAAACATACGTTCCATCATTTTGATCCAAAACCTCTTGAAAAAAAATTCTTACCACAACGAAAGGCCCCGCATGAATCACCTATGGAATTTTGGGACTGCTTCTGTGTTTTGCAGTTTCAATCTCCGAAGAGTCAGATGAAATTCCAATATCTCATGGATAAATTTGAGTACTCTCTTATCAAATATGTTAATCCTAAAAGAAAGTTTAAGCCCAAGCCCTACTCAGCATACTTCGATGATGGAACTGCGCAATCACACATGCACATGGTCGCTATCACAAGTGACTGTCCACTGTCCCCTCTTCAAACGGCTCCGCCACCAAGGAGTGATGTGGGAGAACAGGCATACACATTCATTCAAATTTCACATCCTCCCAACATCTCTTCTTTCAATTGTCACACAGATTGGGTTATGAATCCCATGGGTTATCACATGTATTTCATACCTCAACCTCTGTCTTCGTATTCTGATGATCCTCTGGATGACACTATCTTTTGTTCTTCCATTCCAGACTCTACACTTGTTGTGAACAAGGATCAATATATCAACATAGTTGGTCTTTCATAACCAACCTGCGTTGTCATTCATGAAGTGTGTGACTAGGACCTTATGTATCAAACCTCATTGAAGGATGAATCCCTTCCATTTGAGCCTCCTCCATTCTTCCATGAAATCTTTGATGATTCTTCCATCCTTGATTTTGCATGTGTATCTCCATCTACAAATGCACCCTTTATTGACCATCCGAAGAACACACTGGATGTCAGTCCATCATCTAACAACATAGAGGGAAAATCATCCATTGAAAATCCACTTGATTTTTCATCTTCTTTTTCTCGAAGCACAGAGGGTGAACATTCTTGCTTCTCATCTACCCCTTTGTGTGATTCATTAAATCATGAGGATGCTGACAAACATCCTAAATTTTATGATCTTGGTTGTCGTGATATATCTACTTCTTCATTTGATCACGATATTGATTCAACTATTATTAATCTGTCTAAGACATTGGTCTATGTTGATCTATCTGTCGACAAAGTCAAAACCCAGCCCGAGCTGATGGTTATGTCAGGCCCTCGCTGTCTTGAGGATGGTTTCACTTCCGATCAGGAAATTGATGAAACACCTCAGTCTCCTCATCACTCATTTGTATGCATTGAAGATCAATCTCACACACATATTATGCTTCCTCCACTCGAACTACATGATCCCATCGCTCATGCATTGGAGGAATATTACACAGAAAGCACACTTGCATAACATAAGTGGTCTACCTTTCTCACGTTTGCTTTCATGTCACAGTCAAGAGAATGCTTACACTTAAACACTTGCACACATAGTAGCACAACACCATGGCAAGTTCACAGAGTGCATGTCATGTGCTTTCACTCACTTCTATTCTGCGAACACTATTAAACATGGAGTGTGTTTGTCTTCATTATTGTATCTTTCTTGTTTGCTGGTCTGCACAACTATGTTGTTCGCAAACCATACCTTCACCAACATAGGTCAACCAATGCACCGATGGGTGCATTGGAAGTATCACTTCATGTGAATAGTCCCACGCACCATTAGCTTAGGAGTAGGATTTGTGTTTGCTTTTGGTTTGTTTGCTTGCATGCACGTTTGCTTCTTAATTTGCATGTTGGTTTGTTTTCCTTCTTGTTTTCTTACTCGCTTTGCTTATGCATTTACTTTTGATTTTCTTTGTTATTTCATTTGTTTGCTTGTTTACGTCTGTAGGTTAGTTTCACATGAAATTGTGTGCAACTCTTGAAAAACGCTAGGTAATGTACAAGAGGACTTGTGTAGTTATCAATACTTGGTTATCTATCGTCCTACCTCTTTATGGAGAAATTATTATCTTCAATCCACGATACACCAATGGAAAATATGTACTGTTCAAATTGAACCTTGTTGAAAATATAATGCTTGCACACTAGCTAGTGTCACCTAATCTGGTCAATTGTTTTTGGGTTAATCCTTGTTAGATCAGTCAAGTAGAGTAAGGTGAGGGGGAAAACCTTAATAAGCACATCAGAGATAGATATATAAACTACTTCTCTGAAGGAACAACCTCTTCTACTCTCAATAAGTTGAGATCCCTCTTTCATATTTGAAATGAATAAGAGTTATGCACAACTATGAAAAATTAAGAATTTCAAAATAAAAAGAAAAATGAATAAGGTGAAAGAAGATAAAGGCTTTTTTCACAGAGAGGTGATGCAAGTAACTCTGCCTAGGTACTGACCGGACTCACTAGCAACAGAGCGATGCTTGTGTTCCTGTGTGACTATGTCGGGGTACTGTCTAGACCTATTAGCAACGAAGCAACACCAGAGATGAAACTAAAACTCTGATGACAATAAAGCTTGTGCACCAACATACCCCTCATCCCAATCGAAACAACTGTCTTGGCTTGGCTTGGAATGTGTGTCGACCGACCAAGAGCTTGGCAGATGCTACATCTTACAATTAAGCAACTGTGGAAACCAAGATGAGTAGAGCCCTGAACAATACCTGCAGAGGTGTTAGACTTGCTTTTCATGAACAAGGTCCATTCAGAGAGTTGGTGTTCTACCAATGTGTCGCCAAGTGTTGTCGCAGCTACAACCACCCTCCAAATTTTTTCCTTAGCTTCATTTTGGAGGCTCCCTACCAACCATCCTAGCAGCATGTCTTGCACTGTAAATTACATAGGCTTCATTGGTTTTTCAGCAGCTTTCCAGCCTTTGCATGTCATTTTGCTTCTCTCCCATCACAGGCCACCATTCCAAACTTGGGGTAGTTGTTAGTTGAGAAAATCCCTCAAAAAATTGTGTAATTCTAGAGGCGAAACAACCTTCCCTCCAAAAGTTATGCAAATCCAATGGCTAGCCTGTTGGGCTAAGAAATTGTGCAATACACTTAGATAATATTCATTGGAAAAATTGCGCAATCTTTCCCAACACTACATCTCACCCAGAAATTGTGCAATTTTGGACAGCAGTCACCTGCTCCTCCCAGAAATTGCACAATCCCTCTAGGATAGCCAACCCAACTCCTCCTAGAAATTGCATAATTTTGGGCAGGAGTCACCTTCTCCTCCCAAAAATTGTGTAACCCCTCTAGGATAGCCAACTCAGTTCCTATCATAAATCGAGAAAATCCCTCTATCATTCAAGCAGGCTATCTCATGTGCCTTCAGGTTAAATGGTTCCTGTCGGGACCGAGAAAAACTGATTTGCATGCATGGGCTACTCTTCTCAAAATAGAAAAAGGCAGCATTCAAAAGGCATCCTTGGATATAGGGATCTATTCTTAGCAGCTAGAGGTTATATGCAAATCTCATTTTAGAAACCTCTCGCCAAGTGTCGTTTTTTCCTAGATTTGTGGTATGCGCGTCATAACCTTGATATTATCAAAACTTATGAACTGGACATTTCCGAGCTCATTCATCACATCAATATTATAGCTCTGACATCCCACACTGCATCCAAGAGCCTTCGGCACTTTCATCTTAGCGGTTTTAGGGTAAGTCTTCTTTTCATGTCTTGTGCTACATTTGTATCGGTTTTTTTGTTTCGCTTTGTGTGAGTGTTGTCTGCTTGATTTCAACGAGTGCTTGATGTCATTTCAACGTATGTTAGCTTGTAGAAGCACCATTTCAATTTTCATTCGCATCTTACTATTGTCGCATGCATGATACTGTTTTTGCAATGACGACTATCGTTGCAGCGACTTGCTTCACACACATGCATTCTTTCCTATTTTTTGAATCCTGCACTTATTGTTTGCATGAATGATCATTCACTCTTGTTTACACTCAGTATCACCATGCATTCAGACTTCTCATGTTTTCAGTCACCCATCGGTGGGTCTAGGCTGCCTTAGCCAAGCCGTTTCCTTGCTCGACTAGCATTATGCATTTCTGGAAGTGAAGGCTCTGCCTTCCTATTGGGAACGTGCCCCTGGGGGTCAATTTTGGGTTAAACACCCATGTCTTGGGGAAGAAAGCATGAATTTTGTGTAAATAAATGTAAAACCTCCACATTTTATGGTCGCGGAGAGTGAAATATGTCTAACTTTAAAAGGTTTTTCTGCCCTTAGTTAGATAAGTTGTGTTAGTTTTGAGATCTAGCCATGGTCAGCGGATCATGGGATTGTATAAAAAGGGAGGTCTTAGAAGATCTAAGTAGAGAAGAACAGTAAGTAAGTTAGAAATCATGAGTCATTGGTAGTTTTGGGAGAGCTAAGAGAGAGATTCTTAGCGTAGGAAGAGGCTCTACAACTGAGTGCACAGAGGTCTAGGGTGGAAGTCTGCAGCTGAGTGTGCAGACCCCTACAGCTGTGTGTGTAGAGCGGATAAAGTATTGGGAACTTGAATCACAAAAAGAAAGAAGTATTTCGGAATCGTTGTGTTTTCTGCCTATCATTATTGCATGTGGTTATGATATGTTAAGTTCTGGGTTTACATTATAATGTTAAACGATGCAGGAATGTATGTATTTCTATATGTTATTTGAATGCAAGTAATAATGTATGTTTACATGAGGGTAATCTTTATTGCATGATAACGTTGGCTAACCAATAAGATAATTATGGAAATGAGACAGTAACATAGTTACAAAGGCACATAAGTGGCTAAATCATTGTTCAGGGTGCGCAAAGGACAATCGGATACCTTCGTGGAGGTTATAAAAGACAAACAAGGAAATACATCGATAAGCCCTAAACGATTATCAATCTACGTGAAGGCAAGGATTGAGGTAGAAAACCAACATCACAACCATATTAGGGTGCAGAACCTTGGTTCTTGCATCCCCCCTTACTGTTTCGGGTGAGACTTCAGTCCGTGCTTCACGGACTGATGCTGAAAGGGCTAGTAGTGTAGGGATTTGCTTGGCTACCCAACATTGAACTTGGGTCAGGGTCCATCAAGCCAACTAAGAAAGAGATCAAAAACTAGTTGGATAGAAAGATCCTCAAATTCATAGTGCAAGAAAATAAGAATCCACAATTGATGAAATAACATGGTTGGACAAATACTTGTACACAGAAATACATGAAATCTTCTTATGTTCCTTCCCGGTTGAGTTATAAGAGTGGATTGCGAAGTTGGCAGACAGTCAAGGAAGTTGGAGGCTTAACACTCGGATTGGTTGGACACTAGAGTTAGTAAGGATATTGGAAGCATCTAAAGATAAGATCATGTGCATCGTCGACCATTGGCTGAACCACATCATAGGAGGATTCGTGACACAATTCATGGTCGATACCTCTGTTAGTTATAGAGAAGCATAGCACCACTTCTTTAAAGGACTATGAGGTAAGTATTTAAAGTTGCTAAATACTTGGATTAATATGCTCTTTTTGAATAGTGAGTTATATGGTTACCTTGATGTTTGGAGCTACGCAAAGCGAAAAAAATTTCAGGGACAGAGGAAGGAAAGGTCCTAGGTATAGCTCGATGATCGAGCCTCCTTTGCGTGAGGATGAAGGAGCACCGTAGAATTCTCCCTTAAGTGCTAGTCAGAAGATAAGATAAGGGTTCTTGTGAATACCTACACTACCTCCACCATCATCCCATCCATCTACATTGCCTCCATCCTTGCCTCCACCGCTCACCTCATCACCCACACCACCGCCACCTCCACCACTATTCAATATGACGAACTTGATAAAACTACTTGTATTCAAGGGCATATGGAATGAAGATCTGGACCAATTATATTTTATCGCGAAGGTTGAATGGGAAGCCCAAGGTATCATGGATGACCAAATTAAGAAAGCCACACTGGTTAGTGCTCTGCAAGACCTCGCACTAACGTGGTAAATTAAGTACAATACTAATAACCCAACGTCCATGTTGGTAGATATCTAGGTTGCACTGAATAGAGAATTCAGTAGGCCTAAGTTTCAAGCGCAATCGATTGTGGGATTCAAGGAGATTATGATGAAGCCTGGGGAGATGCCCTAGGATTTGGATCAAATATTGAACTATATGATCCGTGAAGCCAACATGAACCTATCTGATGAGAAGCACCATGAATGGTTCGTATCCTCACTCTTGCCCCACTTAAGGGTAGCATTATCACAACAGAAGATTGGCACCCAAGTGGAAGCTCTAGAAATCACGATGATGCTACATGAGACACCAATGTAGGATTCTAATCTGGGTGTTCAACAGGTTCATGTGCGGTTACAAAAAGTTTGTCTTGAAATACAAAGTCTGAAGTAGGATAGAATAGCTCGGCCAAAGGCACGTGAAGAATTTTGGTGCCTAAAATGCAAGGGTCAGGGACATGACAAGGATCACTTGCCTGTCTTCACGAACTATGTTGCAGGAGGAGGACCAATGCCTCTACGAACGGAGGCCGTGATAGGACCAAGTGTAGGCTTTGTGCTATGGTGCACTATATTCCACGTGGTTGGGAAACATGCAACCGACAATTGCCATTTGCTGCAAAAATTCGTGCAGACACCACAACAACTCTTTTGTAATTTCTATCAATTAGTAGGCTGTGACAGGTGCAATTGTTGAAGTTATGAATTGATGATGGATAGGACACCTTCATATAGAGTGTAGACAGAAACGCAGCCTCCAAACCAAGGCATTGGGGGAACGTGAGGTGAGTATCAAGGGCACGGATGAGGCTGAGGTGGAGAAGGGCCTGGGAGAGGCCAAGGATAGTATGTGAGGGACTGTCTGAATCCGATGCGATTGTGATGTCGCTACTATACTCAGTTTTACCATGCGACTGAGGATTGCCTAATATTATTCGCTACGATTCATGAAAAGGGGGCGCAACCTTCGCAGCAAACCCAAAACCTCCAGATGATGAGGATAAAGGTAAGAAACTTGTAGAAGGCGAATGGGTTTGCAAAGAACTAGAAAAAGAGGTTGGGTTTGATCTCAAGCATGCAAAAGAAACATTTATGGAAGCAAAGAAAAGTCACGCCGAGGCCTCTACCTCAGTAAATCAGGAGAAACGAGTTGAATAAATGGACCCATCCATGATTACCACATTCTTGGAGACCTGCATGAAACTACTCCGTGACAGTAAGGTTGTGAAGGGCCTACAGGAACTGATCAGTCGATGTTCTAGTAAGGATGGCACTATTGGTGAATTGCATGGGGTCAGGAAGCTTGGCAAGCTCAAGGTAAGGATCGGGCATGAAATGAGACTCACTACGTAGATAGGGGAATATGAGATGGACCAAATTATCCTAGATCTAGGGTCCGATGCGAATTTTTTTCCAAAATAGACTTGGGAAAGAATGGGGAGACCTACACTCTAGTGGTCTCCGATCCAGTTAAAAATGGTGAATCAATAAAGCATTTTCCCAATGGCGAGGCCGCAAGTGGTAATAGTTGACATGAGGGCGTGAGTGCACTGGCAGATTTCGATGTAATAGAGATTATGGATGATAACAATCCCTACCCTATGCTCTAGGGAATGAATTGGGCCACTGACATGAATGGGGAAATCAACTTGAAGAAGAAAAAGATGATATTTAAAAGGAAGTTGCTCTGTGTGGTGATGCTGCTAGATCCCACGGAAGGACCGTGCCATACAGAACTGGTCCTAGATTATGAAAGTAATGATGATGTGGACTAGATTTACAAGATAATGGCACAAGACTAGGATTGGGTCGATCCGGTAGCAGATTAACATATTTCATGGGACCGCTAAAGCTCTTGCACATCAGACTCAAACGAAGAATTCGAGCATGGACAGAACCGACTACATGAAGTATCTACGTTGCATTGTAATATGATGACCAAGTCATTGTGCTATGTGTCATCTGAAGTTAGGTATCTTCCTCATTATGATGGGCAAACTGATGTTGATTTCTTTTTGGATGCATTGGAAAGAGAAGTGTCAGAGAAACATTTCTTCCAGGCCTTGGACTGGAAACTACGCGTTATGCCCACAAGATGGTGGGGTACACACAAGTATAATTTTAATGATTGGCGCGACTATAGGAGGATGATGAGAATATTTTTTGGGTAGCCAAAAGTACGAATGACAAATAAGTATGATGTAAGGGATGATCCGTGTGATCACCTACCCAAATGGACTAAGGCTTATGGAGTAGAGCCCCAGCCTAAATGGGTGCATTTCTTTTGTCATACCCTAGGCGTCATACCAATGAATTGGTACTTGGAAACTGAGATTTGCGATGGCACTGAAGAGTGGGACATCTTGTGCCATCGATTTATAATGACGTTCAAATTGGAGGATTCGTTTGACTGTATTGATGTAGCACTATAGGAGGTTAAAGTAGCAATATTTAGGGTACCGCAAGATCCTTTGGACCTAGTCCAATCTGATTGGACTACCCAGCTGATTCACGCGATGGAATGCTATAACGTGATCATTGAAGAAGAAGACAAGGATCCTAGAAAGATCAATATTCTGGAAAAAGAAGGTCACCATGAGGTTGAAGGTCCACAAATAGAGGATCTAGACATAACCACGCTGCTGAAAACTAGGTAGGTCAACATTAGCACAGAGGCAGAACCAAAATTTGTAAATATTGGGGACTATTGGGATGATGCAACAATAGACAAGATCGTCGAGCTCCTTTGCGAATATCAGGATTTGTTCCCCACAAAGTTTTTTGATTTAAAAGGGATAATGAGAGACTTGGGTGTCATGAAGATCACCCAGAAACTGGACGTGAAACTTGTAAAACAAAGACTTTACCACCTTAATCATAAGTATAAGGAAAGGGTTGACGCTAAGTTAGATAAAATGCTAGTGGCAGGAATTATTGAACCAATGAAAGAATATTATTAGGTTAGCCCAATAGTGGTTCAAGAAAAGAAACAGAAAGAAGAAATAAGGATATGTGTGGATCTCTGAAAGCTTAATGATGTTTGTGTGCATGATCTTTTCCCAACCCCGTTCACCAATGAGGTCCTCGATGATTTAGGTGGCCAAAAAGCTTACTTTTTCACAGATGGGTTCTCTAGGTACCATCAGATCAAAATCGCACCTGAGGATAGAAGTAAGACAACCTTGTGACTGAATGGGGATGTTTTCAGTACACCGTAATGCCTTTTGGGCTGAAGAATGTGCCAGAAATCGTTTTTTGTGTAGTCATTGTGGCATTCAAAGACTTCATTCATAAGTTTCTGGAGGTATACTTTGACGATTGGATAGTTTTTGGACTGGTCAAGCATCTTATAGCAAGTCGGCACTTGATGTTAGATACATGTCGGAGACACCAGATCACAGTCAATATAAAGAAGTGTATGTTTTGTGTCCCTTCTAGGATCCTGCTAGGTCATGTGGTATGCAAACAGGGATTGATGGTAGACCTCGCTAAGATTGTGGTAATAATCAACTTGGAGGTGCCAAGGAATGTGAAATAGCTAAGCACAACTCTAGGGCATACTGGATACTATAGGAAGTTCATCAAGAGCTATGCCCAGATCACCATGCCCATGGAGAGACTATTGAAAAAGGATGCTACATTCTGTTGGAGTGATAAATGCCATAAGAGCCTGGATGTGCTGAAAGAGAAAATGGTCACTGCGCTAATCCTAGTCTTCCCGGACTGGAAGAAGGAATTTGATGTGCACATGTGGATGCCTCATGTATTACGTTGGGGTTGTGATGACACAGGTGAGTGAGGGGGAATTGGGCCATCCTAGAGCATTCACGAGTAAGAAGTTTTCTAAGGATGAGATGAACTATTCCACCATAGAGCATGAAGGACTAGCTACGGTATACTCGCTCCAAAAGTTTAGGCATTATTTGTTGGGTGGACATTTTAAGATGTATATGGATCATTTTGCATTGAAATACCTGGTAAATAAGCCTGTGTTCAAGGGGGAAGATCTGCAGATGGTTGGTGTTGTTCTAGGAGTATGACATTGAATTCATTGTGAAGCCAGGATGACTGAATGTGGGACTTGATCATCTATCGTACATTAAAACAGGAGAGGAACCTAATAACTTGGAGGAGAAGTTGCCTGATGCACAGCTCTTTGTAGTGCACATCACGAACAATCACTTTGAGGGTATCATATATTTCCTAACAATGGGAACTGTTCCAAAATTTTATACGAGCTAGCAGAAGAAGGAGTTAGTAGTGCGAGTAGCAAACTTCTCTGTCATTGTTGTGAACTTGTACAAATTGGGGTTAGACAAAATATTGCGACATTATGTACCTGAATTTGAGCAAAGAAGAATTCTCACGAAGGCTCATGGAGGAGCTGCGGGAGGACATTATGCAGGAAACATAATAGCGTAGAAGGTTATGCGTGCTCGGTTGTGGTGTCCAAGTCTGTATAAGGATGCGAAAGCATATTGTAGTGCCTGTGATGCATGTCAAAGGACTAGCAGGCTATCGTGGAGAGATGAAATACCTTTGATTTCATAGGTGATGTTACAACCATTCGAGAAATGGGTGATCGAATTTGCAGCCCCAATTCAGCCTCCAAGAAAGGAGATAGGTGTGTGTTACATCATCACCACGACTAAGTACTTGACTAGGTGGGTGATGTATGGCCTATGAAGGACTATACAGGTGCGACCATAGAAAAGTTTCTTTTTGAATATGTATTGACAAGATTTGGTTGGTTGTTGACAGAATAATTTCAGGTGCATCATCAGAAGAACACGCCTTGTCACCCGCAGGCCAATGGGATGGTGGAAGCATTCAATAAGATACTAGAGAATGCACTGACGAAGGTTTGAAATGCTCAGAGAAGTTACTGGGATGTGCACATACCATTGGTGCTATGGGCCTACAAAATGACTTGCAAGAAGTTGACTAGGAAAATGCCTTTCAGACTCATGTATGGCATAGAAGTTGTGATGCCAATGGAATACATTGTACCTAGTTTGTGTATAGCAGCACTCACAAAATGGTGGAATGCGAAGCATTGGAAGAGAGGCTTGTGCAGCTAGAAGAGCATGAGGAGGACTAATTTCTAGCTGGATTTCATCAACAAGTTCAAAAGGAGTGCAAAAATTCATGGCACAATTGGCACATCGAACTGCACATCTTCAAGGTAAATTATCTAGTCTTGTTATATGACAGTAAATTTGATAAATTTCTAGGGAAATTTCAGATGCACCCGCTAGGGCCATATTTTATCAAGGAAATTACCGATGTTGGAGCAATTTAGTTGGTCAAATTGAATGGAGAACCCTTCCCAGGGAACGTGAATTGCAGTTGATTGAAGCCATACACCAGTGATCTAGATAGGTGGCTATATGAGAGAAGCACAGTCTTAGTGCTCCAGGCACCTGAAAGGAAGTGCAAGACTCTAAACTACACTGCTTGGGTTAGAGAGCTACGTGATCGGGGAACTGCGCAAAACAAAGATATGTCACAATGTCCATGGAAGCGCATAGGGGTTTGCACTACCAAGGAAGAAACCACGTAGAGGAATTGGAAAGTGATAGTTAAAGTCATTGTTCATGATTTGACGATGAAAAAATGTCCAAATGGAGTAGGGGGCGCAATTTAAGTCAGACGTTATGGACCAAATCTCTGAAAATTTACCACCAATCTACCATTAATGAACCAATTTTAGGGGGAACTGTCAGATTTAAATTTGAAAGTGCCTATAAATTACAGATGGATTCCCAACAAAAAACACTTGGCATTTTTAGAATTGAGTTGTCGATCTCTCAAGTGCACATGAACCATGAAACCTTCAAGCTTTTGCTAGAAATTTCTGTGTTTGAGACATTTCCACAGGAGAATCAAGAGTTATTACATAGCATTATGTTGACGACCACTAAAGTTATGAGTTTGGATGCAGTGACAGCTGAGGGAGTTGTACCAGAGGTGGCTATGGTAGCAGAAGGAGTTGCCCTGGAGGGAGCACCTGCAGAAATACTAGATGAAGTACCAAAGTCTCCACAAATGCCTAGTCCAAGGTCTTCCCCGACCATGGAGGGTCCCAAGATCAAGAAGGGCAAGCAGGCCGTGCCATCATAGTCGGTGCGCACATCTCCCAGGAAACACCCCTAGAAGGTTAAGTCCACTACACAGGAAAAGGGCAAGACAATTAACCTAGATCCAGAAGAAGAGGAGTTTGAGGATATCCCAATGGATGATGAGGATGTTGACGGAGGATGTTGAAATTGTGGGGTCTGACCCCATCACTAAGCTTCCTGAGTACATTTCTTCACACAGGGGAAAGACCAAGGTGCCCAAATACATTGATGAGAGTAAGGTCACCCTGTATACACCCATTTTACTATACCAAATTGTGTTTGAAGGACCGTGCTTGGGGCATGTCCCCCTTTTTTTATTAGAAGACTGGGACTTAGCAGACACAAATTGGCTTCCTCACCTAGCAACAAATCAACTCATGCACCACATGTTCCACAAAACCACAATCGTAATCGCATTGGAGCTATGGAAGTGGATGAGAGAGGTGGATAAGGCAGGACTCCTTGACTTGTTATGGGTGTTGTATTACAACCATGCACCCATCACAATGGTGGTAATCAAGCAGTTACTATGCTTGGTGCATGATGGGTGTTTGTGGCTGGAGGAGCCAATACCCATCACTGATAAACTAATCCATAGGATGACGTGGCTGCCATACACAGGGGAAAATCTGTCCATGGCATTTGGAGGAAATACTAGCGAACATGTCCTCGCGGAGGCCATGAAGGAAAATTTCAAGCTATTGAAGAAATCGCAGGGCTACACCATCTCACGCATTTGTGACCCAACAGTCAAAGTAGCCACACAACTCTTGGTAGGGAAGGTTATGTGGAAGTGTTGTGCAAAGGAAGTGTCGGCACCAGTCGTAGCTTTGGCAGCCCAATGCGCAGAGGGAGTTCAATTTACTTGGGCGTGCTACCTCCACGGTGAGTTCCTCGCAAACTACTGCAAGGCGCAGGATCTCAGTAAGACATTTCACTATACATGGCTCTTGTTTCCATAGCGCTGGTAGCATGAGACAGTTAGTTCCCTTTGGTCGCGCCAGACCTACTAGAGGCTTTGAAGTACACTTTGCTATGGGCAACCAAGGATCCTTAGCAGATAAAGTACAAAAAAATATTTTCGACCTTGATGGAGATGAATGTTCACATGGTCATCAACCACAAGCCACTATTGTCACCTACCAACTTTAATAGATTGTAGGAGTACATGAAATTCAAGGCTGATTTCCACCACGTCTCAACAAGAGTGTGGAAGGACCCCAAGCAGAAGTGTCACGACTTGCCCTACTTAGCGATAGATGATACGATTGACGTGGTCCTTGATAGCTAGTTGATAGAATGGTACACTACCTCATACTTGAATGCGTGATCTAGCAAGACTGCCACACAGTGGAAGAAGGAAGCTAGGCTAAAGATGGAGCAGCTGGCTAGAAAGAGGAGAAAGGAGGCCGACGCTAAGGCTAAGGCAGACCACACTGCCATGCAGGAGACAGGCGAACAAGCAAGAGGAGAGGAGCATGGCTGTGACAAAGAGAAATCACCCTCACCAAAGATAGAGGAAGAAGTGGACAAACACATAGAGCAAGGAGGAGTGGACCTGAAAACAAATCTGCTTCGTCTCAAATGCACCAGGGGTCTAGAAATTCTAGGGCCACAAAAGAAGTCCAAAGTGAGCAAGATGTGTTTAGATCTGATCTCCCTGATAGATGGGGATCTGAATGATATAGTGGATACTTTGCGGGATGCCACCACAAAACTACTGCAGAAGTTTGAATAGTAGCAGGCACTGGGCGCTATTCAGACGGGTCTGAGCGAGTTGTAGATCCACACCTCACATATGCAAACTAGTGTGGCCATTGGCACCTCAAAAACCATAGAGATGTTGTGCACTAGGGACCCTCGAGCCATAGTACTGCCAAATGGAGCATTGACAATGACAGCTGACACAGACAGACCCATTATCAGTGCCCTCAAGGGCGTGGGACTTAATCTGGCAATGCTTCCTAGCACAATTCTTTACCTTTTGTAGGATGGTGTGATCGTCAAGCTTCAGGCCCGTGATCACCGTGCTTTGTAGGTGATGAATGAGAAAAAGGTTAATAATGCTCAGATGGTTGTACAATGTGACTCCGCCATCAACCTTGTGTCTGAACTCACAAATAAGAGTGAGTGCCTCACTAAGGTTATGGATGAAGCATGCCGAACTGTGCCGGAGGTAGACATCCCTGAGACTGAGTTAGTCGATGTGCGGGTTCGAAAAATTGTTGCAGGAGTGCGTGAAACACACACTGAGTTGGCAAAGGTTTAATTGGAGATGAATCTCAATATCACAGAGTCATAGTTGAAGGCCCAGCCTTCAATTCTGCCGAAAGTTAGGGAGCAATGCGCAACTACTGTGGCAGATGTGGTAGCACTGGTAGAAAGTGTAGTGATAGACTGCACGACATTTTTTGAGCAATCAATCGAGGTCCTCACCAACCTACAAGAGGAACCCAATGTACAGAGGTTGGAGACAGAAGCGCGGGAACTACAGCGGTGCTACAACGAGGTTAATGCAATAGTGCTAACTGTTTTCATCATGCAAAGGCTCGCGAACTTACAAGAGGCCAAGGCACTGAAGGAATAGGTAGACATAGCACAACACAAAGAAGTTGTGCTAAAGGCTACCTTGAAGCCTTGGTTCGATGAGGTCTATGAGATCATGACCACCATCGAAGGAATGTTGGCCAGTCTACGAGAGACTCAGCAGAAGCTTCAGACTGCTAGTGCAGGCTCAGTGATAGAACAATTGGTTGAGGAGTTGAAATAGGCGGCAACGTAGTGCATCACCGAGGTAGCAGTTATCCAAGTTGAGCTAAGAGGTGTTCGCGACAAGATCTCCACCCCAACCTAGTGATTCAAGGGTGAGTCACCATGTTTGTATTGGAAGCTTATTGGGAACAGGTCCCCTGGGGGTCAGTTTTAGGTTAAACACCCAAGTTTTGAGGCAAAAGGCCCAAATTTTGCATAAATAAATGTAAATTCTCTGCATTTTGTGGTCATGGAGCACAAAAGATGTCTAAAGTTAAAAGAGTTTTTTTCCCTTAGTTAGATAATTTGTCTAAGTTTTGAGATCTACCCATAGTTCGTAGACCATGGGATTGTATAAAAAGAGAATTCTTAGAGGATCTAAGTAGATAAGAATAGTAAGTAAGTTAGGATTCATGAGTCATTGGTAGTTTTGGGAGAGCTAAGAGTGAGAGTCTTAGTGTAGGAAGAGGCTCTGCAAGTGAATGCATACAGGCCTAGGGTGGAAGTCCATAGTTGAGTGCACGAACCCTTATAGCGATGCATGCAAGGTGGATAGAGTCTAGAATAGGAACTTGAATCATAAATAAAAATAACTATTCTAGAATCACTGTGTTTTCTGTCTATGATTATTGTGTGCAGTTATGATATGTTAAGTTCTGGGTTTACATTATAATGTTAAACTGATGTGAAAATGTATCTATTTCTATTTTTTATTTGAAAACAAGTAATAATGTATGTTTAGGTGAGGCTAATCTTAATTGCATGATAAAGTTGGCTAACCACTAAGATAATTAGGCAAACGAGACAATAACAGAGTTACAGAGGCGCGTAAGTGGCTAAATCATTGTTCAGGGTTGCACGAAGGACAATCAGATACCTTCGCAGAGGTTCTGAAAGACAAACAAGAAAATACATTGATAAGCCTAAAGGCTTATCAATCTGAACGAAGGCAGGGATTTTTACAGATCCATTTGGGCATATCATTCCCAACATTCAGATTAGTGTTTCACGGCTCATCAAACTCTAATTTTAGTTGCTTCATGCCCTAAACAAGTCACCCCTTTGAATGCCTCCTTCCCATACAAGTTTCATGACTTGAAGACATCCATAAATAGCCTCTAGAGGGACCAGCGCAAGTAAGCCCTTGTGAAGGTGTGCTAAAGAGAAGTTGAGTCCACTACTAGGGTGCTCTATAGAGCACTTAGGCTTCCTTTCACCTGCGATGGGTGGGAATGAGCAAAATTCACATAGGGTTTGGGGAATATTCTTATCTTTTGGAGTCATCTAGAAGGTTCCCTCACTTATCAACTACTATGAGCTCAAAAATGGATGAGGAATGATTTAAGGTGTATCCTATCCTCTAATCCCTTCCTCCATGGAAATAATTCTAAGTATGGAAGGCCATCCAATGCCACCATTTATGACAAAACCTCCTTCATCTTCCTATAAATTGACCACTTATCTAAGTGATTAGGGGATGGATTATGTTGAATTGTAAGGAGATAATGTTGCTATGAGATTTGTCTTAGAAGAAAGTATTGTAATGCTATAATGTCATGATTTTGATGTGATGTGGATGGGATCCAAGCTGGAGGAATGGGTTTGAATCAGACACCAATGGTTATAATTCCTTCTTATATTCAATAAATTGTTTGAACCTTTCTCCCATATGTTTGAATTGTATCTGATTCCTTTCACTTATATTCAATAGATCATATGCTTTGATCAGTTATTTGTTTTCTATTGTGTTTACAGGTACTTCTCAAGTGTATTATGTACGGGAAGGAGCGATAGGATCGATACAAAGGAGATGAGAGGAAAGCAGAACTACAAGTAGGTCTTCTCATATTCTCATCTTATCTATTGTTTATAGGAAAAGACTAAAACACTTTAAACTATTTTTCTAATACATCTACTTATCTAGGGAATTAGTATTTATCCATAGATACCAAATTCTTCAAAACAAATTTGCGACTCTTGTGGGGAAGATCCTCTTTCCTAGTAGCTCATCCACCTCCTAGGACATCCTTGCAGATGCTACTCGTGTTCATTGATTGTATTTCAGCCCTTTTGCATTGAATTTTAGTCAAAAATTGAGGTTATATGACTCTTGAGTGGCCTCTCAGGAATCAGCGCAGGCTTGATCAGGGGACAGTGCTCTTCAGAGCACCCTTGAGTGAGAGATAGTGCTCTGTAGCGTAGTTAGGACCTCTTTGACCTGCACTAATCCACCTTACATCAAATTCCCACCTTTGGATTGAGTTTTTTTACCAAATTTCCTCTATATTTTTGTTTGTTGATTGATCAATGAATGTTATGTCTCAGAGAACAAGTTTTTATCTCCTTTGCTAGCCCTACTTTGATTCGATTGATTAATGTTTCCTTAATTTTTTCTTTGTCATTATCAGTTTATAGTCAAACATAGAATATAGTTGATTAATCTTCGTTCGAAAGAAAGTGTCGTAAAGTCTTCACTTCCTTCGAATTAGAATTGTCATAAAAGTCTTCGTTCTTATGAAAGATTGATTGATTGTATGTGCATATTTCCTTTTGTTCATATTCACATTAAGGAAATCAAAAAGAAATACATGCATGTTCATATTGTAGTTTGTGAATGCTTGAAAGGAATAGCTAGGAAAATTACATTAGATGTGCTCTTTTCTCTGAGTCAAAGATCTGATTGCTCTATTCCTACTAGCTAAGGTTTTCATTGTTCAATTGAATGAAAATAATGCTTATCATATTTGTTGCATTTTAGGCATCACAATAATACATCACATGGTGAACCTTCAAAGAAAAATTCTAAAGAAGATCAACTTAAAATTTATCTAAATTTACCTAATGGAGCATTCTCACCTAACGAAAAACATTTAGAGGTCTAGGCTAGAGACGTGTTCTGGCATCATAAGACAAAGCAGTTGGCACTAACTTGTTTACAATACATCTCGAGTTTGATACCTCATTCCACATACGTGAGTATATCGTAGCTCGTCCACATACCTTTAGGCATATAGGGTGGTGTTACAATATGTAAAGTATATGGGAATGCTCTCACTGTGCGGTTTTGCATTAGACAACGCTTATACGGATTGGGCCTCCATGTGCCTTCGGGTATATATGGGAGGAAAAAATTGGGTTGTTATCCATCCTTGGGAAACCGAGTCAACCATCTTGTACAATGTGATACACTGAACATATCATTCGGTGAGATTTCCTGCCCGTACTTCTTGGCTCGCCTGGAGGTATTCTGTAGTTCACAGTTGCTTGGTAAACCTTTTGCCTAGATTATACCTCTTTTGTTTTGTTATGTTACTTTGATTAAAAATAATTTAATTGACCACAGATAATATCCTCCATGCTCACTCCTTAGCTGATCTTAGGTTTAAACATATGGCGTCAAATCCGGAGTCCACCGACCAACGAATTCCTTTTGATGGGAATTGTAGTCCTTTTCCTCCTTTCGAAAATATTGGTGCTCCATATATGGCTACATTATCCTTACTGGGATTTACCATTGGCTTGCTAGTATGGTTGTTTTCAACCTCCTTGGTTCAAAATTTCATGATTTCTCCACAATTGAGTACACCTCCGACTAGACAAAATCAACCTCCAGTTGATCCTAAAGTTGACCCTTTTCCTTCTTCCTCGGTTGTTTCTTCCTCCCCTTTTTCCTCTTCGCTTGGTGAAAGTATTGGTACTAGTAACCAGGTGGCTAAGAAGAAGAAGAAAGGGAATAAGAAGAAGAAGAAGAAAATTTAGCAGAGGGGTAACCAAGCAACCATTGCTTTTAATGCAATATATGATGATAAACTATCTTTCAAGCCTCACAAAGTTTGATATCCATGCAAAATTTGTACAGGAGACCATCTTCTTTGAAATTGTCCTGATATTCCTTAGATCTTAGAAGAATGGTCTTCTCGTTCACATCATCCTATGTCATCAACTTCTGGAGATCATGTTGGTGACACACCATCAACTAGTGGTAGCAAAGTTCATGGAAAGAAGGGTAAAGTTAAGTTTCCTTGTAGGTTATGTGAAGGGAATCACCCCATTCACCTTTGCCCCTATCTGGATGAAGCCAAAAAAGTGTTGGATAACCGTCTTGCTTCTCCATAGTGACTTCCATCTGGTTACAGGAGACTCTCCCTTAATCCTTCACTACTTGATGAATTGACTGGCTCAAATCAACCATTGGTCAAACCCAATCTCTCTAAAGGTGAATCCTATGAGTCTATACTCAACCCAAATCAATAGGTCAAGGTAACAGTTGACCCGATTTCACCTTCAGTTAATCGTACCTTTCCCAAAGAGAGTGACTCTGATACCACTTTGGTTCTTTTCATTTCTTCAGATTCTAATCAACTCGTGGGTAGTCCTCCTCTTCCATCAAGACAGGAGGAAAATCCTCCCACTCCCGTAACTCAAGGGGTTAATTATTTCGTTCTTATGGTACCCCCTCCAAGTAGTCTAGTCACTTCCTTTGATTGGAACCGACTGGTAGCATTCTATATTCCTTCTTATCTGCCTTTCTAGACCATGATAGAATAGGTTTGTAATATGATTGTATTTGGCACTATTAGAGATGAAGATGCATCTATGAGTATCCTTTCCTCAACTAGTTGGCAAGCGCTCGGTTCTCCGCGACTTGTGCTAGTTACCCAGAATCTATTGGCTTTTAACAGAGGAACCAATCAACCATTAGGAATCCTTCCTCAGCAACCTATTACTTTGGGAGGAAAAATCATTTATCTGAATGTGATGGTAGTCCCAGGCCCATTAGATTACAATTTACTTCTTCAGTGTGACTATGTTTATGACATGGGAGCTATTGTTTCAACACCATTTCGAGTGATTTCTTTCCCACATGAAGGCATAATTGTCACCGTTTACCAGCTTTCATTTCCCAGTCCAAATATGGCTTCTAGTCAACCATCTTCCCTAAATGGTTCTTTTGTACCAATGGTATCATCCCCGCCATGGGTTAATTATGTGGAAATTGTTCCATGCCTACATCAACAGATGACCAAATCCATGATGTTGTGCATGATGTACTGGGGGAATTGGAACCAGATCTTTCCTTCCAGAGCATTGTTCTCCCATCTGAAGAGAACCTCTTGGAAGTCATGACCTCTCATGAGTCGTGATCAAGGAGTATGAGGATCGTTCCTTGTCTTGTGTCAACCTCGTTAAAAATGAAACCAAGGAGTATGAAGATATTCCTTTTGTTGTGTCAACCTCGTTAAAAAATGAAACGGGTTCATGAGGATAGTTCCTTGTCCTATGTCAACCTCATTAAAAAATGAAACAAGGAGTATGAGGATAGTTCCTTGTCTTGTGTCAACCTCGTTAAAAAATGAAACAAGGAGTATGAGGATAGTTCCTGGTCTTGTGTCAACCTCATTAAAAAATGAAACAAGGAGTGTGAGGATAGTTCTTGGTCTTGTGTCAACCTCGTTAAAAAATGAAACAAGGAATCTGAGCAGGGTTCCTTGTCTTGTGTCAAGCTCATTATAAAATGAAACAAGGTCCCAAGTTCCAAGTCGAGTCTTTGATTAAATCTCGTAAAATCCCAGTCAAGTCTTTCACTTGATCTCGTAAAAGAACCTTCATTCCATCCACCTGATAGCCACAAGTAGTCTACTTAGGTAAATGTAATGAAGCTTGGGGGACATCAACCTAATGGTAAATTTAAGTGTTCCTGTAGGTTATGTGAAGGGAATCACCCCATTCACCTTTGTCCCTATCTGGACAAAGCCATGAAGGTGTTGGATAACCGTCTTGCTTCACTGCAAGGACTTCCATCTGGTTACAAGAGACTCTCCTTTTAATCATGTTGGGCACATGTAAACCAATCTCAAGCATAGTTTTTCATTTCAAGCTTGTGTAAAAATGAAACTAAATCCAAGCATAGTTTTTCATTTTGAGCTTGTGTAAAAATGAAATTGAATCCAAGCATAGTTTTTCGTTTTGAGCTTGTGTAAAAATGAAATTGAATTCAAGCATAGTTCTTTGTTTCAAGCTTATCTAAAAATGAAACAGAATCCAAGCATAGTTTTTCATTTCAAGCTTGTGTAAACATGAAACTGAACCCAAGCATAGTTCCTTATGGTTCAAGCTTGTGTAAAAATGAACCCATTTCCATTTTTAGCCCTCGTGATTACCATTCTATCAGCCTCTTTCGTCAGATGAACCTTGGTTATTTTCATCCCAACGCCACCATCCCTTTGGCCGATCATATGCTTCACTTGGCTGTTTTACCCTTTTTTGAGGAACAATTGCAATCAGTGGTCCTATTAGCCGGCCTCTTCAAAGAATTCAACATGTTTTGAGAAGTTCCAACATCACTGGAACCAGTTGCTATCATAGACACCACTTGTTCCTCAAAGTGGAGTCCTCTTTAGGCTCTTTATAGTCTCTCTAAACATGAAAAGATTGTCGAGTGCTTGTCCTTTCCAGCTAGTTAAAGCATTGGAAATGATATCTCTCTTGTATTATTTTACTCTTTTTCAGGCTTGAGAGATTAATTTACGAAAATGAACTTGTGGAGTTTTCTTTTTGTCCCTTTCAAACTCTCTAAACATGAAAAGGACCGAGTTATCTTTGCCATTAAACTCTTTAAAACATCAAATAGCGATGGATTCGCCCGAAGGGTTAAATTATATAATAAGCATATGTTATCCTCCTCAAGATTGATAAAAAATAAAGAGGTATTGGTCACAATGACTAGGGAAAATGGGAAAAATGGGAAAACCACTTTATGGTAGCAGGTTGCTCTTGAACATGACACTTTCACTTCATCTCCATGGCTATTTGGGTTGGGTTATTTACTTGACCGTTATCATACTTATGGTCTATCACACCATCCATCACTTTTATTTTGGGTCAATGTTGCCAATTCATTTAGACTATTTGGGTTGGGTTATCTGCTTCATGGTTATCATACCTATGGTCTATCACACCATCCATCACTTTGTTTTGGGTCATTGCTACCATTTCATTTCAGTGTCGCTGATGTGTTCAAGAGAAGTCATCCAGTCAAAATTCATCCTTTGCAATACCACAAACCTTCATTTTCATGACCGTCACTCTTGAACCTTGTGTCATCATTCAAATTCCATCTCCAAAATCACTACACTCATTTTGTGTCATTGATGTGGGATACATCAAGGCCCTCTTGCGATGAGTCACGTCTTGTCGACATCAGCACATTATCCAAGAAGCTGACTTAGAAACACCCTTCCAGTACCTTGAAGTTTGCATGCATCAATGGCAAGTTTCTGGCTTTCGGCGATAGGCATACATCAATGGCCTTCAACCTAAAGACTTTGTATGGTGTTTGGAATCAAATCATGCATTCACACCATGCAGAATGTACTGTAGTACTTTGAGGATCATTTTCATTATCGGTGATTTCTCTCACATCTATTAACAACTTACATCATTGGCTGGTAATTAGATGATCTCTTCCCATGTTCGACTTCAGATCACATATTCACATGGTTAAACTCATACTTGAGTGAATGATTGAACGAGATAGAAGACCCCAGATCTAGTTTCAACCATCCGGGCTGTGATTTCAAGAGTACTAAATCATATGTACAATGGATTTACATTAATGGTCATTCTGATCATGGGTCTATATCTATAGACAACTATTTATGTACATGTAATGAACATTTATAAGTGGAGCATGGGTATGCCTTCCCTCAACAATTCATGTAAAATCAAATATCATGATATATGTATTGTAATTGATGTAGGTCACCATCCACTTCGATACCTCCTCATCACATCGTAAAGAATTTAATTCAACATTGGCATTTTTCTGACTTCATGCTTTAGGGGGTAGCTATTACAGATCCATTTGGGCACATCAATCCCAACATTCATATCATCATTTTACGGCTCATTAAACCCTAATTTTAGTTTCTTCATTCCCTAAACAAGTCACCCCTTTGAATGCCTCCTACCCAGACAAGTTTCAAGACTTGAAGACATCCAAAAATAGCCTCTAGAGGGACCAGTGCAGGTAAGCCCTTATAGAGGTGCACTGCAGAGCAGTTGAGTCCACTGCCAAGGTGCTTTGTAGAACACTTAGGCTTCCTTTCACCTGCACTAGGCGAGAATGAGTGAAAATCACATAGGGTTTGGGGAATATTCTTATCTTTTGGAGTCATCTAGAAGGTTCTCTCACTTATCAACTCCTATGAGCTCGAAAATGGATGATGAATGAGTTAAGGTGCATCCTATCCTCTCATCCCTTCCTCCATGGAAATAATTCTAAGTATGGAAGGCCATTCAATGCCACCTTTTATGACAAAACCTCCCTCATCTTCCTATAAATTGACCACTCATCTAAGTGATTATGGGCTGGATTATGTTGAATTTTAAGGAGATAATGTTGCTATGAGATTTGGCTTTGAAGCAAGTATTGTAATGCTACAAGTTTGTCATGCTTTTGATGTGATGTAGATGGGATCTAAGCTGGAGGAATGGCTTTGAATCAGACACCAATGGTTGTAATTCCTTCTTTTATTCAATAAAGTGTTTGAACCTTTCTCCCATATCTTTGTATTGTTTCATATTGCTTATATGTGTGAATTGTATCTGATTCCTTTCACTTATATTTAATATATCATATGCTTTGATCAATTATTTGTTTTCTATTGTGTTTACAGGTACTTCTTAATCGTATTAAGTACGGGAAGGAGTGGCAGGATCGATTCAAAGGAGACGAGAGGAAAGTCGAACTACAAGTAGGTATTCTCATCTTCTCATCTTATCTATTGCTTATAGGAAAAGACTAAAACACTTTAAATTGTTCTTCTAGATACAGCTACTTATCTAGGGAATTAGTATTTATTTGTAGATACAAATTTTTCCAAAACAGAGATTGAGGTAGAAAACTGACATCAAAACCATCTGTTGACATGGCTAATGTTCTCTATGCCAACAAGGGGAACTAATCCAATTGCAAGCCCTAATTAGACCTACTTTCGTTTGGAATGGCTAGCTCTGGCGAGTTTTAAAGGACCCTGTGTTAGGTTCCTATACCAATAGGAGTCATAATTGTTATAGCTCCAACTATCAACCTTGGTATTTGTGATGCTTGGTTTATGTCCCAGGGCAACCCCTCCTTCCAGACTTGGTCCAAATATTTAAAAAACAGTGTTTTACTCCCTGTACGTGACTTTTTCCTGTATTAAGTGCGTGTACACGTGGGTCAGTATATACCCAACTCGTGTATATGTCTTAAAACACTAAAAAAAAAAAAATTTCCTTAATTATGGGTAGAGATCATGGGTTTTACCTATTGATTACCTATTAGTGCCCATGGCCCAACTGTTCCCAACTGTTTCCCAACTAAAAAACTACTTTGGGAGAAGTATAAAAAGACTTCAATGGGAAGGCCTTAAGGAGGAGAGAAATGATATAATTACTATACTGAGATTATCCCCTCATCAAGTCTAAAGAATCCCTGTGCTTTAAGCACTTCCCCAAGTTCACGAAACCCTTGTTTCTTTGAGTTTTAATGTTCTCTCGTATGCTTGTAGACGTCATGGTATTGGTTGTGGAAGGAGCCTGTTGACGATTGGGACTGGACAAACCTGGAGGACGGTTCCGCTTGGAGCCGAAAGAGGAAGACTCAAGTGAACTCTTTCCATGTTTTATTATAGTTATCTATAATAAAAAGAAACATTGTCTTGTTCCTGATATAAACTTTGTTCATGCATCTGATGTTATTGTCATGGTTTATATATGAATGACTATTTCAATGTATAACTAACCATCTACTTATATGTTATAAAGTTGATTTCACTATAATGCTTTATCTATATGTTGTTGTGCGTCTTTGAATTGGTTGTTTTGTAGGTTCACAGATCGTGAGGAGTTGTAGAGGGTTTGGACCCTGGCTGGAACTACCCGAACATAGGACCACTGGGTATGTACATCCTCACATAGTTTGTTCGTTTAAGCATTTTTCCTGAGTTATATGTTTTTTTCTTGTTGTAGATTACTCCTGCTCTGCTAGGGTTCTGACCCAAAGACCTAGGGGACTTTATCCCTTAACATAATTGGCGACTCCGGTGGGGACAACAATCTTGTTGTTCCTAGTTTGGGTTATTTAGTGCCAATCAGGGCTCAACTTTTAGTTTGCTTACTGTATCTGTATTGTCTCCTCCTGTAGGAATTCAGACTTCAAGTCTAATCCTTTTCATCAAGCCTCATTTTTTGTTTTTTCTTTTAAACCTTTATATACGCACCTTTGTCGGGTTATAGAAGCGTATACACACTAGTTTCTCTGAACTGAAACCACTTATACGTGGGTTTCTTTTGGCTGAAGCATGTGTACACGTAATTGTGTAGAGACACAATGGCGTATACATTTGTTTTGCATGGTTTTTTCAAGTCTTTTTTTTTGGAAAGATTTGTTTCTTTCCCTAAGTGCTCCCTGAGTGGTCAGTTTCTGTTTTCAGATTTTAGATTTTTAGTGAGCTTACTATTTCAAGTTCTCTCCTGCATTGAAGAGTTTTTGGTCTTAGTTTGCTTTACAGTGAGTTTTATCATTTGTGTTTGAACACACAAGGCTTCTTGTAGAGGTTCTTGATTGTTCTGGTATTTTGGAACAGAAGATTGCCTGCAATCTCTGTGTCAAACTTCATTTTTATGGTTTTCTTGCTTGGCTTCCTATCAATTTTGTGGCCATTCACTTCTTCTTGCTTTTCAAAAGATTTTGTTCACAAGTTTGAAAGTGTGCCTTTCCTGATTTCTTGATCAGTGTCTGAAACCTCTTTTTGCTGCTTTTGGATCGTTTAGTGCATCTTGAAACACCTATTTTGTTAAGTTTTCATTCATGTTGAATTGAAAACTTGCAAAGTTTCCTTGTTGTTTGCTTTTGGTCTTTGAGTCTTTGATAGAATTTTGAGTACTTTTGAAAAGTTACTTATATTTCTTTTTTGAAAAAGAAAAGTCCTTCAAAAACATTGTTTTTTCTTTCTTTGCCGAATTTGAGTTTGGTTTCTTTTGGTTTTTGAGAGTGATTTGGGATCTTTTTTTTTTTTATTAGTCCTCCTTGTTTTGGAAAGGTTTCATATTCAAGATTTATATTCCTTTCAAAGCACTTAAGTAGGATTATAAACAAATTGCTTTCATTTTCTTTTTTAGAGTAATCTAGAATTTTTGCATTATCATGTACGCCTTGCATTGGGGTAGTTTTGCATCATTAGAGCATCAATAGTCTTTTATTTTTTGTGAGTGTGAAGTCTATTACAAGAAAAGAAAATAAAAAAGTTTGTTGCTTTAATAGAAGTTTCTTAGAACCCAAGTAGAAGTTGATTTTCATCAAAGAACAAATAAGTGCATTGCATATAGATTAGCTTTTCATTAATTTCTTTTGCATCATAAGAACACCATCAATTTCATTTCTATATTGTCCCTTTGACTAAAAAAGAACATCTACTTAAACTCAAGTGCTTAATAAAATAAACTAGAACTTTTTATATTATCAATTAGTTACACCAATAAGTTTTAGGTTATTTAGGGCCTTGGATTAGGTGAGTGTTACACAAAAATATCGTCACCATGATTATTTGCAGTCAGTATGGGTCTATCATCACTTGTACTATCCTCCTAAGCAAGTCTCAGACCTCAGCTCTTCAAATCAAGCTTTGGAAATGAGAGAAAGACATTAAAAATCAATGTAACTCTGGTTCCGCACTTTCTCTCATGGTCACCTGCAATCCCGCACCTTCTGTGTACAAAAAATACGGACCTGCCCACTCTGTCCATAACGGTGTAGGTGCGGACCCCTGTGAAAGTCAAAAGGTGCGAGTTTTATCTTAAAAAACTCACTTTGGGTTAATTCTAGAGGTTTCTAGAAGGAATTTTGACGTGGATTGTTCGCTCTGAGGTGGTTCATGCATCCCAAAAGAGAAGGAGCTAATCCCTTGATGAGAGGAGCTATCCCTTTGAAGGAGGGCATTATCCCTTTGAAGGAGGACCTAGTAACCTCCCTCCATTGCACTATAAATACAGGCATTGGGCTGGTTGCTGAGGAGGTTAGAAGCTGAACATTTTTTACGGTAAATGCTGGTGAAATCAAGACTTCCTAGTTGAGCTTAAGAGGAGAGATCACATACCTTTTTGGCTTCATTGTGGAGTGAGTGAAACTTGTCAAAGTAGAGGAGACTTCTTGCTGGACCCTGGGAGGAGCTTGTACAGCGTCAAGGCAAAGGTTGTAAAGTTCTTCTTCTTTTGAATTAATACAATCAAACTCATTTTTCTCAACAAGTATCTCATGTTATTTGTTTCATGGACTCCTTGACTTTCATGTTAAATATGTTTTATGCAATTGGCTTTTCAGGTGCTATTTAATTTGTTTGCCTTGTTTGTGTTTGCATATTCGCGAAAAGGAGCTCATTTGGATCAAAGGAGCGAGGGCATCCACAAGCTTGCATTGGACCTAAGGTAGGCCCTAAAAACACTTGTTTGCTATTGTTAATCAAAACATATTTAGAGAAAGATAGTGTCTGGTTGGTTTGCTTGTCATTATGTCTTCTTTAGATTCTAGGAAGGTCTATCTTGCCCGCAAGATCGACTTATTCCGTGATAATGAGGTTTGCGCTTTTCATCATTGGATTCCGCCTTTTCACGTTTCTCCTTTAAACTTTTGTCCGTTTTATTCTTCTTCTTTCCTTTCTTCTTTCCACCGGATTTTGATTTGGCTGTAGATGACTCTACAACGTGAATATCGGCAGAAATCTCTGCAAAAGAATCTCCTGTTGGGGAATCAGGCAAGGTTATAATGGGAGAAGAATTCTTGGAAGACTTCTTCTTACTTTTAGTGTTAACCGTACCAATCATACCATCGGCGGCATGAGATCCCGAAGGAGCTGCAGTGATTTGATTTTGCTTGCGAAGATCGGGGATTTTTTCGTGTAACGTACCTGACTGAGTATAGACCAAGTCAAGGTACTGTTCTTGAGCAATTACTTGCTCCTCAGTAACAACTCCAGCTTTAGCAACATCTTCAGTGATCTTTGGCAACAAAGATTTTACAAACCACTCTGCCAAGATTTGATCCAGAATAAATACCTTCACTAAATGTCGACGACGTCTCCACTCATGAATATGATCTGAAATGTAAGTGGATGTCGATTGTTTTAGCGAAGTTAACAATTCCGTGCCATTGTCATATCGGACTGGCAACTGAAAATGAGTTAAAAACGAGGTAGCTAACTGACTAAAACTATAAAAAGTGCCTTGCGGTAACTCAATGTACCACTTGGCCGCGAGACCAATTAGAGTGCACTAGAAAAGTCTAAGACGGATTGAATCATCTGTAATGAATTTAGATGCACACCAGAGGTGATAAGTCATCACATGGTTCGACGGGTCCTGTCCTGATTTACCTTCGAACTTGGGAATGTCACTGGGCAACTTATTCGGCATTGGCGGCCAAAACGGAAGATAATTAATGGGATCGTTCGTTAGGCGCGACAAGTTAGGTAAGTCCAAAGTTGCGATAAATGGTAACTGACGATTAGGATCCCTGAAACTTTGGGTCATGAGACCAGCCCCAGGAGGAGGATATCCAGGATAACTAGGAATAGGAATCGCACTCGTGATATTGTATCCTCCTGGAAAACCAGGATTAACCAGACCGTACTGGGGTTGTTGAGGTTGTTGATAAGTGTACCCAGGATACGGTTGATACTGATAGACTGGCTGTTGGACAGCAGGACCAAATTGGTATTATCCCTGGTATGGTTGATAGGTGAATTGTGGTTGACTTGTGACAACCGTACTTAAACCGAGTTGTCCTACAGGCATCTAAACCGAAGTTTGAATCGTAGATCCAGACGGTGGTAAAGATGTCTGAGGAGTAGATACAGGAACAGTAGAAACTAGAGCTGTCGATACTCCGGAAGTAGGTGGGGTAGATTGAACAGATGTTGCGGCAGTTGTAGCAGTCGTTTGAGGCGGAGTATGAGGTGTACTAGGCCCAGGCTGAGAAACTACCGAAGGTACAGAAGTTTGAATGTTAGACTGGACTGGTTGCTGGGGTGTACCAGAAACTAAGGGTTGTCCAGTTTGAGATGACAACTGTACACTTGGCTGCAACACCTGTTGGGTTTGTGATGGATCCCACACTATATTCATTCCGGGGTACTGACCCATAACTGGTTGAGAATACTGAGGACCATAACCAGGTTGAGGGTAGGATTGATAATTGAAAGGTACACTTCCCGTTCCTTGAACATACGTTTGACCTTGGGGTGGTTGGAAACCTTGGTTCGAGTATTGACCTTGGGGTTGATACCCTTGAGGCACATACTGATACTGGGGTTGACCTTGAGGTATAAATTGATACTGGGGTTGACCTTGGGGTACATATTGAGTCTGGGGTTGACCTTGAGGAATGTACTGTCCCATAGGTATGTACTGTCCTTGAGGTTGCCCCCCAGATGCAAATTGTGTACCTTGAGGTTGCCCCCCAGATGCAAATTGTGTACCTTGAGGTTGCCCCCCAGGCATTAATTGAGGCTATCCCCAAGGCGGTAACTGGCCACCTTGAGGTTGAGGATTGGGAATAAAACCTGACATCATAAGAATGTCTTCTACACTCAACGGCTTAGTACCATTGTTTCCAGTTAACAACCCTTGCTCAATGGGTTGAGGAGATGCTCCCAAAAAAGTACCAGAAAGTGACTGATACCCAGAGGGAACAGAAGGACCGCCGTACAAAAAAGATTTGGGCAATTGAGTAAACATGGATGACTGTCCTACCATATTGACAGGAGTATAAAAACCTCTAGGTGTTGGGTGATAAGGAGCACGAGGTGGTGAAAAACTTAACCCTGAGTTTTCTAGAAAATTAGTCAAAGAAAGATACCAAGAGCTACTCCTAGGTGGACTGTAAAAAATTGATTCGCGCTCCCTTAGCTCAATAACAGGTTGATTTTCAGGGATAGGGATGCCTACTTCCTCTTCCGGAGCAAGTTCTTCAATAGCAATAAGTCCAGAAGGAAGATCCTGGGTGATTACTCTTTCTACCCTAGGTGAACCAGGACCACTAGAAGTTGGAGAAACAAACCCCGATGTCGGAGTAGCAGCAAATTCACTTTCAGGCTCAGAACAGTAAGATGATAGGTTCATCCTCGAGTGCCAATGAAGAACCCATACTGATGATGTCCCATGTTAGGATTGCGACTCGATCGCAAGATTATGGTAGTAAGAGTCCTGTTGATGGTAAAGAAGCAGAATCTTGTCATTCTAATCCATCAACCTCAGCTCCCGGTTCCGATCCACTACAGATCGAGAAACCTAATCTAGACTTGGTAATCAAACCGCCTGCCAAGGGTATACTTCGAAAGTTAGCTTTCAATCCACATGCGAGAGCGGCCCAGAATTATAACATTGTTGAGGATTTAGCTGTTTCACCCTCAGCAATGTCGGCTTTGGAAGTGCTGCAATCATGCCCAGCACAACGTAAGTTACTTTTGTCGGCTATAGGAGTTGTTGATGTTCAGGACCCAAACCTAATAATCTTCGATCTAGAAAATAGTACACCACATTTGCCTCATCAAATGGCTTTCCAGATTCCAGTGATAGTCAAAAACAGGCCTATTCATCGGACTGTAATTGATGAGGGAGCCTCAATGTGTATTATGTCGATATAGTGTTGGAGATCGCTTGGTTCTCCTTCGATAAATCAATCCCCGACGATTCTAAAGGCCTTTGATGGCTGTGGGTTTCATCCTTTTGGCATTCTACAGGATTTGCCTATAGGGGTTCAAGGAAAAACCGTTAGTCTAGATGTGGAGGTGGTTGATGTCCCTCTAGACTACAACCTTCTCTTGGGTCGAAGTTGGTCTTACGCTATGACAACAGTCATTTCATCAGTCTTTCGAGTAATAAAATTTCCACATAATGGAAAGATCGTAACAATAGACCAACTGGCTTACTTTTCATCTGACGCAGCCTCTTCGGAGAGTATTCAACATGTTGGTAAAACGACTATCCCATATAAGGATGTTGGAGTAGGATTAGTTAAAGATGTCGGTTTACTGGGAACTTTTCCTTTTCCTCTGATCAACGCATCATCTTCATTTGCAACCATTCATATGATTACATCAGACACCACTATTTATGATGATCCTTGGATTGTCCCTTTTGAATCTGAGATAGACTCATTTGGTAATGCCATGCCTTTGAGTCCATATGAAATTGCCTATGAAGCCGTGCAGTCGTTTGCCGACCCATTTTCAACCAAAAATGACTTAATGAATGTGGTCCGTGAGGAATCACTTTTCACATCAACCTCGGATTTAACCACGTTTTCTAAACTTGTTCACTCTGATGAGAAAATTCGTGAAATCCTATGTGTAGATGATTTACCATGGGAAGATCTCCATCGCATATCTTCATTTTTACCTGAGGATGATCGTTTTGAAAATGATTTCTCATCAATTTTTACAACTGAATATGTCAAGGAACCTCAAAATCCAATGAAACATCCCGATTCAGAGCTAAATTTGGGAAACATCTCTCGAACTATTCCTATTGACATTTCGGTTAAGCCCGAAATTGTTGAGAACATTCATATAGGTGCCTCGTGTACAAATGACAAAATTCAATTATATAATGCCCTATTTCAAGAATTCTGCGACGTGTTTGCCTGGTCCTATGAGGAAATACCAGGAATTGATCCCACGATTGTTGTTCATGAAATCAAGACTTACCCGGACGCTAAACCCGTCCGGAAACGTTTGCGTCAGATTCACCCACGAAAAGTTGCTGCAATTAAAGCACAAGTTGAAAAATTATTGAAAGCAGGTTTCATTTATCCGATCCCGTTAACGGATTGGGTATCAAATATTGTTCCGGTTAACAAAAAGCAAGGAACAATAAAAATATGCATCGACTATAGGGATATTAATCGAGCATGTCCAAAGGACAATTACCCAACTCCCTATATCGATCAAATCATTGATGATTGTGCCGGTAGCGAAATATTTTCCTTCATGGACGGTTTTTCCGGATACAATCAAATCAACATTCTACCTGCCGATCAACCGAAAACAGCTTTCATTTGTCCATGGGGAACATTTGCTTATTGCAAATTACCTTTTGGGCTTAAGAATGCCGGAGAAACTTTTCAAAGGGCAATGTCTTATGTGTTTCATGACATCAAGCACATTGTGCAACCGTATCTCGATGATTTGCCTGCTCATTCATTACATCGAGCTGATCACCTCGTCCATTTATGAGCAATCTTTATGAGGTGTAGGCATTATCGTATTCGTTTGAACCCACACAAATGTGTCTTCTGTATAGAAACAGGTCGATTGCTGGGGTTTGTAGTTTCGAAAGCCGGCATTCACGTTGATCCCTCGAAGGTCGAAGCTATCATCAAATTGCCTCCTCCTTCGAGTCTTCGCCAACTCCAAAGTTTGCAAGGGAAAGCAAACTTTTTACGATGATTCATTCCGAACTACGCCGAGGTTACAAAGGGTTTTACCCGGTTGTTGAAGCAAAATGCTCCATTCTATTGGGATGAGATAGCTCAAAAATCTTTTGACGCACTCAAACACGCGTTGACCCATGCATCATTGTTACATCCTCCCAACTATAACCAGGATTACTTCTTGTATCTCGCCGCCTCTCATTCCACCATTGGAATGGTCCTAGTTCAGGAAGATGAATCAGGAACTGAACATGTGATATATTACCTTGGTCGAACTTTAAATCCAACTGAGCTAAAATACTCACATGTGGAGAAATTGGCATTGGCAGCCGTTCAAGATGTCCAACGTTTTCGTCACTACATTTCACTACGTAAAACTACAGTAATTTTGGATTGCAACCCTCTGATCTACATTTTGACCAAGCAATTGCTAGGGGGAAAGTACTCTAAATGAATCGTTATCCTGCAGGAGTTCGACTTGGAATTCGAGAAATCTAAGTCTAAGAAATCTTTAGTTTTTGCGGAGTTAATGTGTGACTTCCCGTGTGTTGACACGGAAACTGTGGTGGAGGAGCCCATTGCTGACGAATCCTTGTTTCTAATCAGCACTTTAGATCTGTGGTATGGGGACATCATCGTTTATCTCCAGAACCAATCCTTTCGGCCAGAAATTTCATGGTCAGAACATCGAAAGATTCGTTTCCAGTCCCAACAATTCAGGATTATTGGAGATACTCTTTATCACCGTGGGGCGGACTCTGTCTTTCGACGTTGCTTAACTCACGAGGAAGCTGAAAGGGTTCTAAATGACTGTCACTCTAGAGAGTGTGGTGGTCATATGTCTGGGTTTGCCACAGCCCAAAAGATATTGCGCGCTGGCTACTTCTCGCCGTCTTTATTTAAAGATTGTATTACGACGGTCCGAAAATGCCACAACTGCCAGATTTTTGATCGTAAGATGCACGCTCCACCTGCTCCTCTCCACCCTATAATTGTCGTTAGTCCTTTTGCCAAATGGGGTATCGATTTTATTACATGTAACCCTCACTCGACCGGGGGGCATGCGTATATCATCCTTGCGGTAGATTATTTTACTAAGTGGGCCGAGGCGATGCCTACATTTGAGGCAGACGGCAAGACAGCTGCAATTTTTGTGTTCAATCATATAATTGCTAGGTTTGGTGTCCCACAAGCAATAATCACTGATCATGGGCACCATTTTCAAAACGTTATGATGACCAGACTTACAGGCCAGCTTGGTTTACGTCACGATAGTTCAACCCCTTATTATCCACAAGCGAATGGTCTAGTTGAATCCATCAAAAAAGTTTTAGTTATTATGATCCGACAAATCATTTGGATTCATCGGTCAAATTGGCACAACATGCTATTTTCAGCGCTTTGGGCGTACCGAAATTCAGTAAAAACATCAACAGGGTTCACTCCTTTCCAACTAGTCTATGGTTTGGAAGCTGTGTTACCCATTGAATGTGAAATCCCGTCACTGCAAATGGCCATCGAGTTACTTCCAGCCACTTCTGAAGAGGAAAAGCATTTGTTATACTTAGCTCAATTAGATGAGATTCGACTTGATGCTACATTGGCGATCGAGACTCACGCAAAACGAATGAAAGCTCAGTATGATTGAAATGTGACCCCTCGAAATTTTTCGGAAGGGGATCTAGTCTTAGTTTATGATCAAGCTAATGATAAATTAGGTGCTGGAAAATTCGTTCCTATGTGGCATGGTCCCTATATTGTCAAGCGAAATCTAGCCAAAGGGGCTTATGAATTGGTAGACTTTGACGGGGACTCTTTGGGTAAACCCAGAAATGGCCTTTACTTGAAGAGGTATTACACTTAAAAGAATGGGTATGGAGATTTTTAGTTAGGACAGTTTTTCTTTCTAGCTGGTGTGTTTTAGTTTAAACAGTGTGCTTAGCTTAGAGAGTGTTTTTTTTCGTCATTATTCCTTCTTATCTTGGTTTTACTCTTGATATTGCAGATGTCGATGCCTCTCCAAACATACATTGGTTTTGTTGATGGTGCTTGTCGTAATACACGGAACATCTCTTCTGCCGCTTGGGTTATCTATTCGCCCTCTGACGAGTTAGTATCTATGCATGGGGTAAGCCTCGGTCAAACAACGAACAACATTGCCGAGTATAATGCAGTGATTGAGTTATTGTCTGAATCTATTTCATTTGGGATTCGGAGTTTGATAGTGAGGTTAGATTCTAAACTCGTTGTATTACAACTTAATAGAGTGTATGCCATTAGAAATCCAGTGTTGTTAAGATTATTTTTGAGAGTGCATCTCTTGGAGCGTGAATTTGATTATATTGAATATCAGCATATTCCAAGGTCTTTAAATACATTAGCAGATGCAATTGCTTCTCGAATTTTAAATAGACATTTGCAATAATCATACATGTAAATTTAAAACCATTCCATAACATGATTTACAAGATAAGCCAGTAATAGTGATATATATATATAGGAGTGTGTCAAAAAATACATCGTCCTCGATCATAGGTTGAAAAACACCTTATGATCGGCAAAAATGATAAGTACAAAAAACAAAAGTGTCATATGTGCCCAAAATAGGCAATCATCCTATCACTGGTGATGATCTCTATAAGAAACCACTGCACGAGCCACCTTGCAAAGGAACCTCCTAAAAGGTCCCGGGACCCCAATCACATAGCGCTGAAGTCGACGAGGAATGTCGTCTATAGTGGTCTCAGGAATATCTCCTGTCAAGCGCTCGAGATGACCCTCCAACTCGGCCAAAACCTCTGCTGATTCGTCCTGTGGGGCTGGCGCGGCTGCAACTGGTTGGCTCCTCTCGTAAGGCCAGAGAGCGGTTGGTCGCTGTGGACCCACATCTGCATTTGAAATTTTTACTCTCAGTTTTGAGACGATGAAAAAATAACAAAAAAAAAAATTAAAATAGAAAAAATGTTGAAAAGGATTTTACCTGACTCGTCTCACTGCTCTCCTGGTGGAAGAACCATGTCTGGGTCACCACGAAAATCTATCCCAGCGTAAGGGAAGTCCTGAATGGAAAAGACCTGGTTTTCCAGCCATTGGAAATACTCAGGTTTTAATCGAGCAACCACTGTCCTCTCGTCCAGGTGACGGGCCATGACTGCGACCCATCGCATCAATTTGGGCTCTCGAGGAAGCCTAGCTCCAACAGTAAGGTGTTGTGGGATCAGCATAGGAACCCTCTCCAGGCCAAAACTCACGACCAAAGCCCCATAACCAAAGATTTAGTCGTCCGTTCTTGGCCCTGGTCAGTTGGCCTTTCACATTGGCCAACACGGCATCGCACCAGTTGAAGATGGTGCCTCAAAAGCAATCAACTGCCATACGCATCTGGGATCCGGTGGCAATATGTAATGCGGCAGCTCCGCAAAGTCTGGTGACAGTGAATGCAATCACCATGAGCTCAAGATGGGATATCGTCTTTATGTCTATCCCTTTGTCTCTAGCCTGGCTGTTGCAGTACTCTAGCCGGAGGCTATCGACAGACTGGCCACCTGACGTAGTCCCGTGCAAAGTCAAGTCTTCGCCTCTCTTAGGCAAACCAGTCAAGAAATATATGTCCGCCAGCTCGATTTCGAGCTGGTGGCCGCCAATGAAGAAGCACTGGTCCTGTATGCTCCATCTATCAACCAACCACTGTAAGAAATCCACCTGAGCCCTCATGCCAGGAATGGCCCAGAATTTGTACAATTCGCACGCCCTCAAAGCATCAAGTGAAGGCTGATGATTCCATGCGGAGCATCCATGTCCTCATGCTCTCGTTCACGCCAATCTAGCATGATGTACTCTCTGCATCAAGTATAAAGACAAATTAAAATGCTAGAAAATATTATGTAGTCCATTTTTGAGAATTTTTGGGTTAAAAACCCTTGCGGAGGGGACCGCACCCTCCAGGTTAGACACAGTGCGTGGGACCGCACTTTGTCTACACGGAAGGTGCAGACCCCGAGCTTTTTCCCAATGGATAAAAAGTTGGGGTCCGTAGGCCCGCAATGGTAAACCTGCGGGCCCCCGCGCGCGGGTTTTGCGCCTAAAAACCCTCCCAAAAATTAAATAAAGGACTAAAACAAAAAAATAAATGGTTAAAAATGAGGAGTGGGATGATGTGGATTACTTGGAGAAGACGGCGTTCAATTCCGACGGTTGAATTTTCCGCAATCTTCACGGGAAGTTTTCTGAGCAAAAGCACTATTTTCTCACCCCAAACTCAAACGATAAAAATGAATTGACAAAGGCCCTTCTTATAATTTTTTTGAGTAAATAAATTGCAAATTTGTTTATGTTTCACTTTGAAAAGGTATTTTGCGACATTTTTATCCATTTCAAACAGGTATGAGTAATGTTTGTGTTTTTGTACAGAATAAAGGATTATTCAGGCGAAATCTATCATTTTCGACGAAAAAACATGTAGAGTCATCTTTAAGCTCTTTTCTGACTCCTAAAACATGAAAAGATTGCCGAGTGTTTCTTTTAAACATGTTAAAATGGAATTAAAAGACGGTCCACTTACAGCTCTTTTCCGACCGTAAAAACATGAAAAGATTGTCGGATTTTTGTCGTTTCAAATTCGATATTGGTTATAAAACAACGTGTCATTGATCGCTTTTTTACTTTTTCGGGTCAATGGCACTAACAACGAAAAGTACTCCTTGGTCGTAAAAGATCAAGCGGTTCTCTCAAGTATTATTTTATACTTTTTCAGGCTTGGGAGACACAAATTTACGAAAACGGTCAACCCTGGAGTCTTCTTAAGTTTTTCAGACTCTCTAAAATTGAAAAACGCAGAGTTTCTCCTATACTGGACTCATTAAAATTTCACAGTAAAGGACCTGTTCAATTACAAACAGGAACGAACCACTCCTTCTTAGGGTTCGAATTTAAACTAAGTTGGACTCATCTGAAGGATGAGCTTATAATCAAGCAAATGTTATCCTCCTCAAGCTTGTCAAAAATAAAGAGGTACTTGCCAGAAATGGTGGGGGAAAAGAGAGAAAAATGAGCCTCCTTGTCATACTTTGTAACCACTCTTGAGCACGACACTTTCATTCACTTGGGTTGGGAAATCCTTTGCCTAACAGTTGATCAAACCACATTGAAAGTCTTCAACCGGTTTCTGGGTATTAACTTTGGGTCAATTGTCACCAAGCCATCTGTCGTGTCGTTGTGTGTTCAAGAGGTCACTGCCAATAAGCCATTCATTTGCAAAATATCTGTCATCCATCTTGACCATCCCTGAGTCAGTCCTTGCAACTAAATTTCTTCAACTTGATCTATGATTTCATGTTGTGGGCTTGCCTACGATGGATCACTTTCTATCGACATCAGCTCATTATCTAGAAAGATGATCTAGGAATCATCAGTACCTTGAGATCTGCATGCCTCAATGGTAGGTTTCTCGCCTTTGATGACAGTTTACATCATTGACTTTCGATCAAAGGATTCCGTGACATGTTCGACATCAACACATTTATTCGCATCTCATGGATTGTACTGGGTACTTTGAGAGCCATTGACATCACTGGTGGTTTCTCTCACACTTGTTAACAGTTTACATCATTGACTGGTAATCAAGTGGTTTCTACCATGTTTGACATCAACACATTCATTCGCATGGATAGAATCGTACTGTTTCGGGAAGTAGAAATGAAGACCCTGGATCTTGTTTCCAAAATCCAGGCTGCGAGGAATTTTGTATTCATTATATAATGGATGGCTGCGTCCATACTGTGTCCACATGAGTCTATACTTGTGATGTTTTACAAGATCATTCCTGTATCAGAGCAGTAGTTAGTTTTTCTAGTCAGTTTTGATCTGAGTATGGGAATGCCTACCTCAACGATGATATGATCTCATATATATATCTTGAATTGAATGTTTTTTACAGGTTCCAATCGGGCTCTCCACAAGATGATCCTCGAAATGATAAAGTACTTCACTCTTCCTAAATGATAAGAAATCCTCATCTACTACAGACTTCGCACTTTAGGGGGCAATCTGTTACACAAAAATATCGTCACCATGATTATTTGCAGTCAGTATGGGTCTATCATCACTTGTACTGTCCTCCTAAGCAAGTCTCAGACCTCAGCTCTTCAAATCAAGCTTTGGAAATGAGAGAAAGACATTAAAAATCAATGTAACTCTGGTTTTGCACTTTCTCTCATGGTCACTTGCGGTCCCGCACCTTCTGTGTACAAAAATTGCGGACCTGCCCGCTCTGTCCCTAACGGTGTAGGTGTGGACCCCTGTGAAAGTCAAAAGGCGCGAGTTTTATCTTAAAAAACTCACTTTGGGTTAATTCTAGAGGTTTCTAGAAGGAATTTTGACGTGGATTGTTCGCTCTGAGGTGATTCATGCATCCCAAAAGAGAAGGAGCTAATCCCTTGATGAGAGGAGCTATCCCTTTGAAGGAGGGCTTTATCCCTTTGAAGGAGGACCTAGTAACCTCCCTCCATTGCACTATAAATACAGGCATTGGGTTGGTTGCTAATGAGGTTAGAAGCTGAACATTTTTTAGGGTAAATGCTGGTGAAATCAAGACTTCCTAGTTGAGCTTAAGAGGAGAGATCACATACCTTTTTGGCTTCATTGGGGAGTGAGTGAAACTTGTCAAAGTAGAGGAGACTTCTTGCTGGACCCTGGGAGGAGCTTGTACAGCGTCAACACAAAGGTTGTAAAGTTCTTCTTCTTTTGAATTAATACAATCAAACTCATTTTTCTCAACAAGTATCTCATGTTATTTGTTTCATGGACTCCTTGACTTTCATGTTAAATATGTTTTATGCAATTGGCTTTTCAGGTGCTATTTAATTTGTTTGCCTTGTTTGTGTTTGCAGATTCTTGAAAAGGAGCTCATTTGGATCAAAGGAGCGAGGGCATCCACAAGCTTGCGTTGGACCTAAGGTAGGCCCTAAAAACACTTGTTTGCTATTCTTAATCAAAACATATTTAGAGAAAGATAGTGTCTGGTTGGTTTGCTTGTCATTAGGTCTTCTTTAGATTCTAGGAAGGTCTATCTTGTCCGCAAGATCAACTTATTCTGTGTGACAGTGAGAGGAGAGTAAACTCTTCAAGGCAACTCTAAATTTTGAAACATAGAAGTCTGAATAAAGAGTGAAATGCAATAGCGTTAGGGAGACTGGGAAAGCTCTGTGACTGGGATTTAAGCACGAGGGTTTGTGAAGATAAGGATGAGAGATACCCCCTCTCTTACTTGTCAGATCTTACCTCACAACATTTTTTCCCAGCCTCTGATACGAGTTGGTATCCTTAGTTGCCAATCCTAGGGATCTACACAGGTGGCTGTGGAGGGGAATCCCATGGCACCTGAGGTTGATGTTGCGTCACAACCAATAGTACTTCTTGAGGGCACCCTTGCAAGGCTTGGGGGCTTGCATCAGCAAAGGTTATTGTCTGGAGGTCAGTGTAACTACCTCTGATACCTGCACTAGTAGACCTGGGGCGTAATTACCCCTGTCTATTTTCGGAAGGCCCTTTTTATTCACTTTCTTGTATTTTGGTGTCTAGTCCTAATCACCTGGAGCGGAAATACTTGGAAGTTGTTTGACTGCTGAATTCTTTAGGGACATTTTTAGTGTGTTTTCTATACTCCTAGTCGGCCTAGCTTTCAATTTCTTGAGTCTTCAAGTAGATCTTATTAAATAATGCAAAGTGGCTGACCGATCACTTAGAGTTCATGGGCTCTCACCTGTGAGTCCAGAGCCTTGCCTTAGAAGGCATAGGAGCGATTCTGCCAGTGGTTTTCAACCAGTGGAAGCTGGTGCATAGGAGATTGATCATTCACTTGGGGGAATCAGTGTACAAGGTAGACCTAGTACTACCACAAAGTTAGAGAGGAACACATCAGTTCTTTCTCGAGTACACTTCTAGTCAGAAGATAATATTGAGGTAGAAGAGTTCTCAGAGTCAATTGCAGCTCTAAATTATCCTCTCCCTTCGGATCATCTAGACGTATTGATATACGTCAGAACTATGACACACAAGCCTTCAAGCCTAGGTCCACACACATACATCCCTTCAATGACCACTGCTGCAAGCATGGTACAAGGAGGAGGAACTATTTCCATCCCTTCTACATCTTTATTTCGGTCTACTGCTAGCACATCCTTGTTTGGGTCTACTTCCATTCCGTCAATGAGTGGAAGTTCCCAAGTGCATGCATCTAGTTTTGGATTCTTCCCTTTTGGTATGCCTTCTCAATGTATTCCTTGAGTTCCATTAAGTGTACCATTAATTGCCTCCATGTCCATAATGAGTGGATCAGCATCTTTTCAGGGTTTTCCTTTTGGAGGTGGTCATATACCACATTCCAATCCAATGATAGGGTCTATGCCTTTTCCTTTCATAGGCCAAGGTTCTAATCCTTTTCAGAGTTGGAATAACCCTGTGGTTAGTGTGATCAGAACTGAGAATCCATTTTTTGGCCAACAAGGGAATGTGTCGTATTCCTCAGTGAATTCATTTCAAAGTTTTCCACCCTTATCTAATTCTTGGAACCCTTACCAAAGGTTGTCAACTTCTTGTAATAAGTCGTTATGGGGGAACTTTGTCGGTTACGGAGGGATTTTGGCTGGAGTTAGTCAAACTCCAAGTTTTGTTGGACCACAAAAATCACCTTTTGGTTCAGCAGGTTCTATCAATTACTTCGGGGAACCTAGTGCCTTTTAAAATCCAGGTCATTCTTTTCAAACATTCAGGAACCCTGCCCAATCTAGGTGGAATCCCCAAGGTCCTCTGTGACTTCCCTTTTTGGCCACGCTCAATCTGCCTGACTTGACTAAGTTGGCGAACGATCCAATCAGATACAATCTTGTTTGGCCTCCAGTCGCAACCAAACTTCCATCTGATATTCCAAAATTCTAAGGGAAGAGCAGTGAAGACCTGAGCAACCATGTAACCACATTCCATTTATGGTGTTCATCGAACTCCCTCATCGATGATTCGATTAGGTTAAGACTATTTCAACACACCTTAACTAGAAATGCAGCTAAGTGGTATATAGAGTTGCTAGGGAGAACCTTTACGTCTTTCGCTGATTTGGCTAACATTTTCTTAAACCATTTCCAGTTTGTTGTCTGCTACGAAGTCGAAACTAAACTTCTGGCCAATTTTCATCAGGACACAACTACTCACATTTCGGATCATATCCAAGAATGGAGACGGAGAAATAGGCTCATCAAAGTTGACATTCCACATGAATTGTGTCTCAAATGGCTTTTAAAATCATTACAACCCTAGATCTCTAAGGATGTTTCTATGTGCAGAGTGTATTCAGAAGAGCAAGCTATCTTTCGCGCCCAGCAATTAGAACTGATATATTCTCAGTCTAGGACTCTTTAGAAAATATTGCTTGATGCTCCTCAATCCACAGTAGATATAGCCAAACCGAAACTGGGCCAGCATGTTGATGGTATTGTTGGATCGATTGATGCGAATGTGGTGAACCTTCTAAGCCAATTGTAGAAGTTGTCTATACAAACTGCTTCTTCCAATCAGGCTACACCATCTACTACTCCACCTTCTCAACCTTCTTCCGTAAATGTCGTTCAGGATTCTAATCCCAAAGGAAATCAAAATTCCGAGGGGAAGAAGAAGGGACGAGGTAAAAAGAAGAATCAAGATGGGAAGGGTAATGCGAACAAACCTAAAAATGGTGCTGGTGAAGGTGGAAAAGAGTCTAAGAAGAAAGTTAAGTTTCCATGCAAGTTATACAGTGGAGACCATTTGACTCATCTCTGCCCAAAAATTCAAGATGCTCAGTGCTTGTTAGTGCAGCAAGGGTCTTCTAGCTCCCAAGTTGTCTTAACTAACCCTTTCCCCCAAGGGCATCAGTTTCTTGTTGGCATGAACTCAAACCTTGGTACCTCTACAGGGGGCAACCAGGAAGGGGATAATTCCTCAAATGTTTCATGATGAGTTCTAATGTCAATGTGGCTACATGGTCATGGGATCATGGTGAAGCAGAAACATCTGAGGATAAATCTAGTCCAGGAACTACGGATCCACTTCATATTAAGCAACCCTCTGTCGAGTCTATACCTTAGATACCGAAAGTTTCTGCCAAATGAAAGACTATCAACCATAATGCTAGGGTAGCCCAAAACTACTCCATTGTAGAAGATTTGGCTCGAATTCCATGCACTATGTTTGCTTTAAAGGTACTCCAGTCATGTCCAACTCAATGAAGTGCTTTGCTTTTAGCAATCGAGGAAGTTGATCAAAACAATCTTTTAGTGCTCACTTTTGACATGCTCAATGTCAAAAAGAGACTTCCTCATCATATGGATTTTCAAATAAAGTCTCTTTACCGGAAAACTAATTTTTTTGAACAGTTTTAGATGAGGGAGCTTCAACATCCGTAATTTCCATGTCATGTTGGAAGGCCATTGGATCACCTTCGGTTGTTCCTTCACCCACACTCTTGACAGCATTTGATAGACATTCTCATAGGCCACACGGGATTATCTCGGTCTTTCCTATATGCGTTGGAGGAAAGGTCGTTAATATCGAAGTAAAGATCATTGATGCCAACCTAGATTACAATCTCCTCTTAGGACAGAATTGAATTTATGAAATGGATGTCATTGTTTTGACTCTGTTTCGAGTCCTTTGTTTTCCTCATGAGGGGAAAATTGTTGATGTTGATCAATTGGATTATTCTCCAGTTTACCCTCAAGAAACTTCGGATTCTACTGTTCTAATGCTGGATAACCCCATCAATCTATTGAGAATCTAGGAGTTGGGATGTATTCTTCCTTGATGGGTACATTTGATCTTCCCACTCCTATAGCTAGAATCAATGTCATTTCATTCTCCAAAGAGTCTTCACGGGAAGAGTATATGTGGACTCGTTATTTTTCAGACCCTTGGACCTTGCCTTCACCTACAACCACGTTAGATGAAGGACAAGTTGGTGGAATGACATTCCCTATGTCTACAACAGAGCTTAAATATCAGTCTATCATTAAATCTGCAGATGACCATCCTACTCCTTTTTTAGAGGAAGAGTTAGATGGTGATGTGGCCCCAGCTTGGACCCTTGACTCTACTTCGGCTATGGATTGCTTAGATACGGTTTTACCATCTGAGGAAGCAATATTAGAAGTAATGATGGGTGTAGATCGACCTTGGGAAGACTTACACCATTGTTCATATTTTCTTCCCCCATTGTGAGAAGTAGAGTCCAAGTTCTCCAATCTACTTACTAGCGATGTTTGTACAGTTTCAAACCCTCTAGCTTTAGCACACATCTGTGCCGAAGGTAACAAGTCATTCATTTCAAAAATTGTACTGATAAACATCTCTAGGAACCATAATATCATAGAAAATGTATTCATCGGAGCCGAGTCTTCCCCTGAAGAGATTCAAATTTATACTGACCTCTTTAAAGAGTTTCGGGATGTATTTGCTTGGTCTTATGAAGAAATGCCTGGTATTGATCCATCCATCATTCAGCATGAGATCAAGATGTATGAAAACGCTAAATTGATTTGTCAGAAGCTTCGACCAATCAATCCAAGGAAAGCAGCAGATATTAAGGCTGAAGTAGAAAAGCTGCTCAAGGTGGGTTTCATATACCTCGTTCCTCTAATAGATTGGGTTTCTAATCCTATCTCGGTTGATAAAAAACAAGGAATGATCCGTGTATGCATTGACTTTATGGATTTGAACAAAGATTGTCCGAAAGATAATTACCCCACACCATTTATTGATTAGACAATTGATGAATATGCCGGTAATGAGATTTTTTCCTTCATGGATGGATTCTCTAGTTATAATCAAATATCTATCCGTCCAGAAGAACAGCATAAGACAGCTTTCATATGTCCCTAGGGTACCTTTCATACGAAAAGATGCCTTTCAGTCTTAAAGATTCTGGAGCTACGTTTCAGAAGGCCATTTCATACACTTTCCATGACATCAAGCATGTCATAGAAGCATACTTGGATGATTTAGCTGCTCATTCTCGAAAGAGAGTTGATCATCCTAGTCACCTTCGGTTGGTTTTTTAATGATGTCATTTTTACAAGATCCGGTTGAATCCAAATAAATTTGTTTTTGTGGTTACATCTGGTCGGTTGTTAGGGTTCATTGTGTCAACTGAAGGGATTTAAGTTGATACCTTCAAGGTGGAGGCAATAGTTCAGTTGCCTTCCTCGTCTTCCATTCGACAACTTCAAAGTCTTCAGGGGAAGGCAAATTTCTTGAGACAGTTTATAGTGAAGTATGTTGAGATAACTAAAGGGTTTATGTGTTTGCTCAGGAAAGGAGTTCCATTATTATGGGATGAATTCACACAATGATCTTTTGATGCCTTAAAGTAGGCGTTGATCTCTGCCCCACTTTTGAGTCCATCGGATTATGGTAGAGATTTCCTTTTATATCTTGCAGCTACAGAATCAACCATAGGTATGGTTCTAGTTCAGGAAGATGATGCTCTCACGGAGCATGTGATTTACTACTTAAGTCAAGGCTTGGTAGGCCCTGAACTATGCTATTCTCCGGTTGAGAAATTAGCCTTGGTAGCTGTCCATGTTGTCCAGTGGCTTCACCATTATATTCTGCTATGCAAAACATTTGTCTTAGCGGCGGTCAATCCTTTCCAATTTTTCCTCAGTAGGCGAGTGAGTGGGGGCAAATACAATCGATGGATTGTTATCTTACAAGAATTCGATCTCGAGTTCTTGTCGGCCAAGTCTAAGAAATCATTGGTTTTTTTGAAATTAATTTCTGAGTTGCCTTGTGGAGAAGATATTGTTTATGAGGAAAGTTTTCCTGACGAACATCTGTTCCTCATCTCTTCACAAGATCCCTGGTATGGAGATATCATAATTTATCTCCAGAATTCGAAATTCCCTCCTGCTGCCTCCAAGGATGAATGTCGAAAATTACGTCACCTAGCTAAGAACTATGTCATCATTGGTGATACATTGTATCGCTGAGGGGTTTATTCAATCCTTAAGCGTTGTTTAACCTTATAGGAAGCAGAGTTTGTGCTTAATGATTGCCACAATGGAGCTTGTGGTGGTCATATTTTAGGGCTTACTACAGCCCAAAAAATCTTGCATGCCGGCTACTTTTGGCCTTCGCTTTTCAAAGATTGTATTGAAGCAGTCAAACATTGCCACCCTTGTCAAGTCTATACTCGAAATATGCGCACGCATCCAACTCCTCTTTTCCCTGTTATCACTGTCAGTCCTTTTACAAAGTTGGGTAATGACCTTACTACTTATAATTCGCCTTCAGTAGCGAATCACAAGTACATTATTGTGGTCATAGTCTACTTTACGAAGTGGGCTGAGGCCATGCCCACTTATAAAAATGATAGGGAAACAGTGGAATTGTTCCTCTTCAATCAGATTTTTTCATGGTTTGGTATCCTGAGAGAGATTGTCACTGACCATGGCAGTCATTTCCAGAACCAACTGATGTCTGAATTGGCTCTTAAATTGGGCTTCCAGTAGGAGCATTCATCTCCATATTATCCTCAGTCCAATGGCCAAGTCAAAGCCATGAATAAGTCCCTCAAGAAGATCTTGCAAAGGATAATTGACAAAAATCGCTCTAATTGGCATCTTATGTTGTATCTAGCTCTCTGGGTGTACCGAACCTCGGTAAAGATTACCACCAGTTTTACACCTTTTCAGCTAGTTTACGGGTTGGAATCTATCTTTCCTATTGAATGTGAAATTCAATCTCTTAAGCTAGTTGTTGAGCTCCTTCCAGAGACCTCTAGTCTCGAAGAGTGCCTCCTTCATTTGGAGCATCTTGATGAGAAGCATCAAGATGCTTCCACAATCAATGAGGCTCATAAGAAAAGGGTTAAAACTCAGTATGATAGAGCTATCCATCCTTGAGTCTTTTTCGAAGGCGACCTTGTCTTGGTCTATGACCAAGATAAAGACGCCTTGGGGGCAATCAAATTCAAGTCCATGTGGTATGGTCCCTTTGTAGTGAAACGAGTTTTAGAAAAAGGGGCTTATGAATTACTCAATTTTGAAGTGAACAAGTTGGCGGAGCCCCGAAATGGGCTCTACCTCAAGAAGTACTTTGCCTAGGTTATGGCCGAGCAATGGATTCTTTTTATATTTTGTATTTTTATACATATCTTATCGGGAGTTTTTATGGTATTGACTTTTTTTTATCTGCTTTGGCAGTTGTTGATGGATGACCTGGTCTATTTTAAATTCGCCGATGGTGCTAGTTGGCACACTTGGAATCTTTCTTCCGCAACTTGGGTGATTTATTATCCAACGGGTCACTTGATGGTGTCAAGGGGAGTATGTATTGGTTCTTCATCAAATAATATTTCCGAATATACTACCGTTATTAATTTACTATCCGAAGCTATTTCTTATGGAATTGATTTGTTGGTAGTGTATCTTGACTCACAGCTGGTGGTGTCACAATTGAATAACATTTATCGGGTTTGGGATCCTTATTTATATCACCAATTTTTGAGAGTGAGTGTGTTGCAAAGATCATTTGTTTTTATTACTTATTTGCACATTCCATGATTTGACAATTCATTAGCGGATTCTATCACTAATCAAGTATTAGATTGGCATATCATTCATTCATCAAGATAAAATCAAACATCAAAAATATGGAACTGTGTGTGTGTGTGTATATATATATATATATATATATCATAAAATTGCCCATGTGTACATAAAGTGTTTTCAAAAATAATGTACAAAATCAGGACTAAAATGCCCATAATCATGTCCAATACATCTAATGACCCGACTTAAGATGAGCGGCTAAGTAGGTGACCATTGCTTTGGCCACATACCAGAAAAGGCGAACCCAGTCACATGGCACTCCTACCATGCGGTGCTGCATATCTTATGGTAGATCTTCTACGGCCTCCATTGGTACCCGGTGAGTCAATCTCACCAAGTTTCGCTGGACTGCATATAAGACTCTCTCAGTCTCTGTAGCCACCTCTTCGGCACCTCTTCTGCAATGCCTATGCCACGAAAATCCATCTGGTCGTACTAGACCCACATCTGGAACATGATCATTAAATCAGTATTTTAATCCCATCAAAAATATCTTTAAGTTCATTTTCATATTTGAAAAACATAAAAAAATCATAAAAAGTGATAAAACTTTAAAAATGGTTACCTATCTCTCCCCATGCTGCGTTTGGTGGTAGTGCCAGATCCGGATCTCCCCTGAAGTCCATGCCAGCATAGGGATAGTCATCCACAACAATGATTTGTTGCTCCCACTAGGAGAAGAAATCATCATCAAAAGCAGTCCTCGATATGTCTCTGCCTCCAAGGCATTTCATCAGGTCAGCCCACCTACCCATCCGAGGATCTCAAGGGCTATTGATAGAAACTGATACTCTGGGATGTAACCCTGGAACCTTCTCGAAGAAGAAGGAGCAAAAAATGGTCCCATATCTGAAGTTTTTGGTCTGTCCTTTCTGAATGGAGGATAACTGGCTCTTCATATTGGTAAAAATAGGTGTACACCAGTCAAACACAGTAGTGAGACAATATACAGCCAAGCTCATGGAGAGTCGTGATGCTTGGTGTAATGAGGCTGATCCATTTATCCTGGCTATGGTGAATAGTATGATCCTCAGGGACAAACTCTCTACATGTTTGATTGGAATTTGGCTTCCAATCTTCTCTAGATGTTCTGGATAGTATATGTGTACGTAGTCTTCCACTGAAAGACTACCTCATGATCGGCTTGTCAAATGTACAACTTCTCCTCTTCGGGAGAGACCAATGATAAAGTAAATATCTTCTATCTCTATCCTTAAAGGCATTTGATCAATCATAAATGCATCATCTTCGATACTCCAATAGTGGATTAACATTTCAAGTAAGCGGGTGTTTGCCTTCATATTTGGCATTTTAAAAATTTTTAATAAACCACATCCCCTCAATGCATCTAAGGCCTATTGATCATTCATAACCTCATCATCAATAGTAGCATGCTCCCTTTCCCTCCAGGTGATTTTCATCCTGAAAGAAAATCAAGGTTCAACCGTTAGTTTTTTGTTTTAATTTCAAACCGCGTATACGCGGGTCTATTTCATACACAGTCGTGTGTAGGTCCTGTGTATACGCAGGTTTCTCATAATCAACCTGTGTATACACCGCGTTGAAATTTTTAACATAATTTCCAATGGTAAAACCTCAATTAAAATTTCTAAAAACAATCACAAATGAATGCAAGCTAGATTTGGGGGTTACCTGATGATTTTGAGCCAATTTGAATGGTTGAATTCTTTGGGGGGAAAGTTTGCTTCTTTTTCTCCATAACTTTTGCTCTCAACACAAATGGTAAAAATGGTGAGTCAAAAAATCATTTTATAGGCTTTGAAAATGTCAATTTTTTTTCAAAACTTGATTTTTTCGTCTCATGAATCTTTTAACTTGTGAGCTTGGATTGTTGGGAATAGGTTTTTTTTGCAAGAATTTTTGGATGCTTCTTCGGAGATTTCACCTCAGTTCCATGATTGGTGACCCGTCATGGTAGGTTTCATTTACTCACTAGCATATAGGTTAGGGAAGCCATTTTTCCATTACATTTTGCATACTAGCCTCCATTTGTTGATACACTTGCCATAGGGTCGATCCCATTGTTTTATGGTCTGTAAACCATCTTTACTCGCCAAATTTCTAAATCATGACATGATTGTAGAGCCATCCTTTTCATGGGAATCGTAGTTGGCACCTCACTGACATTGGTTGCCCATGTTGTTTCATTGAGTAGGCTCGGGAGTCCTCTCTAGTCCTACCATGACTTGTGCGTTGAAGACTCATTCCTCTTTACTTCTTCACTTCGTTCTAGCCTTATACCCTAGAGGCTCCTATGTGTTAAGTTGTACTATTGCATTGGATATTAACCACTTGCACCTTTTTGCCTTAATCCGGCTTCACTTGGACTCGTGTTTAAGCCACTTTTTGAACATGACATCTGCAAAAATCAAACTTGCGATCCCTTAGCTTTTGCAACTTGACGCACCTTGAGACCCATGGAAAGAACATCCTTTTGACTTTCCTTGACCATCTTTGCCTCCCTGCATTGAGCATAGGAATGTTCCCATCCAAGGAATTGGATCATCTGTTTCATTGACACTCGTTCTTTCCACTATACTATAGCATTCTTTTATTCTTTTTCTAGCTTAAAGAAAAAGACAAAAAAATTACATATTCTGAAAAAAGAGCACGAACGGGACAACATTTCCATTTATTATTGGCAGCTAGAGTTTGTTGTGTCACTCTTGATCAAATCACTCGAACAAAGTATCGCCTCCATTTGGGTGGATTTAGCTTGAATTAGTTACACCTTAACCTTGTTATTAAGTCAGTTCTCCTCCGATTGGTTATCTCTTCCAATCATATGGAGAGTTCGTTCGTGCCTCCTGCATGACGAGCTTATACAGAGTCATCATATGCTGCCACATGGTAATCATTGAGTCGTGCTTTTGTTCAAGGGAAGTAAGCCTTAATCGGCCTCTCTGCAATGTCTCTTGCCCTATTTTTCAGTCAGCCATCCCTAGTTGTCAATGTCTTGTCTATCATCACATCAGCTATATTTGTCCTTTATTCGTGCCAGTTTGAGAAGGTTTCCATTGACTTCTTGCTGGTGGGTCTTGTCCTTATTGATGACAACATATTTCTCTAGAGACAGGCCTAGAGCTATACCCTGGCCCTATTTTCATTATTGATAGGTCACCTTGTGTTCAGCATCGATCAGTATCATGGGTCTTTGACTGAGTGGTTTCCCTTGTGTTCGACATCATTTTTCATTATCACACATTGGGATCTATGTAGTGCCTTGGTTTCCATTTGACCCTATTGGTGGATTCCTCGCCTCCATGTCAGATTTCATTATTGGTTGGTTTAGAGGGTTCCTATCGTGTGCTAGCTACATCTTGTGTACACCGGAAACGTGCTTTGGTCGGGTTACTACATCTTTTTTTGTCTGATTCCTTCCACATTATTGGCCTATGGGTTACAAAAGCACTAGATTGATGAAGGATTCCTTAATTCCTTCCTTCTAGCAGATCTTTCCCTATCAACTATGACTCATTGCTCTAGGGAAAAGGTCTAGAGTCCATTTGGCAGTACCTTGGGGTTTGCAGTCATCAGTGGCAGATCCTTGACTATCAACAGTGGGAAACCATCATTGTCTCCTGATTGATAGATTCTTACAGGTGTTCAACTTTAGCTCATCTATTCGCACTTGTTAGATTGTACTGGGTACCTTGACTCTCATTATCATTATCGGTGAGTAGTCTCACGTTTGTTAATGGTATACACCAATGGCCAGTAATCAAATGATTGCTCACATGGTCAACTTCAGATCATTTATTCCCATTGTGTAGAAATGCGCCACGGCGATTGGTGAAGACCTCAGGTTGCATCAACATTCTTTCGTTCACTTGTCAGTTGCTCCTATTGCTACTAGTTGACACCATTCCACCTTATATGTTGCAGTCCTTCACAACAACATCCTATATGTTGTCATTTGAGTTGCGATGTAGTATCATCTTACTCCATCATGTTCATTTGGTACTATTGGGATTAGTTTTTGACGTCAGTGATCAACTTCATCTTTCAGCTTCATTGATCATCTTCTTATATGTGATATTTAGACATGTACTTGTTCAATCATGATCAAATGATCCGCTATGTACTTTCAGTTCCTTATACTTGTATACATAGTGGAGTCCTTTGCACTTGATATGTGAACATATTTTAATTTCTCTGAGCATGGGTATGCCTGCCTTAGACAATTGTTTCTTTCTGATCTTCTTTTGCTGGCTTGGCAGGCTGAAATCTGGTGGAGTCCTTCTCAGTTTTTGACAGGTTTCCTTTCCATATACTTAATACATTTCAGCGATCATCTACCCCTTCTAATCTCATATATTAGGGGGCATCTATCATAGCTCTAAATATCACCCTTGGTATTTGTGATGCCTGGTTTATGGCCTAGGGCAACCCTTCCTTCCAGACTTGGTCCAAATATTTAAAAAACAGTGTTTTACTCCCTGTACGTGACTTTACTCTGTATTAAATGCATGTACACGTGGGTCAGTATATACCCAACCCGTGTATATGTCTTAAAACACTTCAAAAAATTAAATTTCCTTAATTATGTGCAGAGATCATGGGCTTTACCTATTGATTACCTATTAGTGCCCCTGGCCCAACTGTTCCCAACTGTTTCCCAATTAAAAAACTACTTTGGGAGAAGTATACAAAAACTTCAATGAGAAGGCCTTAAGGAGGAGAGAAATGATAGAATTAATATACTGAGATTATCCCCTGATCAAGTCTGAAGGATCCTTGTGCTTTATGCACTTCCCCAAGTTTAGGAAACCCTTGTTTCCTTGAGTTTTGATGTTCTCTCATATGCTTGGAGATGTCATGGTATTGGTTGTGGAAGGAGCTTGCTGAAGACTGGGACTAGAAGAAACTGGAGGATGGTTCCTCTTAGAGCCGGAAGAGGAAGACTTAGGTGAACTCTTTCCATGTTTTATTTTAGTTATCTGCAATAAAAAGAAACATTGTCTTGTTCTCGATATCAACATTTTCCATGCATATGATGTTATTGTTATAGTTTATATATGAATGACTATTTCAATGTATAACTAACCATCTACTTATATGTTATAAACTTGATGTCACTATAACGCTTTATCTATATGTTGTTGTGTGTCTTTGAATTGGTTGTTTTATAGGTTCAAAGATTGTGAGGAGTTGCAGAGGGTTTGGAACCTGGCTAGAACTACCTGAACGAAGGACCCTCGGGTATGTACATCCTCACATAATCCACTCGTTTAAGCATTTTTCCTAAGTTATATGCTTGTTTTTTGTTGTAGATTACTCATGCTCTGCTAGGGTTCTAACCCAAATTCCTAGGGGAATTTATCCCTTAATAATAATTTATGAATGACTGAGATTTAAACCTGTAATATGTACATACCTTTTCTTTCTGCAAATGATTTCCATATTCAAAAAATTAAAAAAAAAAAAAAAATGTAAAGAGGGTATGTCCTAAAAGAAAGATCAAAGGACAAAAAGAATGAAAAAGTTCAAAAAAGATGAAAAATGAACCCTAAGGAAAAAAAAAAAAAAATAATAATCCATGAAAGTGTGCAAGCCCAAATTCCACTACTAATTACTTTTGATTTAGAATAAAAGATTTTGTGCAGCTTGTTACCTTTGCCACAATCCATGGATGGTCAAAATGTTTAAACTTGGCTATTTCATGTTTTCAATTTTGTGCTTAGAGATAGAGAATAAAAAACTAACCAAACTATTTAATCTTGGTGGATAAGTAGATAGGTAGAGTAAATAAAAGGAGCTCAATAGTTTAATCTGAGCCCTTGGATGTAATAAGGATAAATTTAGATATATGTCCATTGTAAAAGAAAAGAAAAAGTTTTGATAAGGGTTTGCTAGCTTAAGTGCACCCCAATAAAAAGTAGAAAAAATGATAGGATGAGTAGATAGGTAAGTAGTTGAATGGTTGCAGAATTATGGTGAATGAATAATTAAGATCATATCATTTGCTTTCATCATCAAGATGCTAAAGCATGGATGATAATTGAGCAGTTACATAAAGTCAAGTGATTAATTTCCCCATTCATTTTACCCTTAATTTAATAATTTCCCATAAGCAAAAACAAAAGTACCTCAAACCTTAAGTTAAAGGGGCTCAGAGCATTTCTCTGACTTCTTAAGGGACCGGACCATCGGCCCAATAAATTATAGGATCTAAGTACTAAAGCCCCCTTACCAATATTTTCCCCTTCATAATTCATTCGTTTCATCTGAAAAATCTCTTTTCCTAAGGTGAAATCACCATTTACCTAGGGAAAATTATTACCCCTATACTAAAAACCCCTTGTCAACAAAAACCCATAAAAAGAAATTTAGCCCAAGTTATAATGTGCAAATGAAAATATGTAAAGAAATGTCAAACACATTATACTAAGCGCAAAAATCACTTTTCTGCTTTCATTTCATATTAACCTTTAATTTTAACTATAGTTATTAATTCCCAAAAATAAACCTTTCACCATATATTTTATTAAATCCCATATTATAAATATCCCTCCCCCAAGGTTTGAAACATAATCCTTATTGATAAATTAATTAAATGGATTAATTAGTCGATCAATGACTAATTAAGAACCATAACCCTCTGCCGAATAAAAAGAGTAATTAGTCAATCAGTGATTAATTAAATCTCTCCCCACCAATCAAATCACCCCTAATGTCATTAACCCTCTCTAATCCGCAGTTAATCAACCTTCCCACTTATTAAAACTCCATTGTGCCCCTCCATTACCCCCGATCAAATCATCACCCAATCACTGTGCGATCTGACCCCTTCAGATGCAACAGCTGATGCTCATATCAGGCAGCCTCTGAAAGCCGAACATTACCCACCCGATGTGAGAGGTTTCACTATTCACCTTGCGACTACGTGGCACCCAATGAATGGCATCGGGCAGCCTCCACCCAAAAGTGGTGCAATGAATTTTGCTTACCGCCTCTGCTACATGCCAAAACATCACATCCCTCGTTGGTGCCAACTGTCAATTTCCCAATGTACTTGCCAATATCATTGACTTTACTCATAAAACCAAAAAACTTATAGTTTTTTCATTTTTAATCGTGAAAAGAACATTCTGACTTCCATGCAAAGCAAAGAGTATGTTCAACTGTCAACCTACTACCAATTGTCAACTTTCCACAAGCCGCTGAACTTCAGACCACCTTGCGGACCCATGCACTTCCTACCAACAGTGCACAGTCACCATTTATCTGTTCAACAGGCGAAACTAGGTATTTACCCCAATTTCACTAAGAAACCCTATTTTCTTGCCATGCCTGAAGCTGAATTGCTTTAAATACTATGTAATTTAGTTAGATAAGTTTCCTGGTGACTCTCAAACACCCTGAAATAAACTAGTTCATCCCAATTTGCTGTAAACCCTTTGTCCCCGTCCCTGAAACCATAAGAACAAGTGATGGAATCCCCAATTTCCTTGAATATCATGCCCATTACAACTCCTCACAGACATTTAGACCATCTCCCACTTGTAGACCAATATTTCCATATTAAAGACACCCCTGTCTCTGAATTCCCTTTAAAACTCTATTGCGAGTACCGGGATCAATTCCTCAACCATGGAGACCACATAGGGCTTTGGGAATAAGGTTTACCCAAATACCAGTTCCCCAGGTTTCATGTATTTCCAGAGATTGTACATTATTGTCACATGAATTATGATCCTATTCAAATGGTAATAAGAACCCCTGACCAATCTGTTCTATTTACCATTTCCGCTGAATCTATTAATGAAATGTTACAATTACAACCAAGCCAAAGCCTGACTCCTCTTTCCATTGGAGATATGATGAATAGATACCCTACCCTCACATCAATCAGACTGGCTTAGTTATTCCAGACCTTTATCAGAGAAGAACAATACACCCCAAAGGACTCTCCCCCTTATCTCTGGACTATATTCTCTGACCTTGGCCAAGACATCATAGACATGATTTCCAATGTGTTAGGTTATACCACAAGTGAATTTGTTGATGAAATCATTATAGCCTTTATGTCCATCTACCCTCCTGGGCAACAACTAGCCATCGTGTTTGATTATGCCAAGTTTATTGCTAAAAAAATGCATGATCAATTCATGATATTAGAAAATTAAAGAGTGTTTAAATATTCCTCAATTTTGTATCATTTATTCTTGTATTATCACGCTGATAGATTTCCAATTTCCCTCCAAAAGCTTGATAGCAGAGGCAACCCCAAGTCAGTGCTCTTTTGGACTGTTTTGTTCCACCAGTTTGACTCTCAGTACTATTATAATGACATCATAGACCTCTTTGTACATACAGTAGCAACTATGTTACTAGGAAGCCGTCCACCCAGAATCAGTGCAAATATCAGGAGGGTCCTTTATTTATCAAAACAATATAGAGTGGGGGATTGGTACTTGTACCAAAACCACACTGAGATAAGAATCTATGGATGTGAGTTGGCTCCCTACAAATTGCCCAAATACCTCCCTATGAGAATATTTTCTCTGGAGTACTAAAAAGAAATGATCAACTCAGATGAGGTGCACTTTGTCAAAGCCAAGAAGAAAGCATAACTTAGAATAAAGGATCAAGTTGGCCCATTCATTTGTAATAATAGGGAAGCAGGAAAAGTAGCAGAAGAGATTCTCCAAAGATTGAGATTAAAAAAAAGCTTCATTTGGATATATGATCCCTGTGATTTCATTTGTAATAGGAGACAGAAGAATAAATTATCTCCTTACATCCACCATAGAATCCCTGAAATTGAACAATATGCAAATCAGTTTGAATGGAGGGAAAATACTTTGGTAGACTGGGATAGTACAGAGGTTGTTGTTGATAATGTATTGATAGATTTAGACAGAAGGCTTGATGAGGATTCATTTGTATAGGTGCCAGAAGTAATTCAATCACAAATACCTAGTGAACACACAACAGAACAATGAGGCCCCTCCGAGAAACTAGGTCAATTAGAGAAGCAACCTTCAGAGCAAATAGAATCATCAAAGCATTCAAAGAGGATAGAGCAGCCAATGGAATCTGAATAGCCTAGAATCTCAGAAGAACTTGCTCCACCTAAGAAAATCATGAGTAATCCTCCCATCTTGCAGAATCCTCTAAACGAGGAGAGGAACCTAAAAAGAGATAGAGAGGAGGCCACCCCTTCCAACAGGCCTATTGCATAAACCTATGCTAAGAGGCAAAGGCTGAACTCATTTTCAAAGAAAGAATACACTGAGGAAACAACAACAACTTCAGGAGAAGAAAGGATAGAAAGCAGGCATACCAGTCCTTCAGGAGGGACACGAGAGCCTTCCACCTCACAAGCTCAAATGTTGGAAAGGCAACAGAGTGTGGAAGTATCCTCCTTCAGGGCTCCTTCTAGACAGAGCCTGGATATCAAGGAAAAATACAAGGAAATCAAAGCAAGGAATGAAAGGCTAAAGGTGCAAAGTTATGCACATTATCTGAAGATGGCTCCAACAAATCAAACAAGACTAATGCCAGCCTTTGACATTAAAGAAGGTAAGATACAGATGAGCTTTCTGAAGCCAACCATACAACAACCTAAATCAATGGCAGACTATTTGAAAATAGATTTTGAAGTCTTGGCCAAAGAAATTCATCCCATTGATCAAATAGAGCTTCATAAAAAAACTGGTGAAATGGTTTATTCAACATTGACCAGCAAGGCAATCACAACCCACCAGCTACAGAATTCATTGAACAACATATCAGCACAATTCCAATTGGAAAAGGCCTCTTCACAGGCTAAAGACACCAGAATAAAGTCCTTGGAGGACTTGGTCATAGAGCTGGGACATGATCCCAAAGATGTAAAAGTTGCAGAGAAGCTCATCAAGAAGAAAAATGATGATATAGCTACACTAAAAAAGTAGCTTAAAATTCCTCCACTACATCATCCTCAGACAGTTGAGGTGTTAGAAACACAAAAGGAGGAAGAGCTTATGGGCTTAGTCCTAAAGCTTAATGATCAGTTGAAAGAAATTGAAAAGGAGTTAGACAACCTGATACAGTCCAAGCAAAGTGAGTTGGCCACCACTCCTCAAACTATAATTCCTATAGTCTCCACTGCAGTACCCTCCACATTAGCTACTGCTTTAGCTCCAACACTTCCACTAGCAGCAGCCTTGCCAGTAACAAGTACATCAGCAGGCACAAGGGCATCTATGAGAATAGGGACTTCAATAGAGAAAACAGTTGAACTTGTAAAAGCTATGGAAGAAATGAGCATCTAGGCCACTGAACTTAAGAAACTAAGAGAAAAAGAAGGCTGATTGTAAACTAGCCCAGATACAGCAAAAAGAAGAAGTTCAGAAAAACCAGAGAATGGTTGAGAGGATAAAAGTCATTAAAAAGGACTTAACATTGCAAGAACCATTGGCAGACATGAAAGAAATTTTGTGGGCCAACATCATTGATTCCATCAATGATGTTTGTCCATCTATTCATATTATTTTTTAACAGACTGAATTAGTCAAGATGGCTACAGAAGAAATCCACAATATAGTGGAAGAATTGGGAAATAAACCTGAAGAAGCCAATGAGTTAATCACATTTTTGAACAAAAAAATAGATACCAGCTGGATGAATTAGAAATTGATTATAGAACAATGACTATCATTGAAATAAAGAAATTTCTCACCAAAATAAACCTAATGCTTAATCTGGAGAAAAGATATCAGAGCATCCAAGCAGACATTGACAGCTTTATGCTAAAGTATGGCATCTTAAGAGAAAAGGGACTTCCCAGTCCTATGGTGATGATGTTGAAAAGTGTGCAACAAGAAATGCTTGTTGAGATTGCAACAAGATGATGGAGCTTAGTGAAAAGAGTCGCCTTCACTAAGTGGGCCCGCAGGCTATTTTTGGCGCAAGTCTATTTTTAGACATATGGATCATGTCTATGGATTGCAGGTTTTTGTTTATGGATGATTGATCAAGTTGGGAAAAAATAGATGGACTTCTATTTTTTATGAAAGTGTGAGTGATCACAGTGTGAGTGATCAAAGTCAAAAATAGAAAAGTCAAATATTATTATCTCACAATAATATTTGGACTATAAACTTAATCTTATTCTCTTGGAGCACTTCAGGATGAGCTACGGATGTGGTACATGCAGATCCCAGAGGGAAATACGTGGTTACCTATGGGATGACTAATATTTGCATGCAGGACTTCAGTTAGAACTCAAGTGAGTTGAGTTTAGTGGACTGGAGGTGCAGTTGATGGAGTTGTGTTCAGTTTAGCTATGTTAAACTGGTTGTATTTAGTCTAACTGATCATTAGAATAGAGATGAGTTGGGTGAATTAGTTATTAATTAATTCACAAGTTATTAACTCATAGTACAACTATAGAATACATCAGTTAACTCAGTTGCATGTCAGTGCATGTTCAGTTCAACAGGGACAGGTGGTAGAGAATCAGATTGCTATCAGTTGTGACTATAGTTGTGCACCAGATCTTGCACAATCAAGGGATTAAGTATGCCAATGAGTTTGCTCACGTATTTGCCTAGTATTGTAGCCTTTGCTCACGTCCAACAAAGTGTGAGTGATTATTTTGAGGTGAAATACGAGTTTGGGAAGCCATTCTCATTAGTTCTTGAGCAGGTATTGAGCAGTGGAGGCAGGCAAGCAGTGGAATAGATTTGGAGATCAGATCTGAGCTGTATTGTGTGTAACAGGTGGAGCTGGTACTGGATTGCTTGTGATAAGCATTGTACTTTGTAATGTTACATGATTCAATCAATATAATATACAGATAGTGTGGGGTTTTTAGCGAGATGCTTTCCCCGGGATACATACTGTGTTAATGAGTTTGATTGATGCTTCTATGTGTGCCTGTGAATGTTTATGCTTCTGTAAATTGATGATCAACGTAGAGGAGATTATGTATTATACATGTTCCGCTTATAATTGTATGATCAAGATAATTTCTGTGAATATGTGTTAAATTATTCAAAGTTTCTACATGGTATCAGAGCTAGATGATTTGTAGAAAAAGTTTCTACATGGTATCGGAGCTGCTTGATTTGTAGAAGAGATTTTTATAGGATATCAATCGAGGATTGATCATCGGATCTATTATTCAGAAAATGTTTACATTTTATTTCTTTAGGCAGAGTCTGTAATTGGGCCAGGTGGCCTCTGGATTCATCCTTCTTTTGGAAGGTGAGATATTCGATGAATGCCCAAACAGTCAATCTCTGTACAAGAAATATTTTGTTCTCACGAATTCTAGATCAGAAGTGGTTGAGTTTTTGAGCTGGTGGAATTCGAATTTAATTCCAAAGCAAGAGATCAAACTCAGAAACATTCAGTGTGAGAATGGAGACAGTATGTCCTAGTATCTCACGAAGTTCACCCAATGCCGGGATGAGCTAGGAAGTGTGGGGGTGACTGTCGGATGAGGATGGTGAGTCTAGCACTCCTTGACCTTCCTAAGAGTTGGCATAGCTACCAGGACTCGGTGAATGGAAGGGAGAAACTGCCAAATTGGGAACGACTATGGTTGTATTTGATGCAGGAGGAGATTAGACGGAGCACCAGAGACGGTTCTTCATCCGTGCAGGATGAGGAGAACTGTGCCTTAGCGAGTAAGGCGAAGAAGGGGAAGGGGAAGGTTTCTCTTTCCAAATCTTGTTCTTCCAGTGGTGGGAAGAAGGTTGACAAATCGAAAGTGCGATGCTTTCGTTGTCATGAGGAGGGTTCATGGGTCAAGAACCTGTATGCTCTTGAGGTTCAAGATGTATGCAAAGCCTTGAGTAGCGAGGCAACTGATGGAGACTTCGTGGTTGAGAGGGAGTGTATATTACCTCTCAACATGCAGAGCCAGAAGAAGTCTCAGACGATTGTGGAGGAGCCACGATTGGTGCAGCAGCTTCAGGAGGTTGTGGAGCAGCCACAACAAGGGAAGCTGAGAGGAGATCGAGTAGAGACATCTAATCATCCAGAGACCTCCAGTAGGGGGAAACTTCGAGCCAGATGGGCTGAAGGATCGCATGCAGCCATACCTCCAGGTAGGAGGTGGGGTGATGTGGATTGATTGTCCTAAGGAGGAGGAGCAGGATCCTTGAGGTACCCAACCTCTTGGATGAGACCTTGCTACGGGAGCCCCAGATGTGTAGTAGCAGGAACTGACTGATTGGGTAGAGATAGATGCGGATGGAGCGGCAGAGAGAGCGATAGTGCAGGGAATCCCAGGACAGCGCATAGCTAGCAGGCTGTAGCAATGCGAGAGGCACAAGTGTTTTGCACAGTGCTAGGTGGCATAGAGAGGTGTGCAATGGTGCGAGATGCATGGAGATGTTGCAGTAGCGCAGATGTCAGAGAGGGAGCACTTGTCAGCAGCAGGTAGAGCTTCAGCATCAGAGGGTGTTTCTATCCCAACAGGGAGGTCAGTTGGGAGGTGCAGTGCGGATGCAATGCTGGGAGATAGAACCAGCAGCAGCACGGATGCAGTCAGAGATCAAAGTGACAGAGGCTAGAGCAGTCAGATACTGAAGAGCACAGAGATGCAGAGTTTCAGTCGACAGAGGCAATAGCAGTCAGAGACATTGATGAGAGAGCAAGTGGATCGGCCAGATGTGTTGCATGGAGAATATTCCAGAGCTATAGGATCGGGTTTGAGAGGAAGCCTTTCTTGTTGAGAGGGAGTGTTGAAAAGTGTGCAACAAGAAATGCTTGTTGAGATTGCAACAAGATGATGGAGCTTAGTGAAAAGAGTCGCCTTCACTAAGTGGGCCCGCAGGCTATTTTTGGCGCAAGTCTATTTTTAGACATATGGATCATGTCTATGGATTGCAGGTTTCTGTTTATGGATGATTGATAAAGTTGGGAAAAAATAGATGGACTTCTATTTTTTATGAAAGTGTGAGTGATCACAGTGTGAGTGATCAAAGTCAAAAATAGAAAAGTCAAATATTATTATCTCACAATAATATTTGGACTATAAACTTAATCTTATTCTCTTGGAGCACTTCAGGATGAGCTACGGATGTGGTACATGCAGATCCCAGAGGGAAATACGTGGTTACCTATGGGATGACTAATATTTGCATGCAGGACTTCAGTTAGAACTCAAGTGAGTTGAGTTTAGTGGACTGGAGGTGCAGTTGATGGAGTTGTGTTCAGTTTAGCTTTGTTAAACTGGTTGTATTTAGTCTAACTGATCAATAGACTAGAGATGAGTTGGGTGAATTAGTTATTAATTAATTCACAAGTTATTAACTCATAATACAACTATAGAATACATCAGTTAACTCAGTTGCATGTCAGTGCATGTTCAGTTCAACAGGGACAGGTGGTAGAGAATCAGATTGCTATCAGTTGTGACTATAGTTGTGCACCAGATCTTGCACAATCAAGGGATTGAGTAAGCCAATGATTTTTCTCACGTATTTGCCTAGTATTGTAGCCTTTGCTCACGTCCAACAAAGTGTGAGGGATTATTTTGAGGTGAAATACGAGTTTGGGAAGCCATTCTCATTAGTTCTTGAGCAGGCAAGCAGTGGAATAGATTTGGAGATCAGATCTGAGCTGTATTGTGTGTAACAGGTGGAGCTAGTACTGGATTGCTTGTGATAAGCATTGTACTTTGTAATGTTACATGATTCAATCAATATAATATACAGATAGTGTGGGGTTTTTAGCGAGATGCTTTCCCCGGGATAAATATTGTGTTAATGAGTTTGATTGATGCTTCTATGTGTGCCTGTGAATGTTTCTGCTTCTGTAAATTGATGATCAATGTAGAGGAGATTATGTATTATACATGTTCCGCTTATAATTGTATGATCAGGATAATCTCTGTGAATATGTGTTAAATTATTCAAAATTTCTACAGATGAATGAAAAGTTGATGACCCAGGAAGATTACAATGAAAGGTTAACCAAGCTAGCCACAGACCAAGCTAGTACTTCAGGGGTGAAATCTTTTCCCTCTGGAAAAGTGCTATATGATGGTCTTGAGAATCTATTTTACATAGAACATGAAGTGAAGAACTTGTTCACAAGAAAGCCAAATTTTGCTAAATATACAGAATCTGGCGTGATATACAGGAAAATGATAAGGATGAAGTTACCAGACAGTGAATGGTGGACAAAATTGAATGATTTACTATAAAGTTACTAAGGTAAATCTGTATGGTAAAACATGGTTGCCAGGTAAAACAGGTAAGACAAGGTCAAAGAAGAACAAGTAAAGAGTATTAGTAGATAGAAGATAGAAAGTGGTTCCAGCACATAACTACAAAGCAACTAAAAGAGACAAATCCAAGTTGCAACAGCCAACACAGTCACAATAAAAGGGACAACAAGAAGACAGTTCTCCATCTGTCTCTATCTTCTTGCTAAAGATCTTCTCATTCCCTCAAATAATTCTCATGTAGTTATGAGATATTTTTGTAAACATTTTTTGTATAAATACTTCACAAAACGAAGTAATTAGGGTGGATTATAATACATTTCTGTAGACATTTCATTTTTGAGCCAAGGAGCTATTGTACTCAAGACTGGACTGGTTTTGCTAGATATGAAATAAAGCTGAGGACATTTCACAGGATTCTTGTGCACAGTTGGAACAAATAAGTATTATCTCTTCATGTTTAAATATTGTTTTCTCTTCATGTTATAAATATTCATATGTGTCTCTTATAAACTCTAAAAGTGAACAAGGAATAATATCTCAGAATTAGCTTAAGTGCTCTCTGTTTTAACTGTTTGCTTTCTTTATGTTTTCTACTAAACTGCCTTGGTCTGGGAATTCTTAATTTCTCCCTTACTTCCGTTGTTTAACCCCCCTTTGGTCCATAGTAAAGGATTCTTCATTTCCCTTTGCTATTAATCATCCTTCCTTTCTTCATCTTAATCCCGGTTAAGGATTCTTCATTGCCCTTTGCCCTAGTTAGGACTACCTCATCCATTTAAACTTGTTGATTTGCTTTCATTGTGCTAGCCTGCCCTGTGGACTCTTACCTTAGTGATAGATTAGATCCAGTTAAGCCTTTCTTGATTGACTCCATAGCCCAATGGCTTGAATACTTGCTCTGCCCATCTATTTCCTTAATTCCACCACCCAATCAAAACAAAACACCTTGAGCACTAATAACTAGCCTGAAATCTACCCAAAACAAAGATAAATCATAAAGAGAGAGCCCTCTCTAGACTTAGGTTGGCTAGAACCTGAGTCTAAAAGATTAGGTTTGTGGTTACCTTGGACTATTCCTTCTTTGATAACTTCTAAGGAAAAAATCTGAGTGATAACATAGTGGCGACCATACTGGGGAACTAAAAACCCCAGTCTTAATAAACCTTTGAGAAATTCAAATTTTTTTTTAAGCATCTTAAAGGGTTATTAAAAGTTATTTAAAATTTTCATTTAAAAAAAGAAGTAGAAAAAGCTCGAAATCTGGCTTCAAGTTGAACTCAGTATACCAAGGCTAATCCTGACGCAAATCCTGCCCTTGTATTTGAGAGTCCCAACCTTATTCCCAGAATAATCAGAAGACAAGAAAGTTTAGTAAGCCCTAGACCTATTTTTGTTGTGTGTGAAGCATGATTATTTAGAGGTCTTTGTTTCAGCCAGATGTATACCCCAGGAAGTTTGTACACCCCTCCACGCAGGGGGTGCGGGGGGGGACTTGTCCCCCCCATGGGGGTTCGAGGGGGCCGATCCCCCCTGGCTGGGGGGTCCAGGGGCCAGCGGTCCTTGGGCAGGGGTTGCTAAAAACAGATGTAAAATTGCCTTGTAAAAGTATAGTAATTTCTAGTCAATCTGGGTCGTTCATTAGGCGAATGATCTAACGGTAGAACTTATGTTTGGTTTAGGGTTTTTTCCCTAGAACGAAACCCATCTCTTTGTATGAGGGCATTGTATTGAGGCTGTGTGATAGATGTGTATTCTCAGAGTGAGAAAAAGAGAAGTGAGACTATGAGAGAAAATAGAGGATATTACAGCAGATTTGCTATAGGTTGTGTCTCTTCCATTTGCTGGATAATAGAAAGGAAGGACTGGCTGTTCAGGGTGGACGTAGCCCAAACTGGGTGAACCACGTATATCTGTGTCTCTCTGGTTTTATGCGTTTTCTGTGTATATATTTTTGCAATATTCTTTTTGTTCCATTGCTCAGTAATATATAATTTTCTAACAACTAGTATCAGAGCCGAAGGTTTATTTGGCTAATAAACTCGCAGGAAAGAAGGGTTCCTCATTCTAGTGGGAAAAATGGCGGAAGATGGTAAGTTTAGGGTCGAGAAATTTAATGGCCAAAACTTCTCAATTTGGAAGATGCAAATGGAAGATTATTTGTATCAGAAAGATCTGTACCTACCATTGGGTGGAAAAAAAAAGATGTCGACGGGTATGACAGATGAAGAATGGAACCTTCTCGATAGAAAGGCACTTGGAACAGTACGGTTGTGCCTCGTAGCATCGGTCGCCTTCAACATTTTGAAGGAAACAACGATAGAGGGTTTGACTAAGGCGTTGGCGAAACTATATGAAAAACCCTTGGCCTCAAACAAGGTATTTCTTATGAAACAATTATTTAATATGAAGATGTTGGAAGGTGGATCTGTTGTAGACTATTTAAATGATTTTAATACTGTTACAAGTTAGTTAAGTTCTGTAGGGGTAAAATTTGATAATGAAGTTAGAGCTATGTTATTCTTGTGCTCATTGCCAAAAAGTTGGAATGGTTTAGTAATGACCATTAGTAACTCTGTGTCTAGATCTAGTACTTTAAAGTTTGATGATGTTGTCGGTGCTATCCTTAGCGAGGAAATGCGACAGAAAAGCTCTGGTGAGACATCGGGTAATGCTTTGAGTGTAGAGTCTAGGGGAAGAAAAATGGAAAGAGGAAAGAGCTCAGGATATCGCAGTAAATCAAGGAAAGGCAGATCCAAGTCCAGATCAAGGATAGTGTGCTGGAAATGTAGAAAGAAAGGACACCTAAAGAAAGACTGTAGATCTCGAAAGGGAGAAGAAGGAGATGCACAACAAGAAAACACTCATGAAGCAAATGTGATAGGGGATGTGTTACAAGATGCTTTGATTCTTTCTTTCAAAAATATTACTGATTCCTGGGTGGTAGATTCAGGGGCCTCATTCCATGCCACACCTGATAAGAAATATTTTCATGACTATGTTCAAGGAGATTTTGGACAAGTCCATTTGGGTAATGATAAACCCTGTAAAATTGTTGGAATGGGTAAGGTTCTTGTAAAATAGCAGAATGGAAACCAATGGCTACTAAAGGAGGTAAGGCATTTTCCAGATTTGAAGAAAAGTCTGATTTCAACAGGGCAGTTAGGCGGTGAAGGTTGTGTGACAACTTTCACAGATAAAGCTTGGAAGGTCACCAAAGGAGCCCTGATAAAAGCAAAAGGCGAAAAGGTTGGTACATTATATTTATGAAATGGTATTTCTAACTCTGTTAATGCTTTAACTTCCAAAGGAGCAGATGCAGTATTATGGCATCATAGGCTCAGACACATGAGTGACAAGGGGATGAAGATCCTTCACTTAAGGAATTTGTTGCTGGGTTTGAAGAATGTTGATTTGGACTTTTGTTAGAATTGCATTTATGGAAAACAGAAGAGAGTTAGATTTCTTAGAGTTGGGAAAGAAAAGAAGAGTGAAAAATTAGAGCTTCTGAATACAGATGTATGGGGACCTGCTCAGGTATCATCTCTTGGTGGCTCTCGTCATTATGTTACTTTTATTGATGATGCAACTAGAAAAACTTGGATTTATTGTATTAAGGATAAATCTGATGTGTTTGATACTTTCAAGAAATGGAAAGCTTTGGTTGAGATTGAGATAGGAAAGAAATTGATGTGTCTCAGATTAGAAAATGGAGGTGAATATTGTAGCAACGAGTTTGATAGGTACTGTTCAAAGCATGGAATTCGCAAAGAGAAGGCAGTTCCAAGAAAACCACAAGAAAATGGTGTGTCATAAAGGATGAACAGAACAATCATGGAGCGTGCAAGGTGCATGAGATTGCATGCAGGATTGCCTTTACAGTTTTGGGTAGATGCTGTAGATATTGTTGTTTATCTAATAAATAGAGGGCCTTCAAGTTCCTTGGATGGTGGTGTTCCAGAGGAAGCATGGACAAGTAAAAAGGTAAACTACTCATTTTTAAAGCCTTTTGGTTGTGAGGCCTTTGTCCATATTAATAAAGAAAATAGAACAAAGCTTGATGCAAAGTCAAAGAAATGTACCTTTATTGGATATGGTGTTAATAATTTTGTTTATCACTTATATGATTATGAAAATCACAAAATCATTAGAAGCAAAGATGTAATATTCAATGGAAAGGTCTTGTATAAGAATCAGTTGCAGGAAAAGAAACAGGAAAAAGAAAACAAGGAATACATAGTTCTTGATGAGATCACTGAAAAGTAAAGGTGCCTGAAAATAATAACAATCAACAACCACAACAACAGCAACCACCACAGCAGCAACAGGCACCCCAAACACCTGAAAGTGGTCTTAGAAGATATACTAGGATAATTATACCCCCTGAATGATACTCTCCTTCATTATATTATTTATTGTTGACTGATTCTGGTGAACCTGAATGTTATGAAGAAGTAATGCAGGTTGAAAGCAAGAAGAAGTGGGAGTTAGCCATGGAAGAAGAGATGGACTTCTTAGTGCATAACCAGACTTGGGACTTAGTCAGGTTGCCTGCAGGAAAAACTACATTGAAGAATAAATGGGTTTACAGGTTGAAGGAAGAAGATGGAGGAAAACAGAGGTACAAAGCTAGACTTGTCGTGAAGGGGTTTGCACATAAGAAAGGTATTTATTTTGATGAAATATTTTCTCCTGTTTTTAAAATGACTTCAATCAAAACTATTTTAAGTCTAGTAGCAGTTGAAGATTTGCATCTTGAGCAGTTAGATGTAAAGACAACCTTTCTCAATGGGGATTTGGAAGAGATACATATGCAGCAGCCACAAGGATATGAGGTAAAAGGGAAGGAGAAACTAGTGTGCAGGTTGAAGAAGAGCTTTTATGGCTTAAAACAGGCTCCAAGGTAGTGGTATCTAAAATTTACCAAGTTTATGTCTAAACAAGGTTATACTAGATGTCACTCTGATAACTGTGTTTATCTGAAAAAGAAAAATGATGGTAGCTATATTATATTGTTATTGTATGTAGATGACATGCTTGTTGCAGGGTCTAACATGTAGGAAATAAATGTGCTCAAAAGAAAATTGGCAAATTCATTTGCAATGAAGGATCTGGGAGCTGCAAAAGAAATCCTTGGTATGCGAATAACTAGAGATAGGAAAAATTACAAACTAACATTATCTCAGAATGAGTACATACAAAAGGTGTTGAAAAGATTTAATATTCACAATGCAAAACCAGTTAGTACACCTTTTGCTATCCATTTCAAACTTAGTAAGGAAATGTTCCCAAAGACCCAAGAAGACATGGATTATATGTCTAAAGTTCCATATGCATTAGCAGTTGGAAGCTTAATGTATGCAATGGTCTGCACAAGGCCTGATATTGCACATGCAGTGGGATTTGTAAGTAGGTACATGAACAATCCATGGAAGGAACATTGGATGGCAGTGAAATGGATTCTCAGTTATTTGAAAGGTACCAAAAATCAAGCATTATGCTTTGGTGGTTCAAACATTTCTCTACAGGGATATGTTGATGCAGATATGGCAGGTTACAGAGATAACATGAGGAACACTACAGGATATGTATTTACTGTAGGTGGAACAATTGTCAGTTGGGTTTCAAAAATCCAAAGTGTTGTTGCACTTTCAATAATAGAAGCAGAGTATGTTGCTGCTACAGAGGCTAGTAAAGAAATGGTTTGGTTACAAAGGTTTATGGGTGAATTGGGTAAGAAGCATGATATGGGCATGTTATACAGTGATAGCCAAAGTGCCATTCATCTTGCAAAGAACTTAGCATTTCATTTCAGGAAAAAACACATACAACTCAAGTACCATTTCGTACAATCAGTGTTGGAAGATGGAGAGTTGAAGCTGGAAAAGATACACAATAGCCAGAATCCTGCAGATATGCTAACAAAACTTGTAACAAGGGAGAAACTGTGAATATGCTTAGTTTCAATTGGTCTTCAAGGATGACAGTGAAGATGAGAAACAACCAGGTCCAAAGAGGAGTCAATGTCCAGCAAATGAAGCAGCGATGGAGTTGCTACAATCATTCTCTAAGTGGGAGATTGTTGTGTGTGGAGCATGATTATTTAGAGGTCTTTGCTTCAGCCGGATTTATACCCCAGGAAGTTAGTACACCCCTCCACGTGGGGGGCTGCGGGGGGGATTTTTCCCCCTCACGGGGTTTGGGGCGGCCGATCCCCCCTAGCTGGGGGATCCAAGGGCCAACGGTCCCCTGGCAGGGGTTTCGAGGGCATCGCCCCTGAAGCTAAAAACAGATGCAAAATTGCCTTGTAAAAGTATAGTAATTTCTAGTCAATCTAGGCCATTCATTAGGCGGATGATCTGACGGTATAACTTATGTTTAGTTTAGGGTTTTTTCCCTAGAAGGAAACCCCGCACTTTGTATGAGGGCATTGTATTGAGGCTGTGTAATAGATGTGTATTCTCCGAGCAAGAAACAGAGAGGTGAGACTGTGAGAGAAAACAGAGGATATTACAACAGATCTGCTGTAGGTTGTGTCTCTTCATTTTGCTGGATAATGGAAAGAAAGGACTAGCTGTTAAGGGTGGACGTAGCCCAAAATGGGTGAGCCACATATATCTGTGTCTCTCTGGTTTTATGCATTTTATAGGTTTATATTTATGCAATATTTTATGTGTTCCATTACTCTGTAATGTATAAGTTTCTAACATTTTTTAGATCCAATTCATGCCCTGCTAAGTGGTTATTCATTGAAGACATCCATTTTGACGAGTATTTTGACCTCTCTCTATTTAGAACCAAGTTTGAGAGTGAACTTGTGGACATAGTCCTAGATCCAGAATTCACAAGAGAACTTGAAGTCCAATGAGCCAACTTGTCAATTGATCAGTACCTTTTGAATTCCCCTCAGTCATCCCTGACTTCTGATAGAATCCTTGAACTTTCTGAAACTGCTTCAACTTCTTTTAGCTCACCATCATTTCCCCACATTTTTGAAGATCGCCCTTCATCACCATTCATACCTTCACTCCCCCATCAACCTATCATTACCATTCAAATACCCACTACCCCTATTACCCCAACTCCCCTTGTTGTCCCAAATCCCCCAGTTACCCCAACTCTAGTTCTCAATCCTGTCCAACTTAGAGCTATGGCACTCAGATATGCCCCTCTTAACATGCCTACACCTCAGGGTGTCTTACCAGCTGATTATTAAAGTAAAATTACCTTATTTGATGGCATTGGAACTTACACTACCCAACAACACACAATGAAAATGACAGATTATTTGGAACTACATGAGATTGATATGGGAGACATCCAAATGAGAATCTTTGCCCAAACTCTAGCTGGAGAAGTAAGAACATGGTTTAGATCTTTTCATCCTAATAGTATACATAGTTTAGAACTTTTTTACCAACAATTTTTGCATAGGTGGGAGAAGGAAAAGAACCCTCTTCAAATTTTTTCTGAATATGAAACCTTAAGAGGGGACCAAACGAAACCATTTAGGACTACTACACTATGCTTAACAATGTATATAATGCAATACCACTTGACCTTAGACCTCCACCGAGCTTAGCCTTGATTAAGTTTCCAGACAGTTTTGACACAGATATGGCTTTTCAACTTAGAGAAAGGAATCCACCTAAGCTAGAGGATATGCAAAGTGTTACAGTAAATGTAGAAGCTAATATGGTAGCTAAAAGAGATAGGGTTAGAAATGAGAGAAGAACACCCCTAAAAGATGAGACTTCACCCTTTGATCAAAAAATGGATGCTTTAGCTAAAGGAATGGAAATGTTGATGGATAGAATAGAATTCATTGAAAGAAAACCTCACTGGGATAGCCAACGGACACCTCCAGTAAGGAACCCAAATTTTAGGAAGAACCAAAACCAAAACACTGATAAAAATGGGCCTAATTAGAACATTATACCACCTTTCCAAGAGAATTATTTTGAAACCTTCCATCAAGAAGACTCTAAGCTAGATACCCAAATCAACTTAATGGGGTTATATGAAGAAGAAACTGTTTTTCTGACTTAGGATGACCAAGAATTATACATGCTTCAACAGTTACAAACCCAAACTGGAGAATCTTTCAATTACAAACAAGGGTATGACTCTGCTATTTTCAAAGTGCATAAACAATATAATTTGAGGAGTAAAAAGAACATTGATGTTCCAGACCAAAACAAAAAAGAAGTACCCAATCAGCCTAAGAAAGTAAAAGTTGCAAACCAGAATCCTCTAATTACAAAAACCCTGCAAATCCTTTATAGACCAAGTCAAAATCCTCCCAGTCCTATCATTGAAGACGTAACCAATGACCAACCTTCAAAGGAGCAACCTTCCACTTCATTTCCCCTCAAGGAAACAGTGGAACCATCTCCAGAGATTGTAGTATAAAATCCAACTAAAAAGACTCCAAACCATGAAAAAGAAGAACAAACCACTCAGAACCTAGGTGCTAAGATTTCAAATGTTCAAATAGACAAATCCCCTCTACCTTTCAATTTGGGAGTAGAGGTGGCCAAACTTAAAATCTCAACTCCTTTGACAGAACTGGTTAAACATGAAACTTATAGATCTCAAATAAGAAAATATTTAAACTTCGTTGAAAATGAAGACTCTGTTAACCTATTTGATGATCAACCTGAGTTAATTTTCGAACCTAATGTTAATGGAAAACCAGTGGAAGGAGGGATACCACCCTTTTACATTAGCCTTAACATCCACGATAAAATCCTACATAATGCCATGCTTGACTCTGGAGCTTCACATAATCTTATGCCTAAGTCTGTTATGGAAAAGCTAAACTTGGATATCACCAGGCCTTACAAGGATCTGTTTTCCTTTGATTCAAGCCAAGTTAAGTGCTTAGGGCTTATAAAAGATTTGTGTGTTTCCCTAGTTCAGTACCCTACTAAGACCATACTTATGGACATAGTTGTTGCTGATATACCACCTAAGTATGGTATGTTGTTGTCTAGATCTTGGGGTGCCAAACTCCAGGGATCTCTCCAACTTGACATGTCGTATGCTACCATTTCAATCTTTGGACATCCTAAGAATCTGTATAGAGAAACTCTGATGAGGTATGAAGTGAGTACACAGGAGAGGCCTCAAAAATTTCCTATGTATTCAATGCATTCTAATATTGATTCTTTCATTCTTTATAATGTTGAATCTAACCAAGAAAATACTTCAGACAACACTATAGCAAAACCAAAAGAAATTACAGTAACAGAAGAAAATCAAAGTGTCCAAATTCATGGAATATCAGATAATAAATATGACCTAGATACTTCAGTAAAAAAAAAATTCACTCCCCCATATGAAAATTATGAGCATGAAATCCTATGGCATCTTGAATTTGATTGGTCAGTAAAAAAACTAGGTGTAGGAGCAAGTGTATGGATTTACAACTTAGAAAATGATCATTCAGAGGGTCATGCCTACAGATTGAACTTTAAATGTACAAACAATATGGCAGAATATGAAGCACTCCTGTTAGGTTTGAAATTGGTAAAAAGGTTAGGAGCCATAAGAGTCTATTATGGGAGATTATGATTTGGTGATAAAACAAATTAACGTTGTTTATATGACTAAAGATCCTAGATTATGATTTTACAGAGGACCAATTGTAGAAATACTAAATACTTTTTTAGAAACCAAGCTTGTTGTTTTTCCAAGAAAACACAATATGCAAGCTCACAGTTTAACGATGTTTGCTAGTACTTGCAAGTTACCATTTCAGCCCAACCATCAGTATACTGCTGAGGTTAGGCATAGACCTGCTATTCCTAACAAATTAAAGAACTGGCAAGTGTTTGATAATGATCAGCAAATTAACATTCTAACTTTAGATAAGGAATTTGTAAATACCAACATAGACACAGACATGACATTAGATTTCGACTACACTAATGAAGTAGAAATTAACAACGTAGAAAATAAAAATATAGATAATTTCTATCCCACAAAGTTTACAAAATATGATATTCGAAACCTAAAACAAATGTGAATTGATGAAGCAATTGATGAAGAATCCCAATTCATCAATCTGAAAGATAATTTTTTACCCAAAGGATTAACTCTTTTGGAGGATTTATTCGATTCAAATGATGTTCCTAAAAAGCGTAAAATGGAACCCTTGAAATCAAAAATTGAAGAATGTAACATAGGCTCTAAAGAAGATCCTAAAATGATAAAACTTTCAAAATATTTGCCTTCCAATGAAAATGTGAAGTACATAGAACTGCTAAAGGAATTCCAAGATGTTTTTGTCTGGGGTTATGAGGACCTTAAATCCTATGATACCAGCATAATACAACACATCATCCCATTAAAAGAAAATCAAAAGCCTTTTAGACAAAAGCTTAGAAGGATTAACCTTGTTCTATTGCCTTCTATCGAAAAGGAGATTAAAAGAATGTATGAAGCTAAGATTATTGCACCAATTAGATTCTAAGACTGGGTTTCTAATTTGGTACCTACAAGAAAGAAAATTGGTGAAATTAGATGGTGTGTTGACCTTAGGAATTTGAATAAAGTTTCATGAAGGATAACTACCCCCTTCCTAAAATGGACCACATATTAGAGAGGGTAGTAGGTTCCACCAGAATGTCACTGCTAGATGGTTCTCTGGTTATAACCAAATCCTAGTTCACCAAATGATCACGCAAAGACTACACTCACTACACCATGGGGCACTTTCATGTATGTGAAAATTCCTTTTGGGTTAAAAAATGCAAGGGCCACCTTTCAAAAAGCTATGGACATAGCATTTGCAAAAGAAATCCATGACTTCCTAGTAATATACCTAGATGATATCACAGTATTGTTAAGGGATAAATTCCCCTAGGGCTTTGGGTCAGAACCCTAGCAGATCAGGAGTAATCTACAACAAGAAACAAGCATATAACTCAACAAAAACTCTTAAACGAGCGAACTATGCGAGGATGTACATACCTGGGGGTCCTTCCTCCAGGTAGTTCCACCAGGTTCCAAACCCTCTGCAACTCCTTGTAATATTTGAACCTGCAAAACAACCAATTCAAAGATGCACATCATCATATAGATAAAGCATTATAGTGAAATCAACTTTATAACATATAAGTCAGTGGTTAGTTATACATTGAAATAGTCATTCATATATAAACCATAAAAATAATATCAGATGCATGAACAAATTTGATATCAGGAACAAGACAGTGTTTCTTTTTTATTGCAGATAACTATAATAAAACATGGAAATAGTTCACCCGAGTCTTCATCTTCTGGCTCCAAGCAGAACCATCCTCAAGGTCCGTCTAGTCCCAGTCTTCAACAAGCTCCTTTCGCAACCAATACCATGACATCTCCAAGCATATGAGAGAACATCAAAACTCAAGGTAACAAGGGTTTCCTAAACTTGGGGAAGTACTTGAAGCGTAGGGATTCTTCAGACTTGATCAGGGGATAATCTCAGTATAGTAATTCTATCATTTCTCTCCTCCTTAAGGCCTTCCCGTTGAAGTCTGTTTATACTTCACCCAAAGTAGTTTTTTAGTTGGGAAACTGTTGGGAACAGTTGGGCCACTGGCACTAATAGGTAATCAATAGGTAAAACCCGTGATCTCCACCATAATTAAGGAAATTTAATTTTTTTTAAGTGTTTTAAGACATATACACAGGTTGGGTATATACTGACCCGCTTCTACACACGTTTAATACAGGGAAAAGTCATGTACAAGGAGTAAAACATTGCTTTTTAAATATTTGGACCAAGTCTAGAAGGAGGGGTTGCCCTAGGCCATAAACCAAGCATAAAAAATACCAAGGATGATATTTGGAGCTATAACAAGTATTTTTTAAATCAGAACAGAAACACCTGGATCATCTTAGGCAGGTTTTCATCAAGTGCAGGAAGTATGGAATTTCCCTAAATCCTAAAAAATCTTTATTTGGACTGGAAGAGGGGAAACTACTAGGCCACATAATCTCCAAAGATGGCGTTTGGATTGAACCAACCAGAATTGAAGCCATTTTGCAAATACCACATCCTAGGAACATCAGAGAACTACAAGCATTTTTAGGTAAAGTAAATCGTTTGGGAAGATTTATCTCTAAATTAGTTGAACTAATTAGATTACTAAACAACATGTTAAAGAAAGATTCGACTATTAAATGGACTCTGAAGGCTAAAAAGTCATTTGAAGATATAAAGCTAGCCTTAACACAAACACCAGTCCTCATCAGTCCAATGTTTGATAGGGATTTTATCATTTTTTCTTTCGCCTCAGAACATACAATTGTTGTAGTCCTACTGCAGAAAAATGATCAGGGTTTTGAACAACCAATAGCCTTCTTCAGTAAAGCCCTGAGAGATGCACCTTTAAAGTATAATATAATGGAAAAGCAAGCTTTTGCTCTAGTTAAAGCTATTAAAGATTTCAGAGTTTATATCTTGTACTCTCATATAGTAGCTTATGTTCCCAATGTTGTAGTCAAAGACATTCTAACACAGGATGGACCAGATGGAAAGAGAGGGAAGTGGATAGCTACCATATTAGAGTATGATTTAGAAATTAAACCTACAAAATTGATTAAGGGCCAAGGTTTAGCCAAGCTCATGGTTGAATCAAACTGTCAGGCTCTAGACATAAATTTCATTGCAGAATTGGATAACGAAGAGGAGATGGCGACTCCACAGATCAGTCAGGCCTTTATAGATTCACCATGGTATGCTGATATAATATACGTTCTACAAAACCTTCAAGCTCCTCCTGAGTTGTCCAAAACTAAAAGTAGGTTCTTAAAAATGAAATCTTTAAAGTTTTGCATAATTGATAATGCTTTATTTTGGAAAAATCATGAAGGCATCCTTCTTAATTGTTTGTTAAAGGAAGAATCTGACAAGATATTGCAAGAATTTCATGCAGGTGACTGTGGTGGACATCTTTACTGGAAGACCACAGCTGATAAAATCTTAAGAGCTAGTTTTTACTAGCCCACTCTATTTGTTGATGTAAAGAAATTTGTAACCTCATGCCACAAATGTCATATTTTTTAGGAAAAAGAAAACTACTACCATTACCTTTGAAACCTATATCTGCCGAAACACCATTTCAATGGTGGGGTCTTGACATCATTGGTGAAATTCACCCTTCCTCCTCTGCCCAACATAGATGGATCTTGACTGCTACAGACTATTTTACAAAGTGGATACAAGCCATACCCTCAAGACAAGCCACTAATACTGTCATTATAGGTTTCCTTGAGACCAACATTCTGTCTAGATTTGGTTGCCCTACCAAGATCATGACAGATAATGAAGCAACCTTCAAATCAAAGAGGATGATTGATTTCTGCCTCAAATATCACATAACCATGGGTCACTCCACAGCCTACTATTCCCAATGAAATGGACTTGCGAAGTCTTCCAATAAAATCTTAGTAAACATCATCAAAAAACTATTGGAAGATAACAAGAAAACTTGGAATAAGAAGCTGGTAAATGCCTTGTGGGCAGATAGGAAAACCACTAAGAAATCCATTGGTACCAGTCCTTATTAGTTAGTCTATGGAATGGAGGTTGTCTTCCCATCTTCTTTAGGAACACCAGTAATGAAACTACTTCAAGAAGCACAGGTTGAGCCAAATGACATTCAAGGGAGGATCAACCAGACAATTCACTTGCAGCAGACTGGGGAAGAAATCTATATCCGATCCCAAATTATGAAAGAGAAAATAAAAAAGGCTTTTGACAAAAGAACCAAGGCAGAAGATTTCTACCTAGGAGATAAAGTTTTGAAATGGGACTTAAGAAGGGAAGAAAAAGGTAAACATGGGAAGTTTGACTTCTTATGGAAAGGACCTTACATTATTTATACTTTCAGAGGTAACAATGCTTATTTTCTCAAAGAATTGGATGGTTCAGAAGTAGAAGGAGGACAAATTAATGGTCAAATGTTAAAGCACTATATAGATCCTAGTAACTAATTCCACTAATCACTTGTACATATTATATCCTTTTCTAAAAAGTTTAGTGTGGATTGGATGGTAAAGTTTTGGAGTTGAAGCCTGAAGAGAAGTCCCTAAGCTTCAAAAGTTTCACTATAATAAGTATCAATAAAGCAGCAAAGTAAAAGGGAAAGTTGCAGAGTAGAATCACAGCAATTCAGAAGGCCATTGATCTACTAGTTCTTGACATTTCACCAGGAAATTCCATCCCCAAGTGGAGCCACTGTTAGGTTCCTATACCAATAGGAGTCATAATTTATGAATGGCTGATATTTAAACCTGTAATATGTACATACCTTTAGTTTCTGCAATTGTTTTCCATATTCAAAAAATAAAAATAAAAATTAAAAAATGTAAAGATGGTATGTCCTAAAAGAAAGATCAAAGGACAAAAAGAATGAAAAAGGTCAAAAAAGATTAAAAATGAACCCCAAGGAAAAATAAAAATACCATGAAAGTGTGCAAGCCCAAATTCCACTACTATTTAATTTTGATGCAGAATAAAAGATTGTGTACATCTTGTTACCTTTGCCACAATCCATGGATGGTAAAAATGTTTAAACTTGGCTATTTCATGTTTTCAATTTTATGCTTAGAGATAGAGAATAAAATATGACCAAACTATTTAATGTTGGCAGATAAGTAGATAGGTAGAGTTAATAAAAGGAGCTCAATAGTTTAATCTGAGCCCTTGGATGTAATAAGGATAGATTTAGATAGATTTCCATTGTAAAAGAAAAGAAAAAGTTTTGATAAGGGTTTGCTAGCTTAAGTGCACCCTAATAAAAAGTAGAAAAAATGGTAGGATGAGTAGATGGGTAAGTAGTTGAATGGTTGCAGAATTATGGTGAATGATTAGTTAAGATCATATCATTTGCTTTCATCATCAAGTTACTAAAGCATGGATGATAATTGAGCAGTTACATAAAGTCAAGTGATTAATTTCCCCATTCATTTTACCCTTAATTTACTAATTTCCCATAAGAAAAAATAAAAGTACCTTAAACCTTAAGTTAAAGGGGCTCAAATAATTTCTCTGACTTCTGGAGGGACTGGAACCTCGAACCAATAACTTATAGGATCTAAGTACTAAAGCCCCCTTACCAATATTCACCCCTTCATAATTCATTCGTTTCATCTGAAAAATCCCTTTTCCTAAAGTGAAATCACCATTTACCTAGGGAAAGTTATTACCCCTATACTAAAAACCCCTTGTTCCACAAAAACCCACAAAAAGAAATTTAGCCCAAGTTGTAACGTGCAAATGAAAATATGTAAAAAAATGTCAAACACATTATACTAAGTGCAAAAATCACTTTTCCGCTTTCATTTCATATTAACATTTAATTCTAACTATAGTTATTAATTCCCAAAAATAAACCTTTCCCCGTATATTTTATTAAATCCCATATTAGAAATATCCCACCCCCAAGGTTTGAAACATAAGCCTTATTAATAAATTAATTAAATGGATTAATTAGTCAATCAACGACTAATTAAGAACCATAACCCTCCCCAAATAAAAAGAGTAATTAGTCAATCAGTGATTAATTAAATCTCTCCCTGCCAATCAAATCACCCCTGACGTCATTAAGCCTCTCTAATCCGCAATTAATCAACCTTTCTACTTATTAAAACCCCGTCAGGCACCTCCATTAATCCCCTGATCAAATCATCGCCCGATCACCGTGCAATTTGACCCCTTTAGATCCGACGGTTGGTGCTCATATCGGGTGACCTCCGAAAGCCGAACATTACCTGCCCGATGTGAGTGGTTTCACTATTCACCCCGCCGCTACATGGTGCCCGATGAATGGCATCGAGAAAACTCCACCCAAAACCATTTTTTCCCAAAAGCGATGCAATGAATTCCGCTTACCGCCTCTACTACACGCCAAAACATCACATCCCTCATTGGCGCAAACTGTCATTTTCCCACTGTACCTGCCAATATCATTGAAATTACACATAAAACCAAAAAACTTATAATTTTTTCATTTTTTTATCGTGAAAAGAACATTCTAACTTCCATTCAAAGCACAGAATACATTCAAATGTCAACCTGCTACCAACTGTCAACTTTCCACAAGCTGCTGAACTCCAGACCACCTTGCGAACCCGTGCACTTCTTACCAACAGTGCACAGTCGCCATTTCTCTGTTCAACAGTTGAAACCAGGTATTTACCCCAATTTCACCGAGAAACCCTATTTTCTTGCCAAGCCTGAAGCTGAATTGCTTTAAATACTAAGTGATTTAGTTAGATAAGTTGCCTGGTGACTCTCAAACACCCTGAAACAAACTACGTCATCCCAATTTGTTGTAAACCCTTTGCCCCCGTCCTTGAATCCACAAGAACCAAGGATGGAAGCCCCAATTTCCTTGAATATCATGCCCATTACAACTCCTCACAGAGATTTAGACCATCTCCCACTTACAGAGAAAGATTTCCAAATTAAAGACACCTCTGTCTCTGAATCCCCTTTAAAACTCTATTGCAAGTACCGGGATCAATTCCTCAACCATGTAGACCACACAGGGCTTTGGGAATCAGGTTAACCCAAGTACCAGTTCCCCAGGGTTCATGTATTTCCAGAGATTTTACATTACTGTCACATGAATTATGATCCTATACAAAGGGTAGTAAGAACCCCTGACCAATCTCTTCTATTTACCATTACTGTCGAATCTATTAATGAAATGTTACAATAACAACCAATACAAAGCTTGACTCCTCTTTCCATTGGAGATATGCTAAATAGATACCCTACCCTTACATCAATCAAACTGGCTCAGTTATTCCAGACCTTTACAAGAGAAGAAAAATACACCCCAAAGGACTCTCCCCCTTAACTCTGGACTATATTCTCTGATCTTGGATGAGACATCATAGACATGATTTTCAATGTGTTAGGTTATACCACAAGTGAATTTTTTGATGAAATCATTATAGCCTTTATGTCCATCTACTGTCCTGGGAAACCACTAGCCATTGTGTTTGATTATGCCAAGTTCATTACTAACAAAATGCATAATCAATTCATGAGATTAGAAAATGAAAGAGTGTTTAAATATTCCTCAGTTCTGTATCATTTATTCTTGTATTATCAAGCTGATAGATTTCCAATTTCCCTCCAAAATCTTGATACCATAGGCAACCCCAGGTCAGTGCTCTTCTGGACTATGTTGTTCCACCAGTTTGACTCTCAGTACTCTTATAATGACTTCATATACCTCTTTGTACATCCAATAGCAACTATGTTACTAGGAAGCCCTCCACCCAGAATCAGTGCAGATATCAGGAGGGTCTTTGAGTTATGAAAAAAGTATAGAGTGGGGGATTGGTACTTGTACCAAAACCACACTGAGATAAGAATATATGGATGTGAGCTGGCTCCCTACAAATTGCCCAGATACCTCCCTATGAGATTATTTGTTCTAGAGTACTACAGACAAATGATCAACTCAGATGAGGTGTACTTTTTCAAAGCTAAGAAGAAAGCACAACTTAGAATAAAGGATCAACTTGGCCCATTCATTTGTAATAATAGGGAAGTAGGAAAAGTAGCAGAAGAGATTCTCCAAAGACTGAGATTAAAACAAAGCTTCATTTGGATATATGATCCCTGTGATTTCATTTGTAATAGGAGACAGAAGAATAAATTATCTCCTTACATCCACCATTGAATACCTGAAATTGAACAATATGCAAATTAGTTTGAATGGAGGGAAAATAATTTGGTAGACTAGGATAGTACAGAGGTTGCTGTTGATAATGTATTGATAGATTTAGATAGAAGGCTTGATGAGGATTCATTTGTACAGGTGCCAAAAGAAAGTCAATCACAAATACCTAGTGAACACACAACAGAACAACCAGGCCCCTCTGAGCAACCAAGTCAACCAATGCAACAAGCTTCATATCAACCAGAATCATCAAAGAATTTAGAGAGGATAGAGTAGCCAAAAGAATCCAAACAGCCTAAAATATCATAAGAACTTGCTCCACCTGAGAAAATCATGAGCAATCCTCTCATCTTCCAGACTCCTCTTAATTAGGAGAGGAACCTAAAAAGAGATAGATAGGAGGCTACCCCTTCCAGCAAGCCTGTTGCACAAACCTATTCTAAGAGGTAAAGGCTAAATCCATTTTTAGAGTACGAATACACTGACGAAATAGTAGCAACTTCAGGAGTAGAAAGAATAGAAAGCAGGCATGCCACTCCTTCAGGAGGGACACAAGAACCTTCCACCTCACAAGCTCAAATGTTGGAAAGGAAACAGAGTGTGGAAGTATCCTCCTTTAGAGCTCCTTCTGGACAGAGCTTGGATATCAAGGAAAAATACAAGGAAATCAAAACAAAGAATGAAAGGCTAAAAGTGAAAAGTTATGCACATTATCTGAAGATGGCTCCAACAAATCAAACAAGATTAATGTCAGACTTTAACATTAAAGAAGGTAAGATGTAGATGATCTTCTGAATCCAACCATATAGCAACCTAAATCAATGGCAGCCTATTTGAAAACAGATTTTGAAGTCTTAGCCAAAGAAATTCATCCCATTGATCAAATAGAGTTTCATAAACAAACTGGTGAAATGGTTTATTAAAAATTGACCAGCAAGGCAATCACAGCCCACTAGCTCCAGAATTCATTGAACAACATATCAGCACAATTCCAATTGGAAGGGTCTTCTTCACAGGCTAAATACACCAGAATAAATTCCTTGGAGACGTTGGTCATAGAGTTGGGACATGATCCCAAAGATGTAAAAGCTGTAGAGAAGCTCATCAAGAAGAAAAATGATGATATAGTTGCACTGAAAAAGCAGTTTAAAATTCCTCTAATACATCATCCTCAGACAACTGATGTGTTAGAAACACAAAAGGAGGAAGAGCTTATGGACTTAGTCCTAAAGCTTAATGATCAATTGAAAGAAACTGAAAAGGAGCTAGACAACTTGATACAGTCTAAGCAGAGTGAGTTGGCCACCACTCCTCAGACTGTAATTCCTACAGTCTCCACTGCAGTACCCTCCACATTAGCTGTTGCTTTAGCTCCAACACTTCCACCAGCAATAGCCTTGCCAGTAACAGGTACATCAGCATGCACAAGGGCATCTATGAGCACATGGACTTCAACAGAGCAAACAACTTTGTAAAAGCCATGGAAGAAATGAGCATCCAGGCCACTAAACTTAAGAAACTAAGAGAAAAAGTATCCAATCTGGAGACTGATTGTAAACTAGCCCAGATACAGCAAAAAGAAGAAGTTCAGAAAAACCAGAGAATGGTTGAGGATAAAAGTCCTTGAAAAGGACTTAACATTGCAAGAACCATTGGGAGACATGAAAGAAATTCTATGGGCCAACATCATTGATTCCATCAATGATGTTTGGCCATCTATTAAGATTATTTTTGAATAGACTGAATTAGTCAAGATGGCTACAGAAGCAATCCACAAGACAGTGGAAGAATTGGGAAATAAACCTGAAGAAGCCAATCAGTTAATCACATTTTTGAACAACAAAAATAGATACCAGCTGGATGAATTAGAAATTGATGATAGAACAGCAACCATCATTGAAATAAAGAAAGTTCTCACCAAAAGAAACCTAATGCTTAATCTGGAGAAAAGATGTCAGAGCATCCAAGCAGACATTGACAGCTTTATGCTAAAGTATGGCATCTTAAGAGAAAAAGGACTTCCCAGTCTTATGGTGATAAATGACAAGTTGATGACCCATGAAGATTATGATGAAAGGTTAAACAAGCTGTCCAGAGACCAAGCTAGTACTTCAAGGGTGAAATCTTTGCCCACTGGAAAAGTACTATATGATGGTCTTTAGAATCTATTTTACATAGAACATGAAGTCAAGCACTTGTTCACAAGCAAGCCAAATTTTGCTAAATATACAAAAGCTGATGAGATATACAAGAAAATGCTAAGGATGAAGTTACCGGACAATGACTGGTGGACAAAATTGACTGATTTACTATAAAGTTACTAAGGTAAATCTGTATGGTAAAACATGGCTGCCAGGTAAAACAAGTAATATAGGGTCAAAGCAGAACAACTAAAGAGTATTAGTAGATAGAAGATAGAAAGTGATTCCAGCACATAACTACAAAGCAACTGAAAGAGCCAAATCCGAGTTGCAACAACCAGCACAGTCACAATAAAAGGGACAACAAGAAGACAATTCTCCATCTGTCTCTATCTTCTTGCTAAAGATCTTCTCATTCCCTCGAATAATTCTCATGTAGTTATGAGATATTTTTGTAAACATTTTTAGTATAAATACTTCACAAAACGAAGTAATTAGGGTGAAGTATAATGCATTTCTGTAGACATTTCATTTTTGAGGCAAGGAGCTATTGTACTCAAGATTGGACTAGTTTTGCTGGATATGAAATAAAGCTGAGGACATTTCACAAGATTCTTGTGTACAGTTGGAACAAATATTATCCCTTCATGTTTAAATATTGTTTTCTCTTCATGATATAAATATTCATGTGTGTCTCTTATAAACTCTGAAAGTGAACAAGGAATAATATCTCGGAATTAGCCTAAGTGCTCTATGTTTTAACTCTTTGCTTTCTTTATGTTTTCTAGTAAACTGCCTTGGTCTGGGAATTCTTAATTGCTCCCTTACTTCCATAGTTTACCCCCTGTTTTGGTCCATAGTAAAGGATTCTTCATTGCCCTTTGCTACTGATCATCCTTCCTTTCTTCAACTTAATCCTAGTTAAGGATTCTTCATTGCCCTTTGCCTTGGTTAGGACTACCTCATCCATTTAAACTTGTAGATTTGCTTTTGTTGTGCTAGCCTGCCCTTTGGACTCTTACCTTAGTGATAGATCAGTTCTAGTTAAGCCTTTCTTGATTGACTCCATAACCCAATGGCCTGAATACTTGCTCTACCCATCTGTTTCCTTAATTCCACCACCCAATCAAAACAAAACACCTTGAGCACTAATAACTAGCCTGAAATCTACCCAAAACAAAGATAAATCATAAAGAGAGAGCCCTCTATGGACTTAGGTTGGCTATAACCTGAGTCTAAAAGATTATGTTTGTGCTTACCATGGACTATTCCTTCTTTGATAACTTCTAAGGAAAAAATTTGAGTGATAACACCCCGTAAACCACTTGAACCTGTCAAAATATTACTTCCGGGAGGAAGACCTCAATCAAATCAACAAAATGAAACAACTAACCTCTATGTTTCTATTTCTTCAGAATGAGGCTCTTTCAAATGTGTGATTGGATCGCTTTGACCTCTATGATCCATACATTAATCCTTTTGAATCCATGCATGGCACTTACAGATGAAATCTTGGAAAGCTGGAAAGGGAGGTTCAGGCCTTCCTAGCGCCAATTTGTTGACATGGCTAATGTTCGCTATGCCAACGAGGGGAACTAACCTGATCGCAAGCCCAAATTAAACCTACTTTCATTTGGAATGGCTAGCTCCAACAGGTTTTAAGGGACCCTGTAAACCACTTGAACCTATCAAAAGATTGCTTCCAAGAGGAAGACTTAAATCAAATCAACAAAATGAAACAAGTAACCTCTATGTATTAAATCCTATCTACGATACTACTAACAACTCTAATCTAGTCCTAGCTACTCTAATCTATCCTACAAGAGCATAATACAGAGGTTTAAACATCATATATATGTTCAGCAGGAGCGTGATAAAGACGGTTAAACATCATGCATAGATTCAAGTCCAAATGAATCAATCACTGAATTCACAGCTGGACAATACTGTATTAAAGCTAAATTGCAATCTAGTTACTCATATAGGAATCAACATTCTTCTATGGAATTAAACCTGCAACTGATGTTTAATTTAGTTTGAAATTAGAGACCATTCACAAATTAACCATGAAACTGAATCACATTCAATTTAACAAGACTAATAGTGAACTATAAGTCATCAATATGCATAAGTTTAAATCACATTTACATTCATGCCATTAATAGCACTCTGATCCAAAACAATACAATGAGTCTAAAACTAAAGGCTTCTTCTTCCCTAAAAAACAGTCCTCCTCATTTACAATAAAGCAACACTACTCTTCTCGAAAATCCAAAAGGCACTTCTCCTCTTCGGAGGTAATATTTATGCTAAAAGCCTCTCACCCTTGGTCTTCCCTACCTCTTCACCTTCCCTCTCCTTCTTCATTATGGCAATCAAAAGAAATAGGTGAAAACAATTGATGTCATTGTTGACACGTAAATGGTGTTTCTTGACATTAGGGTGCTTGATTTCCTGGGCACTGAATGGTTATTGATTAGAGGGGATGGTTGTTTGTCATCTCTTCATGATGTGATCTGGAGCGGTTTTTTCTTTTGGGAATACATGGGTAACACCTAGAACGGTAGGCCATAGAACACAATCTTCAAATACACATATCCGTAGGGAAATTTCTTTGGATCGGTGCATGCATCTTTTATTTGGATTCAAACTTGAAGCTTATGCATCCATCCTAAGGTTTCTCTTGCCTTCTCTCGGTCCTCACCTGTAGAGATGGCCAACATCTGTTACACATGTATAGATATGCTACAAAATGCTTAAAAACACAAATTTCACATCCATGAAACATTTATAATATAAAGAATGATAATCGCGAGAGAATCGGCCCCTGGTTTTTAGCTTTATGCATAAATTAAGCCTCGCAAGCCAAACTTAGTTTACATTGAAAACTGTCGCAAAACATAGTCGAAATCAAATTGTGGACTTGAAAATTATATGCTCGGCTCTGTAATCATTGGCGAGTCCAGGAGGTTATGGTGTGCTATATATATATTCTGGAACCCGCCGATAGCGATAAGCAATGGATCCCAGACCCGAAACACATATGTGTTAAGTTTCATAAATCTCTTCAGATCTGTAATGTTATCCTTCCCTTTGGAAAACCCCGACGTTAATGCTTTATCGCACAACACAAGGATAATGGGAAAAATCCACATATGGCCATTGGGGCAGACTTGAAAATAAATATGCCTGGTTTCATAATCATCGATAGGTTCAACTTCTGCCTCCCTGCTAACTATATGCCCCTGCGCTCTTCCAATATGCGGTGAGTGATTGGGAACTAGACTCAATAGTGCATATATTCCGATTAATAACTCCATCGGGTCCAGAAGACAGCAGAGCGCTTTATGTAAAGGCCACATACCTAGCCCGATTGCGATATGCAACGTGCTTTTAGACCCAACATGTATATATATTGTGGTTTGTAATTCCATCAAGTCCGGCCCTTATGGCATGTGTTATGCACCCATATTGAGTGAGATAAGTAAAAGAGGGAGGGTTTATGTATTTTGTGAAGGTTTTCCTTTGTTAAAGGATTATAACGTGACAATGATGCGATGAAGGGTTTTGCGAGTTAAACCAACAAATGATTATGATAAGTGTAGGGGTGATGGTTTGTGCGGGCGCCAATGTACCATGCATGTTTGGGAGGATCGAAAGATCCTGATGAAGGGAGAGGATAAAGGGACAGGTTGTTCCATGAATGATCCATGTAGCAAAGGTTGTTAGAAAATTATATATTACGGAGTAATAGAACACCTAAAATATTTCAGAAATATAAACACAGAAAACGCACAAAACAAGAGAGACACAGATATACGTGGTTCACGCAGTTTGGGCTACGTCCACCCCGAACAGCCAGTCCTTCCTTTCTATTATCCAGCAAAATGAAGAGACACAACCTACAACAAATCTGCTGTAATATCCTCTGTTTTCTCTCACAGTCTCACCTCTCCGTTTCTCGCTCACAGAATACACATCTATTTCACAGCCTCAAATACAATACCCTCACACAAAGAGAGGGGTTGCCTTCTAGGGCAAAAAACCCTAAACTAAACATAAGTTCTACCGTTAGATCATCTGCCTAATGAACGGCCCAGATTGACTAGAAATTACTATACTTTTACAAGGCAATTTTACATTTGTTTTTAGCTTCGGGGGCGCTGCCCCCGAGCCCCCGGACCCCCAAGCTGGGGGGGATCGGCCCCCCCGGACCCCCGCGGGGGGAAAAGTCCCCCCGCACCACCCCCCCCGCGTGGAGGGGTGTACAAGACTTCCTGAGGTATACATCCGGCTGAAACAAAGACCTTTGAACAATCATGCTCCACACACAACAATCTCCCACTTGGAGTGTTATAGACATTTTTGTGCCTTACAGCTCTAAGCATGAAATGTCCATAAACCAAGGGATCCTAAGTCCCTAAAAGCGTTGTTCCTACCCCTAGAGGAACAAGGTCAACCAATTACAGCTTCTCCTAGAAGTTCTCCACCAGAAACTGCTCAGAATCAGTCAAATCAGGATCATTTCAGCTGCTCCACTAGCTAGCTGCATTGCATAGCACCCAAGTACACTAGCTAGGTGCGTTACAACGCACCTAAATGCACTACCAGGGTCCACTGAGTGGGAAATGACAAATGGTAGTGTCATTCCGCGAGGTGGACAGACAATGGAAGCTTCCAGAATCTTCCCCAATGACACTTGCCTCACTGAGTTCGACCAAGGATGAGTAAGAGGCTCTCAGTCTCCAAGTGGAAGCAAGAACTGACAGAGAGAAGCCACTAGTCAAATCATAAGCTGACTCATCCTCTTTGCATACATCTATATATGGATCCCTCATCCCAGAGATCCAGAGGCTGGAATTTTGTACATTGCAGAGAATTGTTGTTGGTTTTGAGATAGAGATTAGTGTATTGGGCGATTTATGCTTTGTTGGAGGTGAAGAGGGGATTCCTTTACTGGGGGGTTGATGCTGGATTAGGAATCATCGGTTGTAACTCCTCCTGGACCTTCTTGTTATATCAATAAAACTATTTGAGTTTCTCCTACATGCTTGTGTACCAATGATGTTTTGTTATATTTGCATGTTTAGATTAAATTTGATCCTAAGCTATTTATGAATATAAATCCATGTCTTTGTGTAGTTTTCCTCTTCTGTGATCTTGCAGGAACTTGGTGAAGCTAGGCAAGTAAGGGAGCAGGTAGCTGGAAGCTGTCAAAGAGGAGAGAGATTGGATCAAAGGACTAGCGCAAGACACAGGTTGGTTCATCCTATTCCTCTTTGTTTATAGTTCATAAAGAAGAATACGAAAGTAGTTTTCCTTGTTTGTTTCTAAGGTACTGTCACACCTTAGTGGGATAGGGGCGTTCTGAGTAGACACTTTTCCCGTTAACAAAATGGCGACTCCGCTGGGGACCGTGTCTAGTTAGTTTGTTTGTGTTTCTCTTGTTGTTTGTTTCATAAACACAGAAGTAGCAATCGAACTACATTTGCCATTATCAAATGCAAAGTAGACACCTACTACTTCAATCCATTCACTGGATTTGTTTATGATTTAAACAACTGATTCACAAATGATCTGATTATCCTTTGTGATAGCTCTTAGACCTCCTTTAAATCCACGCTCTGATTGTGCATTACTGATTGCTTTTACTCAGCCAAAATCCATAGATTAAACTGCAAACCGTGACCCAGAAACTGGAAGGAATTCTTGTTTCTACCCCAGCGCAGGCTCTGTGAAGAGATTCTGAATTTCAACGCAGTTCCCGAGAGGGCTACCTGCGCTGCAATCCAGTTTCTCTGTGTAACAGGTGCGCTGATCAGCCTAGCCCTGTGCAGCTGAGGTTCTTTGCTTCATTCTTTCAGTTTTGTCTCTGATTTTGCAGCCTGTGATCAGTGTGTGTCTGTTTTAAAACCCCTTTTCTTTGCCTTAATTCCGCCTCCTTTGTACAAAAAGACTATAGATGTTCTTTGTGTGTTTGTTACATCATTTACAGTTTTCCATTGAAAAAGTAGAATAGTCATACTGTCGTCCTTGGATTTAGATCTGTCGTAAGTGTCGATTTTGATCTTAGGAGAAAGTTTATTTGCCGTTGACAGTTGATTATGCTTTTACTTTTGTCTTTGGTTTGAATTTGTCACTTTCTAGTGTCGAAACGAGTGTTTATTTCAAAATCATAAAGTGTCGTAATCTTCTCTACCTTTTGATTTCGAAAAGAAGCTTGTTTGTATTTTTCACTTGAAAGCAAATTCAGATTTGTACATCAACTTTCTTTTTAGGCATCAATATTAAGAAAGTGAAAACAAATACATGCATATGTGCATTTGCATATTGATAGTCTGTTTGGCTTGATTTAGGAAAAGTGCATCTACAGTGTGCTCTTTGCTCTTTGAGAAAAGATTGTGTCTTTCTTTTCCCCTTGTAGCTAGGATTTTCATTGCTGAAAAGAGATAAAAGTTTGCTTATCATCTTTAGATTGCATTTTAGGAATTACATCTACATATCGTGGTGATCCCAAAAGGAAAACTTCTAAAAAAGATCAACTTAAAATAAATTGAATGAATCTAACAACGCTTTGGAACTTAACGCACAACATTTAGAGGTCTAGGCTAGAGACGTATTCCGGCGTCGTAAAGCCTGGTAACTGTTGTCCTCACTGATGGTTGGGTGATTCCTCCACTTTGAGACGATAAGTGCCAGTACGGACTTGTGCTCCCACGTACCGTCGAGTATATATTGGGAGACCCCTATAGGCTTAAAACCTTTTATCCATAGGAAGCCGTGTCGACCGCCCTACTGATCGCAATGCACCGAACACAACATTCGGGAAGATTGACTGTCGTACCGTAAAAAGTATTCTGCAGTTTTGCGATTGGTTTGGTACTCCCTCTACCTAGATCTCCAGAGCAGTCCCTTTCGTTCCTTTTCAGACTCCTTAACGGAAAAGGTCCATCTGAGCACTTGTCACTTCAGGCTCATTAAAAATCGAAGGAGACTAGAGTCATCTTTTGTTTTTTCTTGACTCTTAAAAACTAAAAAAACAAGTTGTGTCAAAGCATCTTAAAATTTATTTTAAACGGAATATTCATACCCTTTTCCTACGTTGATCTTAGGTTGAGAAAATGGAGTCTACCAACCAAGGAATTCCCCTTGGTGGAAATCCTAGTCCCTTCTCCTCTTGGGGAGATGTTGGTGCACCCCATATGGCCACATTGTCACTTCCAGGACTGACAATTGGCTTTCCAGTATGGCTCTTCTCAACCAATGTCGTTCAGAACACCACTATTCCTGAACAATCGAATCAGCAATTAGACGAGTCCAGAGTTTCCCACCAACCTTCTACTTCCTCTAATTCTTCCTCTTCACTTGATGGGGCTGGCAAAGCCAAAAGTCAAGTTCCTAAGGAGAAGAAGGAGAAGAAGAAGAAGGAGAAGAAAAAGAAGGAGCCAAAGGCGAACGGGGGAAAACGAGTGTCGTCCAACGAAAATCCACACACTGCACCGACCAGGCCTAAATCGCCATGTGTCATTTGCAAAGGAGACCACTTTCACAGAGATTGTCCTTGCATCCCTCGGATACTAAGGGACTGGTCTCCTCGTTTGCACAATCCGGTGTCATCAACCTCTGATGATCATGTTGAAAGCACACCGTCAACTAGTGAAAGTGAAGCCCTAGGGCAAAAAGGGAAAGCTAGATTTCCCTGTAAACTATGCGAAGGCAATCATGCCATCCACCGTTGTCCCTTCTTAGACGAAGTGAAAAGAGTTTTGGATGATCGTCTGGTTTCACCGTTACGACTTCCTCCTGGATATAAGAAACTCTTGCCGAGTCCGTCGCTAGTTGAGAATCCAGCTGGCCCGCTCAAGTGGATGGCTGAAGCGCCTATCATCGAAGATAAACCATTTGAATCCATACCAGACGAAAGTCAAAAGGTCAAGGCGGCAGTTGATCCGGTCTTGCCTTCATAGGTCTTATCTTCGGATGATACAGTCACTGAAGAGAACAAGGATGACACCGTCCAAATTCTATTCATCAATACAGACTCCGACGAACATGGGGGCAATCTACCCATTCCCTTACCGCAGGAGGGAAGTTCGTCAGAGCCATACCCGGCCGTCTACTCGGTCCCACCTCCAAGCAACCTAGTTGTCTCCTTCGATTGGAATCAACTAGGCAGACCCCGTTTACCAGCAAGCATACCATTCCAAATTATCGTTCAAATATATAGAATGGCCATGGCTAGTACCATCATAAATGAAGGGGCTTCTGTGAGTATCCTTTCCTCTACTGCTTGGAAAGCGCTTGGTTCGCCATCGCTTTTGCTTGAGATGAGAAATCTGACAGGCTTTGATAAAGGAACCAGTCGACCTTTAGGGATCCTCCCCAATGTGCCCATAACATTGAGAAGGAAGACAGTTCAAATGAATGTAATGGTTGTTCAAGGACCCTTGGATTATAACCTACTCCTTGGACCAGACTATATTTATTGCATGGGAGCCATCATCTCCTCACTCTTTAGAGTAATGTGTTTTCCGCACAAAGGAAGAGTGGTCAAGCTCGTGGACCAGCTTTCATTTCCCGGATCACGCATAGCAAATAGTCATATACCATCCCTAAATGGTCTCTTCACGCAAGAAATGTCTCAATCTCCAGTCCGTCCTCCCAATGAGTGCGAGTAATTTGGAGGGATATGACTAAAACCCAGGGGGCATGCGTCCTGGCCTGCTTCGGCAGGAAAACTTCAGGTATAGGGTAGGTTTCCGCGGGAGAATATGACTAGTCTGTACCCCATCCGTCGGTGGAAAAGGGGTTATTCTAGAACAAGATTCTTTTGTCAAAGTTATGTGAGTTGACAGAACTGAGTCAATCGCCTTTGTTTATCTCGGTAGACATCGCCGAAGAAGTGTTTTATTTGCACCGCGAATCGAGCGATCTTTGGGTAACCTGTAAGACGTACGCCTCTCCCGGTAAAAAAAATGTTTTATTGGACTAAAGAAGTGGTAACCTTGAAACCATACTTTATACCTGGGGGCATGCAAACCTTTTGGAGTGCAAGTGAGGGGCGACTATTTATTTTTTTAAATTTTTAGGACCTCTAACCCTTTAAACTCGTAGGATTAGTCATCATCTAACTTGCATAAAGAAAGGATGTGGGGCAAAAATCTAAAAGTTGCCGTTTTATATGAGACATTCTTATCATATGACTGGATTAATCGAGTAGTTTTAGCACATAGTTCAAGCTCGTTAAAAAATAAACATAAGACATGAGCAAATGTTTCCACCCGCGTTTAAGCTCATTAAAAAATGAACTAATCCCCGGTAAATAACCACCGTGAATGAAGCATTTCAGCCATTAAAGCCTTGGTCGTGTTTGCACCGTCACCTCCACTTTTCCATTGGCCAATCATTCACCTCCATTTGATTGTTTACCCATTTTGAGGAACAGATGTGAAGAGTGATTTCACTAGCCATCCTTGTGATGCTGCCGTGATTGGAAAATTCCAACCCTTACCTGGAATCAGCTGCTACCCATTTTATCACTCGTTCCTCAAAAGACAAGTCTTTTCTAAGCTCTTTTCAACTGACTCGTAAAATATGAAAAGATTGCCGAGTTTTGGCCTTCCAGCTCGTTAAAGCGACCAGAAGTGCTATCCCTCCTCTAGATTTTAATCTTTTTTGACCTAAGGGATTATTGCACAAAAAGATCGAGCGCTTGTTTTGTTTGGCTCGTTAAAACTATCAAAAATTCATCCCTTCTGTATTGTTTTATACTTTTACGGACTTAAGGGATTAGATGACGAAAAAGGAATTTCGGAGTTACCTTTACGTACCTTTTCAGACTCTCTAAAAATGAAAAGGACCGAGTTATCTTTGTCGTTAAACTCGTTAAAAAGATTAATAGCGACAAACTTGTCTTTAGACGAGAACGAGTTTCACTATCGCTAGGCTCGTTAAAATATAGCGATGGGTTTGCCCGAAGGGAAGATTATAGAACAAGCATATGTTATCCTCCTCAAGCTTGACAAAAATAAAGAGGTACTGGTCAGCAATGACTGGGGAAAAATTGGGAAGAAACTCAAAGAATTTTTATTGGTAGCAAGTCGCTCTTGAACATGACACTTCCAATCCGTGCCTGAGTCGGGTTGGGTTGTTTCATTCACCGGTCACATCACCATGGTCACGCCATACCATCCACATTTGGGTTAAATGCTACCAATCCATCACATAAGTGTCGCCGACATGTTCAAGAGAAGTCATCCAGAGAAGTCACCCGTGTCCCATCCACTACCATACATTATACTTCAGTCCTTCATGACCGCCACCCTGAACCATATATCATCAGATCGTTTTCACCTCCATCAAAATCATTTACTCCATTCTGTGTCATTGATGTGGGATTCATCAAGGCCCTCCTTTGACGGATCGCTTCTTGTCGACATCAGCTCATTATCCAAGAAGTTTATCTAGGAACACCCCATTCAGTACTTTGAAGCTTGCATGCCTCAATGGCAAGTTTCTCACTTCCAGCGACAGGTATACATCAATGACCTTCGACCGAAAGATTTTGCGTGGTGTTCGACGCCAAGTCCTTTATTCACACCACGTGAATTGTACTGCATTACCTTGAGGGTCATCATCATTATCAGTGATTCCTCTCGCGCTTGTTAACAGTTTACATCATCGACTGGTAATCAAGCGATGTCTTTCCATGTTCGACTTCAAAACATTTCTCACATGGATTGACTTGTACTTCGAGTGAAGATCAGACGAGATTGAAGACCCCGGATCTAGTTTCATCCATCCGGGCTGCGATATATATTCAGGAAAAATAAAGACATTGACATGTACAACATTGCAGCACAGATAATCATCCTACCAAAAGGATGATGACTTCATCAGAATCATCAGTCTACCATCAGACGATTGTCTGTCCTGTGTACATTAAAAATGAATTTATAAAGCTGAGCATGGGAATGCCCGCCTCAGCTAGATCATGAAAACAGTATGAAGATAATTTATTGTATTGTATCTTATTACAGGTCTCCTCCCAGCATTGAAAGAACTTCGAATCCTCCTAATAAATCATTTCACCCGATAAACGGCCTCATACTTTAGGGGGCAACTGTTATAGACATTTTTGTGCCTTACAGCTCTAAGAATGAAATGTCCATAAACCAAGGGATCCTAAGTCCCTAAAAGTGTTGTTCCTACCCCTAGAGGAATAAGGTCAACCAATTACAGCTTCTCCCAGAAGTTCTCCACCAGAAACTGCTCAGAATCAGTCAAATCAGGATCATTTCAGCTGCTCCACTAGCTAGCTGCGTTGCATAGCACCCAAGTACACTAGCTAGGTGCGTTGCAATGCACCTAAATGCACTACCAGGGTGCGCTGAGCGGGAAATGTCAAATGGCAGTGTCATTCCGCGAGGTGGACAGACAATGGAAGCTTCCAGAATCTTCCCCAATGACACTTGCCTCACTAAGTTCGACCAAGGATGAGTAAGAGGCTCTCAGTCTCCAAGTGGAAGCAAGAACTGACAGAGAGAAGCCACTAGTCAAATCATAAGCTGAATCATCCTCTTTGCATACATCTATATATGGATCCCTCATCCTAGAGATCCAGAGGCTGGAATTTTGTACATTGCAGAGAATTGTTGTTGGTTTTGAGATAGAGATTAGTGTATTGGGTGATTTATGCTTTGTTGGAGGTGAAGAGGGGATTCCTTTGCTGGGGGGTTGATGCTGGATCAAGAATCATCAGTTGTAACTCCTCCTGGACCTTCTTGTTATATCAATAAAACTATTTGAGTTTCTCCTACATGCTTGTGTACCAATGATGTTTTGTTATATTTGCATGTTTAGCTTAAATCTGATCCTAAGCTATTTATGAATATAAATCCATGTCTTTGTGTAGTTTTCCTCTTCTGTGATCTTGCAGGAACTTGGTGAAGCTGGTAAAGTAAGGGAGCAGGTAGCTGGAAGCTGTCAAAGAGGAGAGAGATTGGATCAAAGGACTAGCGCAAGACACAGGTTGGTTCATCCTATTCCTCTTCGTTTATAGTTCATAAAGAAGAATACGAAAGTAGTTTTCCTTGTTTGTTTCTAAGGTACTGTCACACCTTAGTGGGATAGGGGCGTTCTGAGTAGACACTTTTCCCGTTAACATGGAGAATGATTGTAGCAACTCCACTGCTGCTTCAATTGCTGGACAATGACTCCTATTTGGACCTGGCTGTTTTCCATCTTCATCGTCATCCTTGAAGACCAATTGAAACTGAGCATGCTCTCAGTTTCTCCCTAGTTACAAATTTTGTTAGCATATCTGCAGGATTCTTGCTAGTGTGTATCTTTTCCAGCTTCAACTCTCCATCTTCCAACACTGATCGTATGAAATGGTACTTGAGCTGTATGTGTTTAGTGCTGGAATGAAATGCTGAGTTCTTTGCAAGATGAATGGCACTTTGACTATCACTGTATAATGTGCCCATATCATGCTCCTTACCCAATTCACCCATAAACCTTTGTAACCAAATCATTTCTTTACTAGCCTTTGTAGCAGCAACATACTCTACTTCTGTTGTTGAAAGTGCAACAACACTTTGGATTTTTGAAACCCAACTGACAGTTGTTCCTCCAACATTAAATACATATCCTGTAGTGCTCCTCCTGTTATCTCTGTCACCTGCCATATCTGCATCAACATATCCTTGTAGGGAGATGTTTGAACCACCAAAGCATAATGCTTGATTTGTGGTACCTTTCAAATATCTGAGAATCGATTTCACTGCCATCCAATGTTCCTTTCCTGGATTGTTCATGTACCTGCTTACAACTCCCATTGCATGTGCAATATCAGGCCTTGTGCAGACCATTACATACATTAAGCTTCCAACTGCTAATGCATATGGAACTTTAGACATATAATCCATGTCTTCTTGGGTCTTTGGGAACATTTCCTTACTAAGTTTGAAATGGATAGCAAAGGTGTACTAACTGGTTTTGCATTGTGCATATTAAATCTTTTCAACACCTTTTGTATATACTCATTCTGAGACAATGTTAATTTATGATTTTTCCCGTCTCTCGTTATTCTCATACCAAGGAGTTGTTTTGCAGCTCCCAAATCCTTCATTGCAAATGAATTTGCCAATTTTCTTTTGAGCACATTTATTTCCTACATGTTAGATCCTGCAACAAGCATGTCATCTACATACAATAACAATATAATATAGCTGCCATCATTTTGCTTTTTCAAATAAACACAATGATCAGAGTGACATCTAGTATAACCTTGTTCAGACATAAACTTTTCAAATTTTAGATACCACTGCCTTGGAGCCTGTTTTAAGCCATACAAGCTCTTCTTCAACCTGCACACTAGTTTCTCCTTCCCTTTCACCTCATATCCTTGTGCCTGCTGCATATATATCTCTTCCTCCAAATCCCCATGGAGAAAGGCTGTCTTTACATCTAACTGATTAAGATGCAAATCTTCAGATGCTACAATTCTTAAAATGGTTCTGATTGAAGTCATTTTAACAACAGGAGAAAATATTTCATCAAAATCAACACCTTTCTTCTGTGCAAACCCCTTCACCACAAGTCTAGCTTTATACCTCTGTTTTCCTCCGTCTTCTTCCTTCAGCTTGTAAACCCATTTATTCTTCAATGTAGTTTTTCCTACAGGCAACCTGACTAAATCCCAAGTCTAGTTATGCATTAAGGAGTCCAACTCTTCTTCCATGGCTACCTCCCACTTCTTCCTGCTTTCAACCTGCATTGCTTCTTCATAACATTCAGGTTCACCGGAATCAGTCAACAATAAATAATATAATGAAGGAGAGTATCGTTCAGGGGGTCTACTTATCCTGGTAGATCTTCTAACACCACTTTCAGGTGTTTGGGGTGCCTGTTGTTGTTGTGGTGGTTGTTGTTGTTGTGGTTGTTGATTATTATTATTTTCAGGCACCTTTCCTTTTTCAGTGATTTCATCAAGAACTGCATATTCCTTGTTTTCCTTTTCCTGTCCATGCTTCCTCTAGAACACCACCATCCAAGGAACTTGAAGGACCTCTGTTTATTAGATAAACAGCAGTATCTATAGCATCTGCCCAAAACTGTAAAGGCAATCCTGCATGCAATCTCATGCACCTTGCACGCTCCATGATTGTTCTGTTCATCCTTTCTGACACACCATTTTCTTGTGGTGCTCTTGGAACTGTCTTCTCTCTGCAAATTCCATGCTCTGAACAGTACCTATCAAACTCTTTGCTGCAATATTCACCTCCATTGTCTGATCTAAGACACTTCAATTTCTTTCCTGTCTCAATCTCAACCAAAGCTTTCCATTTCTTGAAAGTATCAAATACATCAGATTTATTCTTAATACAATAAATCCAAGTTTTTCTAGTTGCATCATCAATAAAAGTGACATAATAACGAGAGCCACCAAGGGATGATACCTGAGCAGGTCCCCATACATCTGTATGCACAAGCTCTAATTTTTCATTCTTCTTTTCTTTCCAAACTTTGAGAAATCTGACTCTCTTTTGTTTTCCATAAATACAATTCTCACAGAAGTCCAAATCAACATTCTTCAAACCCGGCAACAAATTCCTTGAGTGAAGAATCTTCATCCCCTTTTCACTCATGTGTCTGAGCCTATGATGCCATAATGCTGCATCTGCTCCTTTGGAAGTTAAAGCATTAACAGAGTTAGAAATACCATTGCATAAATACAACGTACCAACCTTTTCGCCTTTTGCTATTACCAGGGCTCCTTTGGTGACCTTCCAAGCTTTATCTCTGAAAGTTGTCACACAACCTTCACCGCCTAATTGCCCTGTTGAAATCAGATTTTTCTTTAGATCTGGAACATGCCTTACCTCCTTTAATAGCCATTGGTTTCCATTCTGTTGTTTTACAAGAACCTTACCCATTCCAACGATTTTACAGGGTTTATCATCACCCAGATGAACTTGTCCAAAATCTCCTTGAACATAGTCATGAAAGTATTTCTTATCAGGTGTGGCATGGAATGAAGCCCCTGAATCTACCATGCGGCAATCAGTAATATTTTCGAAAGAAAGAATCAAAGAATCTTGTAACACCTCACCTGTCACATTTGCTTCATTATTTGTTTTCTTGCTATGCATCTCCTTCTTTTCCCTTCCGAGATCTACAGTCTTTCTTTAGGTGTCCTTTCTTTCCACATTTCCAGCACACTATCCCCGATCTGGACTTGGATATGCCTTTCCTTGATTTGCTGCGATATCCTGAGCTATTTCCTCTTTCCATTTTTCTTCCTCTAGACTCTGCACTCAAAGCATTTCCCGATGTCTCACCAGAGCTTTTCCATCGCATTTCCTCGCTAAGGATAGCACCGACAACATCATCAAACTTTAAAGTACTAGATCCAGAAACGGAGTTACTAATGGCCATTACCAAACCATTCCAACTTTCTGGTAATGAGCACAAGAATAACAGAGCTCTAACTTCATCATCAAAGTTTACCCCTACAGAACTTAACTAACTTGTAACTGTATTAAAATCATTTAAATGGTTTGCAACAGATCCACCTTCCGACATATTCATATTAAATAACCATTTCATAAGAAATACCTTGTTTGAGGCCGAGGGTTTTTCATATAGTTTCGACAACGTCTGCATCAAACCCTCTGTCGTGGTTTCCTTCGAAATGTTGAAGGCGACTCACGCAGCAAGGCACAACCGTATTGTTCCGAGTGCCTTTCTATCGAGAAGGTTCCATTCTTCGTCTTTCATACCCGTCGGCATCTTTGTTTTTCCACCCAATGGTAGGTATAGATCTTTCGGATACAGATAATCTTCCATCTGCATCTTCCACAGCGAGAAGTTTTGGCCGTCAAATTTCTCGACCCTAAACTTACCATCTTCCGCCATTGCTCCCACTCGAACCAGGAACCCTTCTTTTCTGTGAGTTTATCAGCCAAATAGACCTTCGGCTCTGATACCAGTTGTTAGAAAATTATATATTAAGGAGCAGTAGAACACATAAAATATTGCAGAAATATAAACACAGAAAACGCAAAAAACAAGAGAGACACAGATATACGTGGTTCACCCAGTTTGGGCTACGTCCACCCCAAACAGCCAGTCTTTCCTTTCTATTAGCCAGCAAAATGAAGAGACACAACCTACAGCAAATCTTCTGTAATATCCTCTGTTTTCTCTCACAGTCTCACCTCTTTGTTTCTCGCTCATAGAATACACATCTATTTCACAGCCTCAAATACAATACCCTCACACAAAGAGAGGGGTTGCCTTCTAGGGAAAAAAACCCTAAACTAAACATAAGTTCTACCGTCAGATCATCCGCCTAATGAACGGCCCAGATTGACTAGAAATTACTATACTTTTACAAGGCAATTTTACATTTGTTTTTAGCTTCGGGGGTGCTGCCCCCGAGCCCCCGACGGGGGACCGCTGGCCCCCAGACCCCCCAGCCTGGAGCGATCGGCCCCCCGGACCCCCGCGGGGGGACAAGTCCCCTCGCACCCCCCCCCGCGCGTGGAGGGGTGTACAAGACTTCCTAGGGTATACATCCGGCTGAAGCAAAGACCTTTGAACAATCATGCTCCACACACAACAAAGGTATATTTAATGGATTAGCCATCAGGCCTTGAAAATTTGACTCAGAAAGAAGTTGATATCCATGTGATAAAACAGATCATTCCGAAAGATGAAAAATCAAACTTCTAGGGGACCCATTGGAAATTTTCTGCAGAAGAATGTTTAAAGAAGGTGGTAGTTGTGGCCACAACAAATGGTGAACCACTGGGTGAACTAGTTATCTCTTCTTCCAAATAACCTTCAGATCAATAGAACATCATGATGTTAAAATAAACTTGAAACGCAAACTATATAGATGGACAAGCATGGGTTCCACTTAAACATTAATGCTTCAGAGGGGATAGAGACAAATAGCTTCTACTTGCTGATATGATTTTGATAGGCATTCTCCAATGGCAACATTATGGGGTTTATTGACCTTCCTCTACCTGTTTCTCACTTTCAAACATCCCTTTAGGGCCGTCACTGGTCTGTCCATACCTTTTTAGGTGTCTACCTCAGCTCTTTATTGCTCATCAAGCTTGATGTGGACATGTTTTTCTTGCAGTTCTATATTTATTTATTGAATGGGGTGCAGTGATGGATCATGCCATATTTTTAAACTGCTTAAGCAAGGTTGGGATTGCTGCATCAACTAGTACTCTGAACCTAGCAACAGTCCCTACTCTAACCAGCTTCCCAATCACCCTGTCCTTCCAGATTGGCACAAGGACTTGACATTTCATTTCCTTTTAGATAATTCCTTCCAGTTTCAGGTACAAGGACTAGAGCACAATTAGATTTTCCACCATGTATGAGATAGTGAGCTTATCCCATGAAAGGAGGTTTACTTGTGAGTAACAGGTATTGGACCATTTAATGTGGTGAATGGGACCAATGGAGAATGACTATAAACCTTATAAGCAAGTATAGGCTAGGTCTTAGTGGGATTTATTTAAATGTAGTGTTCCTCCATGCTAGTCTAGCCATAGTTACACATTTTTTGTTTTATAAATATGCCCCTACATGCTCCAAATGTTTAGGTTATCAACAGATATCACACAGTTCCCAACATATGCCAATGAGGGGTTTCATTTTGCATTCCACTACTGATTCTCAAGTGCTCATGGGCTAATAGAAGATTTGTTTGATTTGTGGGGAAATGATGGATACAACAATAGTAGAATCATCAGTAATCTAATGAGGTAGGGAAAAGACGAGAGTAGCGAATGAGGGAAAATCTGAAAGGTATAATGAGACCGAAGGACTACAATTAGCTGGCTGAAAAGGAATGTAATTCACAATAACAGGAGAGCAGACTTGATAGAAAACAAAGGAAAGGCCAGAAATAAAACTAAACTAACAACAAGAATGAAATGAACTCTAACCTACTCAGGGCGTAACCACCAATGTGGTGGCTACTGGAAATATCTCTTCAAATGCTGGCCATTAACAGGGAGCTTTTCAGTCCCCCCTATAATGTTTTCAACCTGTAAGTCCCTTGACCAATGTTTTCAACGACTTGGAATGGGCCCAGCCATAGGTGTTGGAATTTTGTGTGTTTACCCTTTGGCTCACTCAGCCTATCCCATTTCAGAACTAGTTCCCCCACTTGGAAATATTTATCTCCCACCAGATGATGATCAAACCATATTTTTACAATCAGTTGGTTATTTTTGAATTTAATTCTAGCTCTATCCCTTAATTCCTCTAACTTCATCAGTTAGTCGATCCTTTCTTGAAGCAAGGCTAAAGGAGTTACTCTTGAAGCTTGGGAAAGGTGTAGGGATGGAAGGGCAACGTTTGGGGGCAAGATGGCTTCCTGTTCATAGACTAGGAAATATGGAGAGTTTCCCAAGGCCACTTTAAGGGTGACCCTATCATCCCAAAGGGCATTTGTCAAGGTGTTGTGCCAGTTCCTCTGGTTATTAGCGAGTGTCTTGTGGATTATGCAGATAGGGTTCTTATTGGAAGACTTTGCATCTCTGTTTCCCTGGGGATAATAGTTTGCTACATATTTTATGTGGATTGACCTATCAATGGCAAACTCAATCAATCTTAGAGATGAAAATAAGAAGCGTTATCAAAGATGAGAGTGTCAAGGATGCCATACCTGTTGATAATGAATTTATCAATGAATGATATTACCTCATCTTCATTCACCTTCCGGAGCGGGATGGCTTCGGTCGATCTAGTGAAGTAATTAGTCAGTGTGACTATATACATGTGTTGTTGTGAGTTTGGAGTGATCTCGCCTATGATGTCTAGGGCCCATTGCTGGAACAGTCCGTAAATCATGATAGGCCTGAGGGGAACAACAGGCTTTCTTTCCTGTGCTGCGCCAGTTTGGCACACCTTGCATTTACGAGCATAGGCATGCGAGTCTCTGAACATTGTGGGCCAATAATATCTGACGCTCAATAGTTTGTGGGCAGTGCTCTCTCCACCATAATGACCACTTGCTGGGTCGTCATGCATTTCTTTCAATACATGCTTAGCATCATCTTTCTCTAAACACCTTAGCCAGATTCCATCATGATTTTTTTTGTACAAGATGTTGTCGTCCAAATAATACATATTGGATTTTAATCTGAGAGCTCTCCTCTGTGATGCATCCATGTTTTCAAGACACGAACCCCGCACTAGATAGAAGCGTATGTCATGGTACCCCGACTCAAGGTCCGAAAAGGTTTCCGATGCTTCTCACTCATACATTAGTGCTTCATTACTCCATAAGAGCTCATCCCTGAGTTCCTTTTGTGCATATTGCAAGCTCAACATTCCTGATTTTTTAGATGCCTTTTTTTTGGTCTGCTAAGGCTTCTGCTGCTAGCTTGCAAAGTCCCTGCCCTCGAACTATCAGTGTTGGCTTTATCTCCAGGTCAAACTCTTGAAGGGTAGTTATCCAGTTCCCTCTTTTTTCGCCCATCTCTTTCTACACGAAGAGGGCTCCTATAGTAGGATGGGGCATGATGACTTTGGTCTTGGCCTTTAGTAAGTAAGGGCAGAAATTTTTAACAGCCTTGAAAACTGCATAACCTTATTTCTCCAAATCCAAGTAATTCAGTTCCACTCCTTGGAGATTTGAAATCATGTAGGAAATGGGTACTTCATTGCCATCATCATTTTTTTGAGTGAGAATTGTAGCATATGAAAGGTCGAAGGCAAAGGTGTATAAGAAGAATCCTTTGCTGAAATTAGGGCTAACCAGTGTAGGGTCTTCAACAGTGGCTTCCTTGATTTGTCGGAACACTTCCTCGGCTTCATCATTCCATTTATACACAACGTCTTTCTTCATCATCATTTGCAAGGGCCGCAATATTTCTATGAAGCCTGAGACGAATTTTTTAATGAAATTAAACCTCCCAAAGAAATATTGCATGGCCTTTCTATTGGCAGGGGCTATATTCTCATGATGGTTTGTATTATTTTAGGATCAATCCCAATCCCGTCTTTAGAAAGGATATGACCTATCACTTTCCCCTCTGTGGCTGCAAAGACACTCTTCTTTGGTTTCAAAGAAATTCCATACCTTCGCCATCTTTCAGAAATCTAAATCAGGTGATAAATGCGATCTCTCTTGCGATATGAATACACAGTGATGTCATCCATGTACACCACTACTGATCTGTTCATCAACCCTCGGAAGGCTATGTCCATAGCTCTCTGGAATGTGGCACCTGCGTTAATGAGCCCAAAAGGCATTTTACGGTATGCATAGGTGCCCCATTTGGTGTTGAAGATTGTCTTAAGCTGATCCCCATGAGATACAAGTACTTGATTATATCCTGAAAACCCATCTAATAGGGACAACATTTCGGACCCAGAAATGCACTAAAGGATGTGTTCCATAAAAGGGACAGGATAGTTATCCTTTTGAGATGCTCTATTCAGGTTTCTGAAATCAATACACAGCCTGATGTCCCCATTTTTCTTTCTCACTGGCACGAGATTGGCTACCCAGTGGGTGTGTCTAACCGGGAATATGATTTTAGCATCCAAAATTTTGTTTAGTTCTTTCTTCAACAATCATTCTAGGCTTGGATGCATCTTACATAGCTCTTGTTGGTAGGGCTTGGTCACCTTTTCCAAAGGGATCACATGCTGCATAATAATGGTATCAAAGGTCTTTAGGTCTTCATATGTCCAAGAATATACATCCTTGTATTCTTTAAATAGTTTGACAAATGCAGCCTTTTCTTATGGAGAGCAGCCGAAGCCTAGATTGACATTTTTTGGGTCTCTTTCAGTCCCAAGGTTTACCATTTCATACTTCATGGACGAGCTGTGTGTTTTGCAGTTAGTAGGTTTCTTGAATTTATCATGTAAGTCATATAAGTGTTCCATCCTGACCATTGATTTTGGAATCACATTGGGCTGATCCTTTTCCTCATATTCCCTTTCACTCATAAGCTTGTCATGCTCCTTTTCATCAATGAATGCACTCTTGAATGTCTTCTTGCAGTGTAGGAACTCAAGGATTTTCTCATCATCTTCGAAAACCTACCAATTTGAGATGTTATCAGGCATGGATGGTCTGAAAATAAATTCAACAGAACATTTATTTTTCTTCAATCTAAAATCAGGAAAAAGTTTAGCAGCCATATTAGCCATCAGATTAGCATCTTGGTTTTGGCCTCGAGGTATGTATGTAATACTAAAGGAATCAAAACTATCAATTAAATCCCATACCTCATGCTGGTACCTCACCAAATGTGGAGAATTGCAATGTATCCTTTTCCTTACCTGATCTACGATTATCTATGAGTCACCAAAAACTTTAAGATTTTTCACATTCATACCAATGGCTTTCTTCAGGCCTTGCAGCAGGCCTTCATATTCCACTCTGTTGTTGGTGCATGTGAACTCCAACTGGCTGGCGATTAGATTTTGGTTTCCTTGCGAGTAAATGAGAACACTTCCAGCATCTGCACCTTCAAGGCAGTTAGAACCATCAAAATAGAGTGTCCAGAATATTGCATCTAATGTTACATCAATTAAAATACTATCTAAGAAATTGGTCCTATCATCTATTATAATACAGGATAGCTCATCATTTGGATTATGGGAGGGAATTTCCAACTGTGTCTATGTCAAAGTTTCTTCAATGGTTTCTGCATGAAACTCTCCAAAACAGGTTTATGTAGTATAAAAATTGAAACTACAGTTCCCAAGGATGGAGTTGGTAAATAATACAAGTTCATTGGGACCATTTAGTTCCATTACCACATACTTCATATATATTTCCCTATCGACTCTCAGCATATCACCCTTTCCCTTCTGAGGTAACAAGAGATAAGACCAATCAGTCGAGAAGTATCCATTCAATTTTTCTGACTAGTCCTTGCTAAGCAACATTCCATAGGCCTCAGGTATATCGACTACCACTATATCGATGACCTGTGTATATTGTAGTTTAGCAGCCATCCGAATCAACAAATCCTTCAATTCTCCAATTACTGTCACATTTGTCCTATCTAACTGCGTGATTCGAGTTCCAGTTTTTTCAGGTATGGCTTAAAGTCTTTTAGCAACAGCATAAGGCATGATAGTGGATGAGGCGTCGGAATCTACCAAGAAATTATGGATGTTCATGTTGAAAATTTCAAACGTAATGAGGAACGATGGAGTCATAGATTTATATTTCCTCGCTATCATGGTTGCCCTAACATCTTGGGGTTTTCAGTTCATTTTGGATAACGTGGCCTCCATAGCTGATGATATTTGAGCTGCACTAGTAGTAATAATAGGTTTGGACACTGTCTTCTTGGTTTGGCTGCTTGAGGTGGTGGGGATTTTGCGGTTCCACTCATTCATAGCTTTCAGAAGCAAATCTCTTCATTGTGTTAATTTTAGCAAGTCAAAATATGTGATATTGGCCCTAGACTTCTTGAGATAATCCACAATATTATAATCAATGTTATAGACATGATAGGGTAGAGTGAACATACCTGTTTTTCCATTTTTAAGTGGGAGTTTACCACGTTGAGTAGCCTTCATTGCAATGGGAGATGCATTTTCTTTCTTTAGGTGACTTGCAACATGGGTATTCTTGGATTGACCACCAGGCCCGCTCTTCTCAACAAGAACTCTGGGAGAGTCTAAGGGCTTTGTCGCACCTGGAAGTGGCCCTTTACTGCACGTGTGAATCTCATTAGCATTAATTTCTACAGTTTCATCTCCATCACCATCATTCTCTTCATTATGGAAATCCCAAAGCACATTAATTTGGGTTTCCTCATCCGAGGGTTCCTCTACTTGGAATTCCTCCTCGTCTCCTTGTTCTAGTTCGAGCTCCAGTATAGGTTCTTATTTTTTGAGGAGTGATCCAATCAGATCCAATTCTTATGTGTTTAAAGCCCCTTCATTAGGTGGAGCAGGCAATGTGAGCTGACCATGACCACCCTCTATTTTCTTCTGGTAGAAAGGTTTGAAGTGTTTTTTGTTATTATAATCTCATCCCTTACCACTAGTACTCTCTTCGTGATTCCTTCTCATATCAATGACTGTGTTCATAAGTTTCTTGATGATCCAATGTAACCCTTCCACATCCGTGGTGCCCTTGTCTTTAGTTTTAGCCCCTTTGTTATCATTTCCATTATTTTTCTTGGATGTATGAGGGGCTTTCTTTTCTCCAGTTGTAGGGTGGCATGTTGTGAGGCTGATCATTTCATTTTCAACTTTCACCACTTCATCGATAGCACCTTGTAATTTCTACACATTACTCCTTTTAACCCACATCGCTATAGGGATAGGGAGAGCAGAGATATAGAATTCCATTAGCACCTCTTCAGTAGGTCTAGTAGTGAATGGGATTTTGTTGAACAATGTGTTGAAACGGATGTTAAAATCCTTAACTTTCTTCTTCCTTTCCATTTTCAAACGAGATAATTCTAATACTAAGGCAACAGGCATTTTGTCATCACCAAACTTGTCCAAAAAGGCCTACTGAAAGGCATCCCAAGAGGTGATTAACCCTATTATCAAGTTGAGATACCATGTAGAGGTTACACCAGTAAAAGTAGAAGAGAATAGGTGGCACACCACATCTTCATTGGCAACCCCCAACTTGCGCAAGGCTAATAAGAAAGAGCAAGTATGGTTATCAGCGGTATCTCTCCACTTAGGGTAAAAATTAGGTAACACTCTCTTTGTATTTTTGGGTAAGCGATGCTACTGCCCGGGTACCACTACAACATCCTATGCAAGCCAGGGAGGGAGTGCCCCAGGAGGAGGTGGGCGTTGATTCCCACCCGGAGGAGGAGGTTGAGGTTGATTCCCACCCAAAGGAGCAGGTGGAGGCTGATTCCCCCCTAGAGGGGGGAACACTGGCCATACTATGGATAGGAAATTTTTGGTTGGAGTCTTCTCCATTACGATTCTCAAAATCAATTGAGGAGTTACCTTTAGAAGGGGAATCCTTAGGAATTTCTTCCTAAGGGGTGATAATACTTTGCAAGGATTCTAGCACAATATCTTCAAGAGAAGTGGTTGCAGATGTATCTTCGCTCAGGGTAAATATCCTTGGGTTTCTCTTAGTTGTCAGAGATAAAGAGTGAAATATGGGAAGCTCAAAGAAGGAACAAATATAAGCCCGAGTAAGTGCTCTGACTGGTGGTTCCTGAGTGACAGGATACTCCCACAGTCTCTCTTCCTTGGGTGACCCCGAAACAGGACTTAGACGAGTCTATGTTTCTTTAGAATGAGGCTCTTTCAAATGTGTGGTAGGATCCCTCTGACCTCTACGATCCATAAATTTATCCTTTTGAATCCATGCGTGGCACTTACAAATGAAATCTTGAAAAGCTGGAGAGGGAGGTTCAGGCTATCCTTCTAGCACCAATTTTTTGACATGGCTAATGTTTTCTATGCCAACAAGGGGAACTAACCCGATCGCAAGCCCCAATTAGACCTACTTTTGTTTGGAGTGGCTAGCTCCAATGTGTTTTAAGGGACCCCGTAAACCACTTGAACCTGTCAAAATATTGCTTCTGGGAGGAAGACTTCAATCAAATCAACAAAATGAAACAAGTAACCTCAATGCACTAAATCCTATCTATGCTACTACTAACGACTCTAATCTAGTCCTAGCTACTCTAATATATCCTGCAAGAGCATAATACAAAGGTTTAAACATCATATATATGTTCAGCAGGAGCGTGATAAAGAAGGTTAAACATCATGCATAGATTCAAGTCCAAATGAATCAATCACTGAATTCACAGCTCGACAATACTATATTAAATCTAAATTGCAATCTAGTTACTCATATAGGAATCCACATTCTTCTATGGAATTAAAACTGCAACTAATGTTTAATTTAGTTTCAAATCAAAGACCATTCACAAATTAACCATGAAATTGAATCACATTCAATTTAACAAGACTAATAGTGAACTGTAAGTCATCAATATGCATAAATATAAATCACATTTACATTCATGCCAGTAACAACACTCTAATCCAAAACAATACAATGAGTCTAAAACTAAAGGCTCCTTCTTCCCTCAAAAGCAATCCTCCTCATTCACAATAAAGCAACACTGCTCTTCTTGAAAATCCAAAAGCCACTTCTCCTCTTCGGAGGTTATATTTATGTTAAAATCCTCTTGCCCTTAGTCTTCCCTACCTCTTTACCTTCCCTCTCCTTCCTTCATTATGCTGATCAAAAGAAACATGTGAAAACAATCAGTGTCACTGCTGACACATAAATGGCGTTTCTTGACATTAGGGTGCTTCATTTCCTGGGCACTGAATGGTTATTGATTAGAGGGGATGGTTGTTTGTCATCTCTTCATGATACGATCTGGAGTGGTTTTGTCTTTTGGGAATACATGGGTAGCACTTGGACATACGAACACCACGCCATAGAACCCGATCTTCAAATACACATATCCACAGGGCAAGCTCTTCAGATCAGTGCATGCATCTTTTATTTGGATTCAAACTTGAAGCTTAGGCATCCATCCTGAGGTTTTGCTTGCCTTCTCTTGGTCCTCACCTGTAGAGATGGCCAACATTAGTTACACATATATAGATATGCTGCAAAATGCTTAAAAAACGCAAATTTCGAATCCATTAAACATTTATAACATAAACAATGACAATTGCGAGAGAATCGACCCCTGGTTTTTAGCTTTATGCATAAATTAAGCCTCGCAAGCCAAACTTAGTTTACACTGAAAACTGTCGCGAAACATAGCCAAAATCAAATTGCGGACTTAAAAAATTATATACTCAGCTTTGTAATCATTGACGGGTCTGGGAGGTTATGGTGCACTATATATATATATATATATATATATATATATATATATATATAGATAGATATAGATATATATATATATATATATATATATATATATATATATATATATATATATATATATATATATATATATATATATATTCTGGATCCCACCGATAGCGATAAGCGATGGATCCCGGACCCGAAACACATATGTGTTAAGTTTCATAAATCCCTTCGGATCCGCAATGTTATCCTTCCCTTTGGAAAACCCTGACGTTAATGATTTATCACACAACACATGAATAATGGGAAAAATCCATGTATGGCCATCGAGGAAGACTTGAAAATAAATATGCCTAGTTTTATAATTATCGGCGGGTCTGGCTTCCGCCTCCCCGCTCTGCCGATATGTGATGAATGATTGGGAACTGAACCTGATAGCGCATATATTCTGATTAATAAATCTATCAAGTCTAGAAGATAGCAAAGTGCTTTATGTAAAGGCCTCAAACCTAGGCCGATTGTGATATGCGACGGGCTTTCAAACCCGACATGTATATATATTGTGGTTTGTAATGTTGCCGGGTCCGACCCTTATGGCATGTGTTATGCACCCATATTGAGTGCGATAAGCGAAAGAGTTAGGGTTTATGTGTTTTGTGAAGGGTTTCCTTTGTAAAAGGATTATAATGTGAAAATGATGTGATGAAGGGTTTTGCGAGTTAAAGGGTGATGGTTTGTGTGGGTGCCAATGTACCATGCATGTTTGGGAGGATCAAAAGATCCCGATGAAGGGAGAGGATAAGGGGAAAGGTTGTGTCATGAATGATCCATGTAACAGAGGTATATTTAATGGCTTAGCCATCAGGCCTTGAAAATTTGACTCGACAAGAAGTTGATATCCATGTGATAAAATAGATCATTCCGAGAAATGAAAAATCAAACTTCTAGGGGACCCATTAGAAATTTTCTATAGAAGCATGTTTCAATAGGGTGGTATTTATGGTCACGACACCATCTCAGGGTGTGGAAACTTGGTTCCTGCATCCCCCCATACTGCTTTAGGTGAGACTTCAGTGCGCACTCCACGAATTGATGCCGAAAGGGCCAATAGTGTAGGGATTTTTCTTGGCTACCTAATGTTGAACTTGGGTCAAGGCCCATCAAGCCAACACTTCCCTCCAAAAATTTCATAATTCTTTCCCAACACCGAACTCTGGGCTTGCACTGCGCAATTCTAGAAGGAAGTTCCTTGTTGGCCACAGAAACTGCACAATGTAGTTTGTTGGTTTTCATGTCACTGTTAACTGAAATTATGCATTGTGCAGTTTCAGTCGTCAATGGGCCAGGATGGATTGTGCATTGCACAGTTCCATCAGTTAGTCAGTCTCCTGACAACCTAGACTGTGCCTTGCACAGTTTTGGTAGTCAGTCTCCCAGCCTCCTGGTGAAAATTGCGCAATCCTCATAGATAGTCACATAGGTATGTCGCATGTCAGTCATATAATTTGTTTTGTTTCTTGACTCACAGATTTCTTGTCATGAGTGTTTCTATGTCCCCAGGTATTACAAGTGTTCATCTGCTTCTCAACATCACAGGTATATGTTGGCATTATGATATAGGCATGATACAGGTGTTGTCCTTGATGGAAACTCACCCTCAGATGAAAAATCATAGTACAACTAGAATGATCAAAGAAGTATATGCAGGTTCGCTATGACAAGGATGCGTATACATGCGGGTTCACCATATACCAAGTCGCGTATACATACACATGCATGTTTACAAAAGGAAAGGCGCGTACATGTTGGGAATCTAAGTTTTGGTCTGTGGTATTTGGTCCATGGTATTTTGGTATTGGTCCATTGTATTTGGTCAGAAGTGTTGACCCTAGGTATTGGGTCCAAGGTATTGGTTCTAGTGGTTGTTGCATAGTTCTGGGCTTTGCTCTTTGTTTTGGTGACTGTGTTTTGATGACAGGGTTTAAGTGATTTAGTTGTTGGGTGATTCAGAGTTAATGATTGTATTGTAATGGTGATTGTTTTGTATTTTTGGATCCAGTCTGAAAATTTATGAAACATGGTCCCCAGAAGAAAAGAGAAGGTTGTATCCTTCTATAGGTAAGCACCTACGTACTAGTACATCAGCTAGTACAAGAGCTAGGGGGTTGTATCTCCCTTCCAGTAGTAGTTGGAGAATGAGAGAAGGTTGTAGCCTTCTACAGGTAGAAGCCTGCGTACTGGTATAAGACTGCACCAGTAAAGAAATATTGTAAAAAAAAATTCTTATTAAAAGAAGATAGAGACAAATTGTAGCAGGTGGTTTTCACCCACATTAGGTTTCCACCTTATATCATGGTGTTCATGTGTGCTTCTTATGTGTGATGATATGTTATGTTTTACTGCACTTGTTTACTGTTCATATGGTTAATAATGTTCTGATGCACTCATTGAAGATCAAATAACTGAATCATAAGTTTACTGGATATGCACTAGTTGCATTAAACACAGTTGTGTATACACGTGGGTATCCTTAACTGAAGTAGCGTATATGAATCTGATAATGGAAATGAAAATTTCATTGATTTTCTAATACTAATTCATGCCCCCCAGTATTATTCACAACAATTGGTATCAAAGCACGTTCTTCGGAAGAAGCTTGATCGCTTGAAGGAAGATCCACCAGGATGAGTAATCAAGAAAGAGAGGGAGCCATCAGACCACCAATCTTCGATGAGATCAATTTTATGTACTGGAAGATAAGAACCACAGCCTATCTACAATCGCTTGCAATGGATATTTGGGGAATCATGGAAGGAGGATATGCATATCCATCAGCAATTCCTATAGATACGGCAAGTAGAAAGCAATATGAAATCAATGCTAAAGCTGTTACTATCTTATTGGGAAGTTTGTCACAATCAGAATTTTTCAAGGTCATGCAGTTCAAATCAGCCAAAGAAATATGGGACAAAATCATTCTAAGCTATGAAGGAGATGCTCAAGTGAAACGTGCTAAGCTTCAAACTCTCAGAATATGGTATGGAACTCTTAAGATGCATAGTAATGAAAGCATAGCTAATTACTTCCTACGTATAGATGAGATTGTCAATTGTATGAGGAATCTGGGTGAAGAAATTAAGGAAGTTGTCTTAGTTGAGAAAGTTTTAAGATCCTTGTCTGCAAAATTTGAATCCAAAGTGTCTGCCATAGAAGAAAAGGAGGATCTGCAGAAAATCACTATGACGCAGCTTCACAGAATCCTAACTGCTTTTGAAATGAGAAAAGGAGGACCATCAGATATGAGAGAAGCCGCATTTAAAGTATCAGCAAAGGGAAAAGAAAAACTCAGTGAATCAGGATACATTTCAGAAGAAGAATATGAGGTAAATTTTGTCAAGAATCTTCAATGAGGATCCAGAAGGTTTGAAGGTAAGCTACATTTCAAATGTTTTTCTTTTGGTAGATTTGGTCACTACGCTGCTAGATGCCCTCATAACAAAGGAAAGATGTCTAAAGAAGGTAATAGAAGCTATTATACTTGTGATAAAAGTAATGACTCAGCCAATAATCGTGAAGACATTAGACTTCTCATGGCATATGAAAGTAAGGACGTAGAAACAGAAAAAATTACCAGATTAAAAGATTAGTTGGATACAGTAATCAGAGTAAGGGAGAAACTGCGGGATGTAGTAAAAGATCAAAGCATAAAAATATAGAGACTTGAATCTAAGATCCTCTCTCTAAGGGAATACCTTGAAAAATCAAAGAAGCAGAATGAAGGAGCTCTTGAAGAACAAGAACATGAAATGATCGAATTAAGGCAACAAGTGGAAGAAGGAAGAAAAGTTGAATAAAACATAAAGAAGCAATATCTGGAAAAGGAAGAACAACATCAGGTTGAGGTAAATATCTTTAAAGGTAAATTAGAAGAAAAGAATAAACTATTACAATTTTAGGACAATACTAAGATTTTGGATGATATTCTTAGTAGTCAAAGATCCCCTGTTATTAAAACTGGTCTTGGTTTTTATGAAACTGCTGAAGGTGAGTCTAGCTCACAAGGTGAGGGAAGGAATTCTAATGCAAAATTTGAAATGATCAACAAGGAGATAAATTGTCAACCCCATCAGCAACCAAGGAAAGAAATGCGTCAAAGAAAATCTTTTGCTCCTAATTATGGAAGTGATAGATAGTTATTTCCTCCGATGAGTAATATTGAATGTTATGAATGTCATAATCTTGGACATGTTGCAGCCAGATGTATAAGAAGAGTGCTTCAGGACCATCACACAGAAATATCATCATGTTCCATGTACTTTAAGGGATATTGTTTTTCTTGCAATATGTTTGATCACAAAGCTATTGATTGCAATAAAAGGAATATGAAACATGTAAGATGTTATGCATGTAACAAGTTTGGACATAGTAACGGAATGCAGGAGAAAAATTCAGACACCAAAGAAAAATGATCATAAATCATCGCAATTTCGGGTATTGGAGAAGACAAAATTAGAGTCAGAAAGAGGTGGCATAACTCAGTTAGCACACGTAACAGACACAGGGGAAAATGAAAGTGTAGACCTTCAGTATTCCAATTTCCATACGCAGATATTATAAAGAGAAGTCATGTATATATGTGATTTGGAGGCTTTAGAGTCCTGTATATGGAGCTCTGAAGAAAAAGTAGCAGAACAGGAAAAGAATTCTAATATGGTGGTCGACACAGGTTTAGGGGGAACATATGCTTCAAATAATGCATTGTTGGCATTGTGGTTAGAAGACTTTGGTGATAATGCTTATGTGGCTAAATGATACATCTTTCTACTTACTGTTGGTTGGTCAAGAAAATGATATTGCAGGTTACAGGTTGCTGATGTTGATGAGAGATGCTTATAGTGTAGATCATATGATGTATGATAGTTGCTGATGACTATCATGATCTTGTTTAGACTCGATATGTGCTCAGGGGGAGCATGGATAGAGTGATACATCTTAGCATATACAAAGGGGGAGCTCAATCAGAGATTTCAGCATGTACTCAGGGGGAGTATGGACAGCAGAATGTATATCAAGGGAGAGAATATCTTGGTCTGCCCTTTGCCCTTGATGTCAAAGGGGGAGAGTGACTTGGTGTGGATGTTGCCATCAAGTCCAAAGGGGGAGATTGTTGGCATTATGATATAGGTATGATACAGGTGTTGTCCTTGATGGCAACTCACTCAGATGACAGATCATAGTACAACTAGAATGATCAGAGAGGTATACGCAGCTTTGTTGTGAAAAGGATGTGTATACACACAGGTTCACCATATACCAAGTTGCGTATACATACACATGCATGTTTGTAGAAGGAAAGGCACGTACATGTTGGGAATCGAAGTTTTGGTCCATGGTATTTGGTCTGAAGTGTTGACCCAAGGTATTGGGTCCAAGGTATTGATTCTAGTGGTTGTTGCAGAGTTCTGGGCTCTCCTCCATGTTCTGGTGACTGTGTTTTGATGACATGGTTTCAGTGATTCAGTTGTTGGGTGATTCAAAGTTAATTATTGTATTGTAGTGGTGATTGTTTTGTATTTATGGATCCATTTTGAAAATTTATGAAACGTGGTCCCTAGAAGAAAAAAGAATGTTGTAGCCTTCTGTAGGTTAGCACCTACGTACTAGTACATCAACTAGTACAAGAGCTACGTGGTTGTATCTCCCTTCCAATAGTAGTTGGAGAATGAGAGAAGGTTGTAGCCTTCTGTAGGTAGAAGCCTGCATACTAGTATAAGATTGCACCAGTACGAAAATATTGTAAAAAGAAGTTTCTTATTAAAAGAAGATAAAGACGAATTGCAGCAAGTGGTTTTTACCCACATTGGGTTTCCACCTTATATCATGGTGTTCATGTGTGCTTCTTGTGTGTGATGATCTATTCTTTTTTACTGCACCTGTTTACTGTTCATATGGTTAATAATTTTCTGATGCACTCATTGAAGATCGACTAATTGAATCATAAGTTTACTGGATATACACTAGTTGCATTAAACATAGTTGCATATACACGCAGGTATCCTTAACTGAAGTAGCGTATATGAATCTGATAATGGAAATGAAAATATCATTGATTTTCTAATACTGATTCACCCCCCCCCCCACCCCTCTCAGTATTATTCCCAATAGTATAATGGCTTCCAGGAGAGAAAAGTTGAAGACATCATTCAGAGAACAACTGGGGATGCAGTCGATCAAGTGTCTATGAACTTGCCTATCTATGAAGACATCAAGTTGTTCTTGTACAAGGATATCAAGATGAAATTGCAACGATTTCACCGCGAGCAACACCATCAGTAGCAGTAGAAGGTAGCACACCTACATGTGAAAAATGCAAGAGGAAGGTTGTTGACAGTGTCGAGGTGGAACAAAGTTGCAAGCTTAATCAGATCCACTTGTGATGAAAGAAACTTTTGAGATTGAGGCTATGAGGTGACAGTGCAACAAGAGGATCATGCAAGGGCAAAGAGAGAAACAAAGAAGGAGTTGCAGGTGTTGAAGTTGTTGAAGTTGTAACTCAAGGAAGAAAACGAGATGCACAGATGAGAGAAGGAGTTGCAGCAGGAATAGGTATAGTAGGAGGCACAAGATGCACATACTGATGAAATTGTGCCTATACAGGTTATAGATCCAGCCCAGTAGTTGGCACAGAGTAGACAAGGTGAGCAGTGTTGTCGATCACATGCAATAGTGTTCAGGAGCATGGATGTCATTTTGCACACACATGTGATCCCACCCATTTGCACACTCACCGAGGCGAAGATAAGGAGCAACTCTGGTTGGAGCTTAACATGTATTTTGACAAGTTGATGTGCATGGTCACGAGCACACACTTGGAGATCAGCACAGACATCATGCATCAGTATGTTGCTAGTCCAGCTGCACTCAAGACAATGATGCACATGTTATCAGATGAGTTGGATAGAGGATCCTTATCGATGTACCTAGATACAACAGAGGCAAGAGTTCGTTTTCAACAGGATTTCACCATTGAGTGCATATACACCATCGTAGATGACCAAGCTTGGCATCAATTCACCACAATTGATCATCACAAGGATTTCAAAGAGTTGGTATTACCACAAGTATCTGAGTGTTAGTGATAGATTGCATGGATTTCTCAAGCCTATTTTGTCTCACATGCATACATGTGTAGATTGTATGTAACACCTTGTCAAGTGGAACTTCAAGCTTCGATAGTTGAATGTAACAGTCATAGAGTAGTTGAAGAGTCATGAGGCTAGGTGCACAGTCACAAAGGGGAATGTCAAGGGTCACCCCACCCTTTGTTATTTATAGTACCTCATAACTCAGTATGGAGCCTTTTGGTGAGCCAAGCTTCTGGTAGGAGTATCTTAAATAAAGCTTGGAGAGTATTGTAATGAGCCTTTGCTTCTACACAGTGGAGAACTAATACATCTCTTTGGAGGAGCATGCGGTAGTGCCCGTAATGTTCCGCTATCAGGATTAGTGGTTGGTCATGGTTGTATTGTACGATTGGAACTTTCACTTCTTAATATAATAGAGTGAACACGTTTCATGGATATGTTGTTATTGTATTTCAACTATCTTGGTTACTCTAATGATATATGTATTTGTTTTCTTACACATGCATGTATGGACTCTTTCTATATAAGTATGTATGAATCTTACTGAGATATGCTCTGGTTTTAACCATCACTTTGGATTGTTAGCTTACTTTATTTCCATGTTGTGATGCATCTTCACTAGTGTGTCCCTCCCAAGTCGCATGCTTCCATAGGTTTCCAAGGGGCGCACTCATCTCACTTTCCGTGTGTTAGAACCATTCATGCACCTTCCTTGGTTTGTTGCGCATGTCACACCCTTTCTACCAATAGGGACATCTTACTTGCCTTTGCACGCAACCACGGTCAAGGCGATACCATACAACCCACTGCTAAGACTCCTACACCAAATCATTTGAGGTCTAGTTTGGACTTCTTACCGGGGAGATCCCCTAACATGTTGGCGGGTCCAGCACCGTCAACATAATGCTAATCCTAATTTTATTTACATAGCACATGAGAATTAAAATAATAATAAAAATAATGTTCATTCATGGAACTAGCTTAGAATTTCCAAGGTAAGGCTTCAACTTATAGTTCCTAAGTTATATGGTCATGTTTGGATTTGTAATTTGTTGTGATGGATATGATTTTGTTGGATATGAGCCTCCCTTATCTAATTTCACACTCAACAACATTGGGTAACATTATCTTCATATATATATGGAATTGATGGAAAATCATAGAGATCATTGTCTATAGCTTTGTTGGTTCTACCATGTGCTTGAAAATGGCTTCCATGTAGTCTATGGATCTTTTTGTAGCAATGGCTTGCTAACATGCATCAACTATTTCTTGAATTCCTTGAAATATTTCCTATTCTGGCATTACTAATTCCCATGCTCTGATGCAAGGTATTTTTATGATATTTGGACTTCTAACGTGCTACGATTTTATCAATAAGTGACCAATGTCCTAGTTATACCCTTCCCTAATTTTCCTGAGATTGCAAGATCATCCTAACTTCTAACCTATCTCATTCCTTGCCCATTTCATCCTTTCTTGATAGTTTTGTGGGTGTATCAGAATATTTTGTGCCCCATTAATACGTGATGTTGACCATAGTCAAGAATTATTTCAACAATTTTCTTTTTCCCCTAATCTCATTATGGATGGCCATGATTGAAGCAACCATATTTTGAAGAGAGATCATTTATTTATATAATTTATCCAATCATTTCTCCAAAAAAATTTGCAGTTGCCTAGAAATATTCCTTGTGAGAAATTAAAGTAGACAAATCTTGAACTTCTACACAAATCCTTCCAATTTCTTGTTTCATAGTGGATAGATCCATTTCTAGTTGTTTACCATATGTTCAACATTCTTCTTTTCTATGGTAGACAAATAAGATACGACTAAGCATATCACCATAGGATTGTTTTTAGCATCCTATAGTATATCTCACTTAGTAGTTCCCATGATTGGTGTGGACAATTCTTGGGTAAAGTACCTCTGTATTCTACCAACAAGTTTTCTTAAGCCGCCTTCAAATTTGAAACTTAAGAGATATAACAGTCAATGTTCCTCTTCATCACATATGCCCATCTCTCCAAGCAATCGATGTCCTCCGGTGAGTGGTGCAGGAGGATAAACATTAATGGGTGGCAATATGAATTCCAATTCTTTATGAGCCTACTACTTTTGTTGAGCATGTTCATGGGATTTATTTTCCACTCTACCTTTTTTAAGTTTCTCCTCTTCATGATTATGTGTTTCTTCTTTTTCTTTTATTTTCTCCTCCTTCTACTTTCTCTTGATTTCTTCCTTCCTTTTTATTTTCTTCTTCTTGTTTGTGCATATATTCTTCTTCTTTCTTCGTATTTTCCTCCTCTTACTGATGCAGGAGCATCTAACTCCTCGTAAATTGAAGAGGAATCCGAAGCTGAGCGAAGAGTACGTGGATAGTCGAGCTGAATCGAAGGAGAAAATATGGGAAATCTATTTTAAAACATATATAAAACAGATTTGAAGCGGATTTGATGAATATAGTATCTGCCGTGCATGCATTATGGAAAGTTCCGTTGGAGAAAAATAAGGAGAGGATCTGCTCGATCCTTCCTTTCTAATGCTTCTTATGTATATAAGACAGAGATCGAGAGGGCGTGATAGATCTGATTTGTGAGGAAATTGTGAGTGAGCAAGATGTAATCGAATCTGAGCTTGTTTCTAAGGCTGAAACGCCTTAGCCTGTAATCGTTTTGTATAATATATAAAAGCCTGTTCTGGTGTTGGTTGTGTCCGCTTACGTGTGTGTGTTTCATAATTGATTTAATTCTGTGTTATGAGCCTATTGATCGACCATCGATCACTTAAAGGATCGATGGCGATCTAAGTTATCGTTTAAATGTTATGTATGAAGAATCGTGATGCATGATGTGTGCTTTTTTGTGTCACATAGTATCGGATCGGGAAAAGGACAAATGATGGAGAGATCGATTGCGTAAATCGATGTTTAAATCGTGTAAAGCCTCTACATAAGGAACCGAGGCGAAACTCGTAAAAAGAACGGAGCGTGGAATAGAAAGACCTCGTCTTAAAAGCCTGTTGGATTTTAATTTATGCTGATGGAAGAACAGTTCTGATGTGAACAGAACCCTATTATTCAATCATTGAAGATCGATTATATTTGATTTAGTTGCAGATGGGAAGAAGTGGTTCGATTCGTTTAAATCGACATTGATTGGTGTTAAGGGCTCAATCACACGGAATCGGCAAATTTTAATGCAGAGTTAGGCCACAACGTTTTGCGTTGGGAGGCTACGATTCGTTGTGAAATTCGATGCAGGATATGGCTTTAACAGTTTTGAAATATGTTGATACGTGGTTTCAAACCATCGTTAGTATTTAAAAAAAAATCCTTTGTCAACATTGGTATGTGTTTGTTCAGCTATCATATACGTTGGGTTGAGCTGCGGATCCGTCAATATTTCTAGAGGTGGTGGTATATATTTTGAGATCTGTGTAAGGTGGATTGGAGCAGAATTTGTATAATACTCCCGTGAGTTTGTTTTATGTATGGATGGCACGATTTTAATAATCCACGGTTCAATTAAAAGGTTTTAAAGTTTAAAACGCTTCAAATAAGACTTAGTGGGCCATAACCCACAGGTCCAGGATCGAAGAATTTACAATGAAAGGGGATTTTGGCAAATACCCAAGATCTCTTTTCATCACTTACTTCTTTTCTTCCCATCTTCCTTTATCTTTTACAATATTTATTTTTTCTTTCCTCCTTCTCTTGTTCCCTCTTTAGGGTAGCTTTTTCCTTTTTAGATTGTTTACTTAGGAGGCATCTCCATTTGTAGCTTTGAGTTTTCTTGTGGGATAAGATCCACCAACTTCTGTGTTTACATCTCCAGTTTGGGCAGAATTGTAACAATTATTTAGCTAATGTATACTTTATTTCTTTACAATGGCTTCGAACTATACCTTGGGATCATATTTGTGAAAGCTTGGTGTTGCGAACTTGAAGCATTCCAAATCACTAGCTTTTGCTTTTGCTTCTTGAGAATTATGAAAACAATATTTCCCCACATATATGGTAAAGGCAATCCACATCAAATTCCTAGCATGAACTAGAATTCTTGTAAGCCCCATTGTGATTTGGTACATAACTTCTTGCATGACTACTTTATCAGTGACAAACATAGGAAACTGATAAGGATACCTACATGCTTCGAATATCCTCATGAAAGTTGCATATGGGGGTGTCAGCGACTCTGCAATATATTGCATGATTTCTCTATCTCTATCCAACATCCATGGTGACTCCACATCAAAAATTATATGATTTAGAGGTGACATGAAATTCTCAGTAATATGGTGGTACATTCCCCTGTAGCTAGTATCCCATAAAATTCTATAGTACATGTGTATGGATGGTATGTTTGGAGAAAATTTCCACCTCCATCTGAATGGTTCAACTTAGAAATTTGGACATATGGCATCCAACAAATAATATGTTTTGTAGAACGTAGGTTGTTGTCCTTTTAGTCGATTATGGGCTCGTTTCATGTTTGTAATGATCGATGTTGCTAGAATGTCTTCCCAATTCAATATTTTCCCTTCACGTGTGCAAGTGTACATCATTGGTACCTAATTATATTCAAAGAACTCTATATCTATCCTTCCATACAATATGTTTGGTGTGGAGCATGATTATCTTCTTTATTCAAAGGTATTTTCACGTTGGACCTTGGTTCCTAATAGGGCTGCAATGCCACCTATTTAATTGCCATCAGGGGGTTATAAGGGGGCAATAATCTAATGGTAAAAGTTATGTTAATTTAGGGTTCTTTTACATCTAAGGCAACCCTCGGTTTATATGAGGGAATTGTATTGTGACTGCGTATGATTATTCTGAGCAAGAAAGAGAGAGGAGACTGTGTGAGAGCGAAGAGGAAATTATAGTGGATCTGTTGTAAGTTATATCTCTTCATTTTGCTGGATAATATAAAGGATGGACTGGATGTTTGTTTGTAAACGTAGCCCAAATTGGGTGAACCATGTATATCCTTGTCTCTCTTATTTTATGTGTTTTTGTTTCTGTAACATTTTATGTGCTCCATTGCTCTGTAATATATAATTTTCTAACATAAACTACAACACATTATTTCCACCATCTCAAACGAGTTTCTTAATAACTTGGTTTTATAAATCCCATAAAATCTTAACCGAAACTTGTAGGGTTCTTACCACTAGGTCTTTAACATACCATTGTTGGAAAAATGGAAATTGTGAAACCATTTAGTTGTAAGTGATACTTGGCTACTTGGAAGCTTGTAATATTCAACTATCCAAACATATGTATATGATGTTATCTCAAAACCATGGCAATATTAGAAAATCATATTGTCGATGTGTATACACTCGACAATCCATTTAATTTTTTCAACACATGGTAGAATGGTAAGGTGTGCTTCTACTTTGTGGAACCATAAGGCCTTAAAATTATGATACACTTAAATATCTTCTTCATCCTTGGGAACCTCTTTGTGTGCATATGATTGATATATACTATCCCATGTCATAGGATATGACTTGTCAACATAACATGATGCATTTATGTAGGTTGGAATGGAAATAATTAGGATCTCCACTGCTCCTTCTTCACTAGATTATACAATTTCCTTTCCTCAACTTTCCTTAGTAGAAGGATCCATGTCCCCTATCGATGAGGAAATACTAAAGCACTCTAAGTCCACAATACCTGACATTTCAAAAATATTCATGACAAAAAAATGTAAAATGAAAACAACTAAATAAGTATAGTGTACTACGTGGGCTAAGGTGTATGAGTCTATTTTTGCATAGGCCGAGGTCAAAGTCTGTGTAGAATACAATTGCGCTACAGTGGCACTAAGACTTACAGTAGTAAATTGGGGTTCAATGTGTGTCATTGCATGGGAAACTCATGTAATTTTATTGTTGGAAGGTGTCGTGTTGAGTAAACATGATTCATGACAAAGTGCTTGGTCAAAGAGTAATATGTGTCATAGCATAGAGGTAACGACATCGACAGTAGAGCAAAGGGTAGCATAAAAACTTGGCTTATGGTGTGTTGTTGCGTAGGGAAATGATAAATGTCAATTGAGGATTTTGTGTCGCTTCACATGAGGTGGTGATGGGAAGTCGTTATACTTGACACCATTGTGGAAAATTTAGGAAAGAAGGCATTGTTGTATGAGCTAAATCTCATCTATGTGTTACAGGGTCAGAGAGAAGGATAAAAATACTAAGTATGGGATACGCAAGGTCTAAAGGTAAGGGAAATGAACAAGCGAGGGATTTTAACATAAGTAGTGTTGGCTCTATATAAGCAATGAAGCTACATTGAAAGGTCAAGTGGTAGAAGGGGAAGGGTTATGGAACACGTATTACTAAGAAAATGAAAATTTGAGAATAAGAAAGTATCGATTACTTAGTGTGATTTTTGATCTCCTAGCAATGGTAGAAAGATCAACAACAATTCACAAAATAATGTGCTCTAGTCCACCGAAGAACAAAAGACTTTGGTGACAAAGAGCACGATGAAAATTACCAGGGATCTCACCCTTGTATATATTTCATCTCATGTGTGAGGGTAGTGTGAATTAAATTCACCTTCCCATGCATGAATTGTAGTGTTGAGGCATAAGGAAGTGTCAAAATATCATGAATGATGCAATGGTGGAATTGTGTAGGTGAATATTATTTAGTGCAGTGGCACATCAAAGAAACAAACTGCGTAGAACTATTTGACATAGTTTCCGTACAATGAGTAATAAAAATGCATTAGGTATAAGACAAGAAAAATATAAGTACAACCACTTTATTTAGCAATACTAAAAAAATAAAAGAAAGGATAGATCAACAACTTAAAATTTATCCTCTTCGAGGGGGAAACCTCCTTTGCATTACATAAATGAATAATTCTTGGATAATACAAATGATAAGACCTCCTTCGTATATATAAGGGTCTAAGATGTCATAATATAATCAAGTCATACATATCAATAATAATGTAAGGGAACATCAATAACAATAGTGGGCTTCTATGGGGCACAAAAATAACAACATGGGGGATACATGGGCACAACAATAACAATACAGTGCTACACTAACAATAACAATAAGAGGAATATAATAGTATTATAGGGACCTAACCGTGAGGGCTAGTGTGAATTAAATTCACCTTCCCATGCATGAATTTTAGCGTTTAGGCATAAGGAAGTGTGAAAATATAATGAATGATATGATGGTGGAATTGCACGGGAGAAGATTGTTTAGCATAATGGTGCATCCAAGAACCAGATTGCATAGAACTATTTGACATAGTTATGCTACACTAAGTAAGAAAAATGTGCTAGGTCTTAATTGTTGTGGGGAAAAATGCCTATGCAGGACGATCCTATCCACCTAAGGTGTGACAGTGCCTTAGCAACAAACAGAGATAGCTATTCTAGTATTCTTCCTTTATGAATTAAGAATGAAGAGAGAGAGATGGATGGACTAACCAGTGTCTTCCGTTTGTCCTTTGATCCGGCTTCTCTTCTCTTTGAGAGTTCCCAGCTACTTGCCTTCTCGTTCACCCAGTTTCAAGAGGTTTCTGCAAGATCACAAGAAGAGAACACTACACGAGACATGGATTCATATTCATAACTAGTTCAGGATTAGAAATAAACTAAACATACTAATGCATGCATACATCAAAAATACACTAGTATATAGGAGAAACCAAGATAGCTTTATTGATTAATAACAAGGTTCAGGAAGAGATACAACCCAGAGGGCTCCAATCCAGCATCTCCTTCACAGCAAATGGAATTCCTATCTTCACCCCCTTCAAAGCATTAAGCACCCAATGATTCCAATCTCAAACCAACAACAATTCTTTGCAATAACAAAATTCCAGCCCCTAGATCTCATGGAGGAGAGATCCATATATAGATGTTTGGAGAGAGGATGAGTCAGCTTGAGATCTGACTAGTGTCCTCTCCCTCTGTCAGTTCTTGATTCCACTTGGAGGTTCTTGCTTCCACTTGGAGATTTGGAACCTCTTACTCATCACCAGTCGAATTCCCTGAGGCAAGTGTCATTTTGGAAGCTTCCTGGGTTTTGACACCTTGAGAAATGAGCTTGACACATGTCCATTCTCGTTCAGCGCAGGTAGCCAGTGTTCCATTTGACATTCAGCGCAGGTAGCCAGTGTTGGCTTTGACATTCAGCGCAAACAGCTAGTGTAGCCACTGAAATGATCCTGAATTGACTTGTTTTTGAGCAGTTTCAATTGGAGAACTTCTGTGAATTGTTGTGGTTTGTTAGCCTTGTTCCTCTAGGGGTAGGAACAACATGTTTAGGGACTTTGGATCCCTTAGATTATGGACATTTCATGCTTAATGTTGTAAGGCACAAAAATTTCTATAACAGTTTCCCCCTAAAGTATGAGGTTGTTTATCGGGTGAAATGCTTTATCAGGGGGATCCGAAGTTCATCCAATGCTGGGAGGAGACCTGTAATAAGATACAATACAATACATTATTTTTCATACTGCTTTCATGATCTAGCTGAGGCGGGCGTTCCCATGCTCAGCTTTATAAATTCATTTTTCTGTACATAGAACAGACAATCGTCTGATGGTAGACTGATAATTTTGATGAAATTATCATCCTTTGAGTAGGATGATTATCTGCTGCAATGATGTACATGTCAATGTCTTTATCTTTCCTGAATATATATCGCAGCCCGGATGGATGAAACTAGATCCGGGGTCTTCAAACTCGTTCGATCTTCACTCTAAGTACAAGTCGATCCATGTGAGAATTGTTCTGAAGTCGAACATGGAAAGACATCGCTTGATTACCGGTCAATGAGGTAAACCGTTAACAAGCGCGAGAGGAATCACCAATAATGATAATGACCCTCAAGGTACTGCAGTACAATTCACGTGGTGTGAATGAAGGACTTGGCGTCGAACACCACGCAAAATCTTTCGGTCGAAGGTCATTGATGTATACCTGTCGCCGGAAGTGAGAAACTTGCCGTTGAGGCATGCAAGCTTCAAAGTACTGAAGGGGTTGTTCCTAGATCAACTTCTTGGATAATGAGCTGATGTCGACAAGAAGCGATCCGTCAAAGGAGGGCCTTAATGAATCCCACATCAATGACACGGAACGGAGTTAATGATTTTAATGGAGGTGAAAATGATCTGTGACATATGATTCAAGGTGGCGGTCATGAAAGGATGAAGGATAATGTATGGCAGTGGATGGGACACGGTTGACTTTTCTAAACGACTTCTCTTGAACATATGGCGACACTGATGCGATGGATTGGTAGCATTACCCCAAAGATTGATGGTATGGCGAGACCATGGATGTGACCGGTGAATGAAACAACCCAACCCGATTGTGGTACGGAGGAAAAGTGTCATGTTCAAGAGTGACTTTCTACCATCAAAGTTTTCTTTAGTTTCTCCCAATTTTTCCCCAGTCATTGCTGACCAGTACCTCTTTATTTTTTGTCAAGCTTGAGGAGGATAACATATGCTTGTTCTATAACCTGCCCTTCGGGCAAGCCCATCGCTATGTTTTAACGAGCCTAGCGATAGTGAAACTCGTTCTCGTCTAAAGACAAGTTTGTCGCTATTTAGTGATTTTAACGAGTCTAACGACAAGGATAACTCGGTCCTTTTCATTTTTAGAGAGTCTGAAAAGGTACATAAAGTTAACTCCAAAAGTCCTTTTTCGTCATCTAATCCCTTAAGTCCGAAAAAGTATAAAACAATACAGAAGGGATGAGTTTTCGATAGTTTTAACGAGCCGAATAAAACAAGCGCTCGATCTTTTTGTGCAATAATCCCTCAGGTCCAAAAAGATTAAAATCTAGAGGAGGGATAGCTCTTCCTGTCGCTTTAACGAGCTGGAAGGCCAAGGACTTAGCAATCTTTTCATATTTTACGAGTCAGATGAAAAGAGCTTAAAGAAGACTCGTCTTTTGAGGAACGAGTGATAAACAGGGTTAGCAGCTGATTCCAGGTACAGGTTGGAATTTTCCAATCACGGCAGTGTCACAAGGATGGCTAGGTGAAATCACTCTTCGCAGCCGTTCCTCAAAATGGGTAAACAATCATATGGAGGTGAACGATCGGCCAAATGAAAAGTGGAGGTGACAGTGCAAACACGACCAACGCTTTAATGGTTGATGATATTACATTCACAGTGGTTATTTACCGGGATAGTTCATTTTTTAACGAGCTTAAACGCGGGTGGAAACATTTGCTCGACCTTATGTTTATTTTTTAACGAGCATGAACTATGCGCTAAAACTGCTCGGATCTTGTGTTTATTTTTTAACGAGCATGAACTGTGTGCTATAACTGCTCGATCTTGCGTTTATTTTTTAACGAGCATGAACTGTGTGCTAAAACTGCTCGAATACCCAGTCAGATGATAAGAGTGTCTCATTGAGATGCTATTTTTTATGGAGCTTCATCTCACAAAGCTATGCCCCACATCCTTTCTTTATGCAAGTTAGGAAACGGCTAACCCAAAAAATAGATAAATAACCGCTCTTTGCTTGTACTCCAAAAGGTTTGCATGCCCCCAGGCATAAAGTATGATTTCAAGGTTACCCCTCAATTTGCAGACAAAACATTCGTTCTATCGGGAGAGGCCTACCTTTTTCAGGTTACCCAAAGATTGTTCTGTTATTCTTTCAACAAAACACTTCTTCGGCGATGTCTACCGAGATAAACAAAGGTGAGTGACGAGACCCGCCCTCTCACATAACTTTGACAAAAGAATCTTATTCCAGAACAACCCCTCTTCCAACCACGGACGGGGTACGGACTAGTCATATTCTCCCGCGAAAACCTACTCTATACCCAAAGTTTTCCTGCCGAAGCAGACCAGGACGCATGCCCCCTGGGTTCCAGTCATATCCTCCCGGATTACTCGCGCTCATCAGGAGGACGGACCGTGGGTTGAGACATTTCTTGCGTGAATATACCATTTAGGGATGGTATATGACTATTTGCGATGCGTGATCTGGGAAACGAAAGTTGGTCCACGAGCTTGACCACTCTTCCTTCATGTGGAAAACACATTACTCTAAAGAGTGAGGAGACGATGGCTCCCATGCAATATATATAGTCTCGTCCAAGGAGTAGGTTATAATCCAAGGGTCCTTGAACGACCATCACGTTCATTTGAACGGTCTTCCCTTTCAATGTTATAGGCACATTGGGGAGGATCCCTAAAGGTCGACTGGTTCCTTTATCAAAGCCTGATAGATTTCTCATTTTAGGCAAAAGCGCTGGCGAACCAAGCGCTTTCCAAGAAATAGAGGAAAGGATACTCACAGATGCCCCCTCATCAATGATAGTGCCAGCCATTACCATTCTGTATATTTGGACGATAATTCTGAATGGTATGCTTGGTGGCAACCGGGGTCTGCCTAGTTGGTTCCAGTCGAACGAGACAACTAGGTTGCTTGGTGGTGGGACCGAGTAGACGGCCAGGTATGACTCTGACGAAGTTCCTTCCTGCGACAAAGGAATGGGAAAATTGCCCCCTTGTTCGTCGGAGTCTGTGTTGATGAAGAGAATTTGGACGGTGTCGTCTTTATTCTCCTCTGTGATGGTATCATTCGAAGATAGAGCCTCTGAAGCAAAAACCAGGTCAACTGCCGCCTCAACCTTTTGACTTTCGTCAGGCATGGATCCAGACGGTTCATCTTCAATGATAGGTGCTTCGGCTGACCACCTGGGTGGGCCAGCTGGGTTCTCAACTAGTGAAGGACTTGGCAGGAGTTTTTGATATCCAGGAGGAAGTTGCACTGGTAAAACTAGGCGATCTTCCAAAACTCTTTTAGCCTCGTCTAAGAAGGGACAATGGTGGATGGCATGGTCGCCTTCACACAGTTTGCAGGGAAATCTAGCCTTCCCTCTCTGTCCTATGGCTTCACTTTCACTAGTTGACGGTGAGCAGTCAACATGGCTATCAGAGGTTGATGCTACCGAATTGTGCAAACGGGGAGACCAGTCCCTTAGTATCCGAGGGATGCAGGGACAATCTCTGTGGAAGTGGTCTCCCTTGCATATGACACATGGCGATTTAGGCCTGGTCAGTGTTGTGTGTGGATTTTTGTCAGACGACACTTGTTTTCCCCCAGTCGCTTTTGGCTCCTTCTTCTTCTTCTCTTTCTTCTTCTTTTCCTTCTTCTCCTTAGGAACTTGGTTTTTTGTTTTACTAGTTCCGTGAAGCGAAGAGGAAGGAGGAGAGGAAGAGTTAGATGAAGTAGAAGGCTGGTTGGAAACTCTGGTCTGGTCTAACTGTTGACTCGACTGTTCAGGAATGGTGGTGTTCTGAACGACATTGGTTGAAAAGAGCCAGACCGGCAGGCCAATTGTCAATCCTGGAAGCGACAATGTGGCCATATGGGGCGCACCAACATCTCCCCAAGAGGAGAAGGGACTAGGATTTCCACCAAGGGGAATTCCTTGGTTGGTGTGCTCCATTCTTTCAACCTAAAGATCAACGTAGGAATAGGGGTGATTGTTCCGTTTAAAATAAATTTTAACGACGCTTTAGACACAACTTGCTTTTTCAATTTTAAAGAGTCGAGAAAAAGCTAAAGATGACTCTAGTCTCCTTCGATGTTTTAACGAGCCCGAAGTGACAAATGCTCGGATGGACTTTTTCCGTTATAGAGTCTGAAAAAGGCCAAAAGGAACTGCTCTGGAGTTCTAGGCAGAGGGTGTGCCAAACTTTTCGCAAAACCGCAGAATACTTTTTAGGGTACGGGTGGTCGATCTTCCTGAATGCTGTGTTCAGTGCATTGCGATCAGTAGGGCGGCCGACATGGCTTCCTAAGGATAAAGGTTTTATGCCTATAGGGGTCTCCCAATATATACGCGATGGTACGTGGGAGCACAATCCGTACTGGCGCTGTCGTCCCTCAGGAGGAATCACCCACCATCCACGAGATCGACAGTCACCAGGCTTTACGACGCTGGAACATGTCTCTAGCCTAGACCTCTATGTTGTGCATTATGTTGCAAAGCGTTGTTAAGTTCATTCAATTTATTTTAGGTTGATCTTTTTAAAGTTTGCCTTTCAAGGTTCACCACGAGATGTATGAAACAATTCCTAAATGCAGTCTAAAGATGATAAGCAAGCTTTATATCTTTTCAACTTTGAAAATCCTAGCTACTAAGGGAAAAGAAAGACACCATCTTTTCTCAAAGAGCAATCAGCACACTCTAATGCACTTTTCCTAAATCAAACATGCAAACTATCAAAATGAAAATGCACAATGCAGGTGTTTTTTTTCTGCTTTCTTAGTATTGATGCCTATAAAGAAAGCTTTTTGTACAACTTTGAATTTGCTTTTAAATGACAAATACAAACAAGTTTACTTTTTCGAAATCAGAAAGGGTAGAAGAGATTACAACACTTAACGATTTTCGAAATAAACTTTTGTTTCGACACTTTAAAAGAGACAAACTCAAACCAATAAGCAAAAGCAAATGTATAATCATCTGTAAACAGCCAATGAACTCTCTCCTAAGATCACAATCAACAGATCTGAATCAAGGGCTACAGGATGATTATTTCACTCATGCAAAGGAAGACTGTAAATGACGCCACAAACACATAAAAACACTCACAGTCTTTTTGTACAAAAGGAGGCGGAATCTAAGCAGAGAAAAGGAGTTATCAGACTGGTACCTATGCTGGTTACAGGCTGCAAAAATCAGAGATCAAAACAAGGCAAAACAGAGCAGAGAACCCCAGCTGCACTAGGACAAACTGGTTCAGCGCAACCTCAAAACAGGGGTTTTGACATTCAGCGCAGGTAGCCTTCATGGGGCCTGCGTTGAAATGCAGAATCCCTTCACTGGGTCTGCGCTGAAGGAGAAACTCTTGTTTCTCACTCGTTCTGGGTCACAGATTGCTATTTAATTCACTGTTTCAGGCCAAATAAAAGCAACAAGTAAGGTACAATCAAAGGGATGCTTTGAGGGAGTAATAAGATCTATCACAAAGGATCATCAAGTCATTTGTGAGTCCATATTTCAGATCATAGACAAGTCCAGTGATTGGATCAAAGCAGCAACTGTCTACTTTGCATCCGGGAAAAGCAGATGCAGTTCGATTGTTGTTGTCAAGTCTATGAAACAAACAATGATAGAAACACAAATAAAATGACTAGACAGATCTCCCCAGCGGAGTCGCCAATTTGTTGTGGGGAAAAATGCCTATGCAGGACGATCCTATCCACCTAAGGTGTGACAGTGCCTTAGCAACAAACAGAGATAGCTATTCTAGTATTCTTCCTTTATGAATTAAGAATGAAGAGAGAGAGATGGATGGACTAACCGGTGTCTTCCATTTGTCCTTCGATCCGGCTTCTCTTCTCTTGGAGAGTTCCCAGCTACTTGCCTTCTCATTCGCCTAGTTTCAAGAGGTTTCTGCAAGATCACAAGAAGAGAACACTACACAAGACATGGATTCATATTCATAACTAGTTCAGGATTAGAAATAAACTAAACATACTAATGCATTCATACATAAAAAATACACCAGTATATAGGAGAAACCAAGATAGCTTTATTGATGAATAACAAGGTTCAGGAAGAGATACAACCCAGAGGGCTCCAATTCAGCATCTCCTTCCCAGCAAACGGAATTCCTATCTTCACCCCCTTCAAAGCATTAAGCACCCAATGATTCCAATCTCAAACCAACAACAATTCTTTGCAATAACAAAATTCCAGCCCCTAGATCTCATGGAGGAGAGATCCATATATAGATGTTTGGAGAGAGGATGAGTCAGCTTGAGATCTGACTAGTGTCCTCTCCCTCTGTCAGTTCTTGATTCCACTTGGAGGTTCTTGCTTCCACTTGGAGATTTGGAACCTCTTACTCATCACCAGTCGAATTCCCTGAGGCAAGTGTCATTTTGGAAGCTTCCTGGGTTTTGACACCTTGAGAAATGAGCTTGCCACATGTCCATTCTCGTTCAGCGCAGGTAGCCAGTGTTCCATTTGACATTCAACGCAAACAGCTAGTGTAGCCACTGAAATGATCCTGAATTGACTTGTTTTGGAGCAGTTTCAGGTGGAGAACTTCTGTGAATTGCTGTGGTTTGTTAGCCTTGTTCCTCTAGGGGTAGGAACAACATGTTTAGGGACTTTGGATCCCTTAGATTATGGACATTTCATGCTTAATGTTGTAAGGCACAAAAATGTCTATAACATTAATTCAAGAAAAATATAAGTAAAACCACTTGATTTAGCAATACTTAGAGGCGAAAATATGTCTATCCTTTTGAAATATTTAAAGAAGGGGACGCCAAATTTTAGAATATGTAAAACATTTAGGGTTTTTGTAGCAGCTACAATAGGTTCTTACCTAGGTGACTATGGTTGGAAAGTCCCCATGGTACCTAAAATAAATGTTAATCACCATATCACTTGGGGGCTAACTCTCAACTCTGTTGAGGTCACATAGGCCAATAAGGGTTGATATAGGGAGGTTGGGGTAACTAATTCTCAGTACATTGTTAGTCTAAGGTCCTTGGGAATTTCATCACCTTAAGCGTGGTGATTGATTGGTAGATTTCAAGTCCCTTGTTGATATACATGGCCTTTGTTGATGATACTAGTGATAGTACTTGAAACAACGGTTTCCACTATTTGAGTTTTTTTTTCACACACTGATGAGTTAGTGAGTTTTGGGAGAATTTGTCTTGGGCATACAACCAATAACACGGAATAATATAATTTTTTTATTGAGATCTTCTCCAGGGCTATTTCCCTTGTTATCTATCACTTGGTCTTCAAAATTGATTCCCATCTCATGGCTTCTCAACTGAAATCACATCTATTTTGTGAAGCATCCATGATTAACTTATTGTTTTTTAGGGTACATCTATTAGAACATTTTTTTATATACCATTGAACATATGAAAACTTCAAGAGACTCTAACACATTAGATAATTCATTAGCTAATTATGTCTTAGATTATAATTTATCACATTAATTATTTTCACCATGCATATAAGTACACATAAACATAAACATTAAATGAAAACATCATGCAAACATTGTAAGTGAAAACTATCGCAACACACACATACACACACACAAATATATATATATATATATATATGTGTGTGTGTGTGTGTGTGTGTGTGTGTGTGTGTGTGTGTGTGTCTTTGTGTGTGGATGGGAAGTACCCATGGTAACTGAGATAGACTTCAATCACCATATCATGCTCCTAAGGGGCGAAGCTTAACTTTATCAAGGTCACTTGGGCTAGTCAAGGATGATATAGGGAGGTTCGGGTAACTACTTCTTAGTAAACTTTTAGTCCAAGGTCCTTCGATATTTCATCACCTCGATTATGGTACTTGATTGGTAAATGTAAAGTCCCTTAACAATCTACATAGTCCTTTTGGATGGTACCTGACGCAGGGTAACCCCTGCAAACCCAGAATCTTTAAACTTAATGTGCACACAAAATTCATTTCACATTTATATTCCAATTTTATTCCCAATCTGGGAAAACTCGTAATAACAACATGGAGTCTTTTGTCAATCTCTATTTATTTCAGACATTCAACTTCATTATCACTTGCGGAAGCTATTCCGAACGCATTGGAGCTGGGTTCAATAAACTTCTGAATCGATTCAAACATAATCAATCACCTCAATCAAATACCTCTTTACCAGATTTCATTTTATCAAACGGTCTTCAAATTAATTGCTTCATAAACAAAGGTTAATGCAGATTAAGTTACCTACGATCAGTTGCTGTGATAATACCTGCGCCCTTCATTTAAAACAGCATTTGCACGCCTTTTCCAGCAAAGTTAATATATATTTCCGCTCCACAGATCTGGTCAATCAAATGCTTAAACCAGTTCCACTAATCAACAATTACCAATCGACACCAGCGCATATGGATTTATGTATTCTACATCTACCAACCTTCATGGTTTATTCAATATGAAATTTCCTTCTATTCAGAATCGACTTTGATTTAATTACCGTCAACACCCCTATGTTGACCAGACTGAATGCCAATACCCATTCGATTTTGGTAATTATCAATAAACCAGATATTAAAACTAGAAATTAACTTACCTTCTCCATTATCGAACCTGACTTTGCTCCATGTCAGTGTTGTGCTCGACCTCTGCTTTGAATATCTACATTCAATGAAGATCTAACTCTTCTACCTGCGCGCTTCCATAATCAATCAATTCATTGTTTCCAGCTTCACATAAATGTCGCCCTTGAGTTTTGATTCCTCAGATCAATCATTCATCCACGCATTCTGGTCTTGATTTAACTCGCTTCAATGTTGACTTATGCAAATGCCTCTGCGCCCAGTCTTTCGCTATGACAACTCATATAAACTCTGATTTTATCCAGAAGCCGAATACCAACAAAATGGAATTCCTCCACTCAATTTGCAACAACACTTCTCTACTCTAATGATGCGATAAATTATGCGGATACATGCCAAGTGATATGAAACACCTCTGATCCGATCTGATAGATTACCGGACCTAATTTATTATACAAATCAATTGATATGGGTTTCAATCCGCTCAAAGGTTCCACTAAGCGGATTCTGTCGATTTCCTATGTTGATGACTTTACAGTTTACAATTTCGACGATGTCAGGTTTATCTTAACCACAAGAATTCATACAATTTAAATAAGAACACACAGACAACCATCATTTCAAACAAATTCGCAGAAAAAAACAACGTCCAAACTTCACAACTCATTGTATAAGGACACATTCAATATTTATTAAAATCACAATAAACAGCAGAACAACTCTCGGCCTTTGGTCCAATTACACAATAAAAATGACCCATGTCAACCGATACAGTTCTAAAACCACACTTTTCATATTAACAATGAAAATACTTACAAACTTTGTCTTTGGCCAGATATTCAACAATCATGGCCCTTCCTATTACCCGGAGGCTTACAAGCTTTGGTTGTCCAAGCCTCACCTCTCCTCTCTATTCTATCCTACGTGATATATTTTTTCCTTTGAAGCTCATTAATCTATACAAATCGAATTGAACCAATTTAGGTTCAAATCCCTTTAATCACTCAACAAAGTCCTCAATATCTCAACAAAATCCTAAAATCACTCTTGAATCCATAAGGATCCTCTCTCACCCAAAATTAATGAAACTAATCTCTAAATTAATATTTAGAAAAATCTCTCATCCCTTTACATACTCAACTGATCAAATTATCTCATATTAATATATAATTTAATCACTGAAAAACCTATTAATATTTACACAAATTTAATATTTTCTCAAAAACATGAGACCCCTTAGTTTTAATAAATACAAAGTATTTTCCCAAGTCTATGCTCCTGCATCAGACTCCCAAGGTAGAAAATGATCATGATCTCCAGATCATGCGTTTTAAATCTTTGTTCGCCTGGATCCCACATTTTTTTATGCAAGTTATCATCAATTTATGCTGTTGTATGCTGCTTTTCTCCAGGTCTCCATATCCTGTGCTGTCTTGCTCCACTCGTTGCTCTTTCAAAACTTGTCTCTGTCTTCATTTTGCTACTGATTCTACTGCTTCTCTTCCTTGCTGATATCTTCCTCTGAGACACTTTCAACATGATTCTTCTGATTAAATCAATTTCTTTGTCCAATAAATCTTCAGACTGCTGATTTTTTGCTGCCTGCTGAGCTAAGACGGCTTGCTCAGTTCTTACTCCTATGCTTGTTTCCATTCTTACTGCCGCCCAATCATCCATGCCCTCTTGTCTTCTACAATAGAAAACTTCTTCTCTGTTTTCTCCTATCAGCAACTTACTGGACTGGTACATTGTGTACTCCTTTCTGCTATCTTCATCTCTCTGCATCTGCAATTCCCAATTCTGAAATTGAGATTCCTCCTGCACTGAATCTTGATCATTCAGCATCATTTTCAGCAACATAACGTCCTCATCCCATGGATTAGATGTTTCCACAGAATTTTCTTCTTCCTTCATTTGACTGCTCAGCTGAGTCAAATGTTCCTCAGCACCTGCAACAATACCTGCATTCACAAAACACTTGTTAAAATAAAAATCATAAGGCATCAGTGCCTTACTTCCCTCTGCCAGCACCTCAGTATGTTGTTCTAAATTTTCCATCTCAATCAGCACATCAGTATGTTGATCCTCTCTTCCCAAAGAATTCTCTAAAGAATCCTCAAGACTATCAACAAGTCCTTCTTTCACACCATCTGTTTCCATGATGTCTTTCTGCTCTCGTTCACTATACTGAACTCTTTCTTCTGCTACAATCTCCTTGTCATACTCTGAATTCTCCAACAAGTATTCCAACAATGCAATTTCTCTGTGGCATTGCTAAAGCATATCATCATCATGTACCATCCCTGCATTTACACACAACCTGTTAGTTTGAAAACTACTAGTTTCAACAGTCTCAACTGTTGCTTCACTTATCATTGCTTCAGACTAATCCACTTCCTCATTCACAAGAACTCCCTCTTGTACTGCAACATCTTCAAGTACAAACACATCGCTGCTTTCTTCATCTAAGTATTTATCTCCTGAAAGAGTCTTTTCCATACTTGTGACAGCTTCACAAATTGCGCATCCTCCTCAGTAAAACCTGTAATCACATCACAATTGTCAGCTATAAAATTACAAGAGTTTACATTATCTAGCTGATCTGGATCTTCCCAGTAACTCAAGAAATCATCAATGATCTCCTCCTTTGTTTCACCAATGGAAACCTCCACTTTCAACTCAGCTGCTCTGAGTTCTTCATAACTCAACTGTATACTCATCATTTGCTCGAGCTTCTTCAACTCTTCTGTTAACTGCATGTTTATCTGTTGATCTCTTTTCTATTGTAGCCTCTGCCACTTCACTCTCTTCCTCATATTCCAACCATGTCTCTGGTCTTTCGTATTTTCCCGTAACAATTCCATCAACAACTCAAGATGAACCGCGATCTCAACTTTCTCTTTCTCATACTCTTCATCAGTCCACTACTTCAATATGCCATTTTCCTTGGCATCTTTCTCCCTCATTCTACTGTGGCCTCTTTCTGAACCTCTGCTCTCTCCTTTATGACTTTCAGTAGTCATCTCATTCGCCATGAGTTTCTCACCCATGAGTTGCACCAAGCCTCTACAACAGCAAGCTCTCCTGCTGCCACTTACCTCACCAATCCCTTCCTCCGGATCTGGTCTTTTGGTAATCACCGGTCCTCTGCTGGAACCCTTTGAGCATTTCTCCACTGCTCCTTCAGGCTTCTCTCATCTGCAACTTCCAAGAACACACTTGTCCTTTTCATTCAACCTCTGTTGAATCTTTAGGTTCTGCCACATTCACCTAGAATCCCTTGCTGGACTCCTTCATCACTGCACTTCAGCTGTGATCTGCTTCTTCCCGCTGAGACTTTCTTCAACCTGCTTGCAACCTGAACTCTGCAAACAACTTTCAAACCAGAGTCAAATATCATCTGACAACTCACCTTCAAGATCCTGTTGATCTTGCTTCCCTTCTTCAACTGCACTTGCATATCTGTGCTGCAATCTTCATTAGCTTCAAAATCAGATATTCATTCATCGCATGCAATTAACTCAATTCAATTTAAAACTTAAACCTTCACACAGAGCTATTCCAGCTCTGATGCCAAAATTGACGCAGGGTAACCCCTGCAAACCCAGAATCTTTAAACTTAATGTGCACACTAAATTCATTTCACATTTATATTCCAATTTTACTCCCAATATGGGCAAACTCGTAATAACAACATGGAGTCTTTTGTTAATCTTTGTTTATCTCAGACATTCAACTTCATTATCACTTGTGGAAGCTATTCCGAATGCACTGGAGCTGGGTTCAATAAACTTCTAAATCGATTCAAACAGAATCAATTACCTCAATCAAATACGTCTTAACCAGATTTCATTTTATCAATCGGCCTTCAAATTAATTGCTTCATAAACAAAGGTTAATGCAGATTAAGATACCAATGATCAGTTGCTGTGATAATACCTGCGCCCTTCATTTAAAACAACATTTGCACGCCTTTTCCAGCAAAGTTAATATATATTGCCACTCCACAGATCTGGTCAATCAAACGCTTAAACCAGTTCCACTAATCGACAGTTACCAATCGACACCAGCGCATATGGATTTATGTATTCTACATCTACCAACCTTCATGGTTTATTCAATATGAAATTTCCTTCTATTCAGAATCGACTTTGATTTAATTACCGTCAGCGCCCCTATGTTGACCAGACTGAATGCCAATACACATTCGATTTTGGCAATTATCAACAAACCAGATATTAAAACTGGCAATTAACTTACCTTCTCCATTATCGAACCCGACTTTGCTCCATATCAGTGTTGTGCTCGACCTCTGCTTTGAATATCTACATTCAATGAAGATCTAACTCTTCTACCTGTGCGCTTCCATAATCAATCAATTCATTGTTTCCAGCTTCACATAAATGTCGCCCTTGAGTTCTGATTCCTCAGATCAATCATTCATCCACGCATTCTGGTCTTGATTTAACTCGCTTCAATGTTGACTTATGCAAATGCCTCTGCGCCCAGTCTTTCGCTATGACAACTCATATAAACTCTGATTTTATCCTAAAGCCGAATACCAACAAAATGGAATTCCTCCACTCGATTTGCAACAACACTTCTCTGCTCTAATGATGCAATAAATTATGTGGATACATGCCAAGTGATATGAAACACCTCCGATCCGATTTGATAGATTACCAAACCCAATGTATTATACAAATCAATTGATATGGGTTTCAATCTGCTCAAAGGTTCCACTAAGCGGATTCTGTCGATTTCCTGTGTTGATGACTTTATAGTTTACAATTTCAACGATGTCAGGTTTATCTTAACCACAAGAATTCATACAATTTAAATAAGAACACACAGACAACCATCATTTCAAACAAATTCGCAGAAAAGAACAACGTCCAAACTTCACAACTCGTTGTATAACGACGCATTCAATATTTATTAAAATCACAATAAACAGCAGAACAACTCTCGGCCTTTGGCACAATTACATAGTAAAAATGACCCTTGTCAACCGATACAGTTCTAAAACCACACTTTTCATATTAAAAATGAAAATACTTACAAACTTTGTCTTTGGCCAGATATTCAACAGTCATGGCCCTTCCAATTACCCGGAGGCTTACAAACTTTGGCTGTCCAAGCCTCACCTCTCCTCTCTATTCTATTCTACCTGATCTATTTTTTCCTTTGAAGCTCATTAATCTATACAAATTGAATTGAACCAATTTAGGTTCAAATCCCTTTAATCACTCAACAAAGTCCTCAATATCTCAACAAAATCCTAAAATCACTCTTGAATCCCTAAGGATCCTCTCTCACCCAAAATTAATGAAACTAATCTCTAAATTAATATTTAGAAAAATCTCTCATCCCTTTACATCCTCAACTGACCAAATTCTCTCATATTAAAATATAATTTAATCACTCAAAAGCCTATTAATATTTACATAAATTTAATATTTTCTCAAAAACATGAGACCCCTTAGTTTTAATAAATACAAAGTATTTTCCCGAGTCTATGCTCCTGCATCAGTACCAATGATAATATTCAAAACATTGTTTCTGTCACTTGGGTTTTATTTTACACACTTATGAGTTAGTTAGTTTTGAGGTAATTTGTCTTGGCCTTGAAATCAATAACATGAAAAAATATAGTGTTGTTATTGAGATCCTATGTAAATCTATTTCCCTTCGTATCTTTCAGTTTATTTCCAAACTTGACTCCCATGTCATGGTCTTTGAGTTGAAATCACATCTATTCTATGAGGCATCCTCCATTACTTTGTCATTTTTTGAAGCTATATCTCTTGGAATACTGTTTTGATACCATTGAACATGTACACATTCCATGAGACTCCAATACATTATCTATTTACATCGTAGATTGGCATTTTTCACATTAAGTATTTTCACCATGCATATAAGTAGGTATAGCCATGAACATAAAATAAAACATTGCGTAAACATTGTAAGTGAAAAGTATCTCTAGATCCATGCACACACACCATCAAAATCAAAAGTGTCATACATCATATAATCTACATCCAAAAGTTCAAAATGGGGGAAACTGGGTCCCAGGCTCTTAACCCCTTATTTATATGTAGATGGTCATTGTGACCTACATAAAGAACTTATTCATCTCTGTGTTAGTGATAACACAACATGCATGGGGCATTCATCATAGGAGACCTTGGTGGCAAGATGATCATACCAAATGTGGAGGGATTTCATCAATACCTTAAGATTGTACTCCCATATTCAACCCCTCCCATTGCCTCTGAACTCTCATAACTCATCATGTTCCTCCCCCTCTCCTCCTCATAGGCTTCTTGTTCTACTCTCATGGGCACTTATCCTTTGTGATGTTAAGGGGAATGACCTTGAAAACTGTTTGGAGCAACATGTGTGGTCACAAAAACAAATTGTGTTATTAACCATGTACCCAAAAAAACATCAATAGCTCATGGTTCAGTTAGAAGGTGAAATTAATGTGACCATAAACGCCATAGTCTCAGCACAGGATCTCTCTACACAACAAAAGCATGTTAGGTAAATTGACTCAGGGTTAGAGTCAAGGTTGACCAGCTTAAATGGTGGTGGTTTTGGACCACATGGTATTGTATACTCATGGTTTTATACCCATGGTATTGCATGTCATGGAGCCTATAAAAGGCTAATAATACAATCTTGTAACGTAGGTCAGAGAGGTGAGTGGGAAATTCTCACTTGGACAGGTTAGCCAGGGTTTTGGGTGAAGCTAATGAAATTTAATTAGGCTGGGCAGGTTAATTGGTATGCATATTTTTAATATGTTATTGTTTCTAGTTGATTTATTAATTATCTCTATAAATATTTTATTTTTTTTGGTTAATTTTTCTACATTTGGTGTCAAAGCCATATATTGGCTTCAAAGGGGCACTTCTGTTGTCAAAGGTGTATGGTTTGATGAACATATCTTGTTGCAGTGGGCAATGAGAAGATATTTTTATACCTAGATATATCTGGCTCGATTTTAATAAAGATCTATGGGATTATCTAGTGGGCACGTTTGACATCAACACTAATGTGAATCACATGTAGGTAAAGGTTCTCATTTTCTTTTATTTTTTGTGGGTTTCAAATCGAGGTGGATGAGAAGCACACAATATTTTGAAAGGCTTTGGAAGTAAAATCCATGAGGTCTCCTAGAGAAAAGAAGGTGAACATGTTTGGTGATGTCAAGCCCATGGAAGTTTTGCTTGAGGAAAGGGGTCGTGACTCGTATAAGATGGATTTGATGCTGGATAACAAAGTGGATAAGTGTTACTAAATAGATTTTATAAGGTCATGTGAATGGTGGATTCTCATTCCACCAAGATTGTCATGGTCGCAGGTGTGATTTGGAGTCTTGATAACGAGTAGAGGAGTGCCTAGTAGGAAGAGGTGGCAATGAAAGAGAAATTCATTGCCAGCACTAATCAGGTTGATTTGGGTTGATTGCATGGATATGGAACGACCAAAATGCATCATAATTAGGACTATAATCGATCATGGGGCCATGATAGCTCTGGTTGGAAAGGTGGAAATTTCATAGGTGTTGTCATTACTCAAAGAAATGATCTGTTTCATGTTATCAACAACACGATTCTTAGGAATGTTAGTTATGGCCATAGAGATCTCAACTTGAAAGGAAATGATAGTTTTCCTCAAAATGTTAGTTTAATGGCCTCAATTATAAGAAAACGAAGAAATAAAAGTGCTACGAGAAGCATGGTGGCACCAGTGGACTAGTCGTGGTCATGAGCATGGATTTTATGGTAGCATGGATCCATTTTGGGTACATAATTTTTCATTAGTGTTTTGAGGTCATTTACATTCAGAGAAGACATGGAGGGGCAAGAGAGAATATTTAACTTGACATTCCTCCTGTCATTGCTCAATCTAGTCAGGCCCATGACAGATCCATCAAAGCATTTTGTGTTTGTAGCATGGTATCATTGTTGTGATATTCTACTACATGGAGTTGATGTGGTGGTAAACCATGGGAAGAAACAACTAAGAGTCAAGCCTACATACCCTATTAAAATTGTTTTGATGTTTTTTGTGGGCTTAACACAGAAGGTTGATCTACATGTAGTTTTAAAGATTAGATGCAGCCATGAAAGACAAATTCAAATTTAGCTGTGGAAAGGAGAGCATGAGGGAACAATGTGTCAAAGGGGAGAGGATGTGTTATTATAGCAACAAGGGACCAAAAATAAAAATAAAAATTATTATAATGGAGTCATAAAAGTTTATTGCATGTAAATAGGTAGACTATTGTAAGACCTTGAAAGGCATGTGTGATGAGCCTCATCATTGGGTAATTATATGGGCCTTAATTCACCTCCTACCTTAGTCAACCCAACTTTTCTCACAACTTATTACATGTTTTTTATTATGTTTTTTTTATGAGATGAGTTAGAGTTGGATATTATGCCTAGTGGACTAATATGCATTGAATGTAGAATTGAAGGAGAAAATCAAGGAATTTTAGCAAAGACTAAGGTTAAAACTCGAATGGGATAAGGGAGAGGGATTCTAGGAGGTAAATCCTCCTCATTTAATTCTCCCCCATTCAAAAATTCATCCATCCATCCCACCATCTCGGAGTGAAAGTAGCCAATTCATGAGGATTAGAAGGCAGTCGAGCAAGTGAGAGACAAAGAGCTAGTTTATCCCGAGTTTGGGAGCCGAGCCTCCCTAATTTTAAGGAATTCGTTGGGGAATTCAGTTGTATAAGTAGAGAGGCCTATAACCTCATTACGATTCTAATTTTTTTGTAAAAATCTAAGTTATTTTAGAGCTCCAGACTTGTGGAAGTTTCATTGATGTAATTTCCAGTTTTGGTAATAAGAATGAGTTTTGTATAGATAATCTTCGGCAAAATCACATAACCAATCTTTTGGCGACGCGTTTCGAACCAACCAGTGTGGTTCATCGTCAGGACAAGTTGAAGAACCAATCCGGATTAGCTGATTAAATAGAGTGTGCAGAGACTCCAACAGCTATATTCCAACGACTGATTAGCCGTTGGAATATAGCCGTTGGAGTCTCTGCACACTCTATTTAATCAGCTAATCCGGATTGGTTCTTCAACTTGTCCTGACGATGAACCACACTGGTTGGTTCGAAACGCATCGACAAAAGATTGGTTATGTGATTTTGCCGAAGATTATCTATACAATGTTATGGATCACAGAAGTCTAAATTCCTTAAGAATGAGTTTTGTTTTGAGCCAGCGCTGAGTTAACTCAGAGGGCTGAAGCTCTTGGGTTAGGGACCAACCCTACCAACCAAGGCTCCTCTTTATTGTATCTGTATGTTTAGCTTAGTTTCATAGCTTCATTGTTAATTTGTCTTTAGATGTATTTTCATTGCAAGTACTATAGATTGGACTGGTTGTTTATTAGTTTGGTTCCATTTCTGCCTTACCTCAGTAGCCGGTTAGCAGGGATAATAGGAGCACCACAAGGCTATCAATAGCTGTCTTGGCCTCATTTCCTCCTTTGGGATCATGATTTGAGGAAGGGAACCTTATGCAGCCCCAAAAACAGAGATTTCTATTTCTTGTTTGAGTTTTAGAGTTTACTGTAATTAAGTTAGCATTTGATCCATTTTGCAAAGTAAGATTTTATTGCCATCTCTTCTATCTTCATTCTTGCAGTAGATCTCATCCATGCTTTCATTCCTTCTAGCAAATTTCCTCATGCATAATGTAGGAATTTAGTTCATTAATTATTCTTTTCTACCCTATGAGAATGCTTCTTGTTTACACAGCTTTTTGGAAATTACAAATGTTTTCTGTAAGTGCTTCAGGAGTAGAAAAAGACTTCATAGCCAAAAACCACCTTCCACTTCATCTACCGTAGCCATTTCTTGTTTTCACCATTGCCTTCACTAGTTTTCATCATTTTACATAGAAATTCTTCCAAGCACATTGAGCAAATCCAACCATCTTCTATCCATGTTGATGAATTCTAGGTGATCCTAGACCTTTTCTCACTTCATTCCACCCATCTACCACCTTCCCTAATCCTTCCATCACTTCCAACACCTCCCATTTTTCTCTCAGCTGTATCCTATAGAAATACAAGGAATCCTGTAGGTTTCTAGTACATCCTATAGTGGCCTGTTTTGAGGCTAAACTGAAGGAAAACCTCTAGGAAGCCACCAAAGGTCACGAAGGGTCTCCTACACCATCCAACCATCTCCTAAACCTTCCATCCATCCTAAAACATCCTTAAACCACTAGCCACATCACAAAAAGAAATTAGTTTCCATACTTGATTTTGCATGAAAGGAACAAAAAGACAAAAATAGATTTATCTTAGTCCCTTTACTTGCATAGTAGTGATGTTTGATGCTTTTTACTTCCATTCTTAGATAGTAGAATTTGGTTCATGTTAATTTAGCATTATTGCAAAGCATAGTTTCTTAGCAATTAATTAGGAAATGGTGTTATTTAGCATTGAATTTCAGTCTTTTTCATCATTGCAGTAGAGTAACTCTCCCTTAGAGTAGATTTCCCTTTCTTCCATCAAGAAACCAAGCTTCTTCTGAATCCATAGAATTCTAGCTTGAAAATCCTAGTGGTCTCTCGCCAACTGAACAGTGACAAAAGGTAGAACCATCACTTTTACTTGTGTATACAACCCTGTCACCTCCAATTTTGTACAAACCCCGGGTTGATAAAGTAAAGTTGGTAGCCCAGGAGTTGCAGCATTCTTGTTGCAATACTGGTGCTCATGACTTGTTGGCACCATTATAGGGGAGGTGTCTGAGTAATATGTGGTTACTGCTCTTTTTCTTCTATTTGTTGTCTCTAATATTCTCCCATTAGTTTATTTCTGCAAAAGTAATTTAGTTGCTTCATTTTTCATTCTACATTTGTTGCTTTCCTTTCCATTTTGCAAGCAAGATTTCAATTCAACAAGTAGTTTTTTTCAGTCAGTCAGTAGTTTTCATTCAATCAGCAATTTCAATTCTGCAAAGTACTTTCCAATTTTGGAAAAACAAAAAACCAAACCAAAAACATTTCCTTTCATGCCTTGTAGGAATAGGGATAACTTAAGGAATTCTTTTGCAAATACCCCCACTGCATCAAACAAGCAACCTTCCCTCTTCTTCGATGGCTGTGAACTGGAGGAACCCTTAGGTGAGCAACCTGACATATTTGAAGAACCTACAGGGGAAGAAGAAGAACCCATTCCTACTGAACCAATGGCTGAAAAAAGAAATGACAGAGGGAATAGAGAGAGAATTGAGGGTGCTTTCCCCATCTGAGAAACCAATGGGGACACTAAGATAAAAAATATAAGCCCCTCTGCCCTACCTCATTTCCATGGCTTGACCACAGAAGATCTCAACACTTTCCTATTTCAGTTTGTTGTTATATGCCGAACATATGACTATATAGATGATGAGCAGAAGGTAAAACTATTTCCATCTACCCTCAAGGATGCAACATTGCACTGGTTCATGGGTTTAGCTAGGGATAACATCAAAACTTGGGCTTAGATGCAACAAGCCTTTAACAACAAGTACCGCGACTATTGTAGGTCAAAGGATACTAAAGAGGAAATTTCTAGGATGACCATATGCAATGATGAATCCCTACAGGATTATGAGGGAATATTCTAGCTTAGTTACAAGAGGGCCAGGTGCACACTTGACCTTGAGTCATTGAAGCTGGTCCTGCTTATGAGAGTAAGGGAAGATCTTCTAGATACAAAACACTTGTTAGCAGGAGGAGATATCTACCAATTACCTTATGAGGATATCAAGACTGTCTGTAGAAACCATTCTAGGGCATCTAAGAAAAAGGGTAGGGGTAGTCAACCTATGGTCAGTACACCCTGTTCCAAATCATATATCAAGGGTGAAATTTGAAACATGATGGAAGATTTCAAGAGGGAGATGTTGCAAACCCTTTCCTTACAAATGGACACTATACACATTAAGAGAAAGCATGAGGAAGCATAGAGAGCCTTGGTTTCTGTCCTAGATGCACTAGGAGGCACCCTAGGAATTAATTTCCATTGAATTCTATTGAAATTCACTTAGTCTATGAAGAAAACCACTCCACAGACAAGTGTCATTATTTTCCTAGACTCAAAGTTGTATATCAAGGAGCTGAAGGGGTCACTGAGCAACTCTACTACATAAGCCAAAGGAAACCTCATGGGCCTAGGCGATACCAGCAAGCATGTAAGGGTCATCCCATGCATATTACAGCCCCAACCAGACCACATCCATACCTTCTTGGGGACACCCTGCTCATCCTTCCTGGTCTACACCTCCTCCTTGGTCCTTTGAATCTAAATGTCACTCCCAGCTAACCAACCAGTGATTTCAACCATATTCTCTGCCACAACTTGAGTGGAATGCCCCGCCCCAGGGGTGGAGGCCCCAATACAATAATCACTACAAGAAAATACGTCATTGGTGAGGTTCATGCCTGTGACAGCCCTTTAAGTTCCGTCACCAATGTCACATATGGTGACGGTCTTTAAAAAAGTGTTGTTGTAAGTGTATATAGTGATGGTCCTTTAAGGTTTGTCACCAAATCCATTTTCAATGAAACTTTTGGTGAGTGTCGTTAAAGGCTCGTCACTAATTATCTCTTTGGTGACACTTTTGGTGAGGGTCGTTAAAGTCCCATCACTAATTCTCTCTTTGGTGACACTTCTAGTGACGATCTTTTATTGACCGTCATGTTTTTGATTACTTTTGGTGACGGTCAATAAATGTTCATCATCATTGATCATTCCAATGAGTTTTTGATGATGCTTCATGCCTATGACAAAACTTTAAGGTCCGTCACCAATGTCGCATCTGGTGACGGTATTTAAAAAATCGTTGTTGTAAGTGTATATAATGATGGTCCATTAAGGTTTGTCACCAAAACCATTTTCAATGACACTTTTGGTGAGGTTCGTTAAAGGCCCGTCACTAATTTTCTCTTTGGTGACACGTTTAGTGAGGTTCGTTAAAGGCCCATCACTAATTCTCTCTTTGGTGACACTTCTGGTGACGATCTTTTATTGACCCTCACCAATGGTATTTTTGGTTACTTTTGGTGACAATCAAAAATTTTTGTCATCATTGATGATTCCAATAAGTTTTTGATGACGCTAAGTACTTGTTACTATATTTTTGTCAAAAGATAATGATTTAAGATCATTTTTGTGGAGTATTTTTTATTATGTGTCCAATTTCATAGTGGTTATAATAGTCGACAGCCATTTTGTTAAGAAATAATTAGTGTGTATCATTTCCCTAAAGTCATAAGAATATAGTTTTCCTATGAGTCAACACATGATTCATCTCTCTTAGGTTTATTGTCTAGCAAATTTCCTTTAAATAAAGTTCCACTAGTGTGTGTAGGAACTATATTATTTAATACAGAATCAAGCTCTGTCAATTCTATTAATGAGAGAGATCTAGAACTCTTCAACACTCATTGATCGAGGTCTGGATGTGACAAAGGACCCTTCCAAGATCTTTTACTTTCGTGATGTGTTAAATTTCATTTTTAAAAGAACTTAAACGAATACATGTGCATGTTGTAAAGAAGAAGGAACATGACAATCATCAGCACATGAAAACATAAGCCGTTGATAACAGAGTTCGTCCAGGAGGGACTACGTCTCCGGGCCCCGGTGTCAAGATGGTGTAGGTTACTGCATTAAGTGCTGTCAATAGTGATGATGTACATAAGAGATGATGTCGCTATCGTACAAAGAAATTTCCCTCATGCAAGAGTGGCTCCAAGAGATGTTCTACTATAGGAACTCTCAGTCAAAAGGACTCATGCATGATGATAATGAACATCCCGCCAACATGGCATAAAAGGGATTTCAATGCAAACATACATGGTGAAAACATGAGTATCCCATCAACATAAAGACAAAGGTATCTCAAACAAAACATGACAAATAATGACAATAAGTACATCACAAATGATTCTGCATCACATCAGGCAGGAATCATGAAAGCAAGTATGAAAACAAGATCCCACATCAAACATCAAACAGGGATTTGTGTAGCACAATGCATAGAAAAATAAGTACATGAATAGACTACATATACCTCACATCCAAGGGCCATCTGAAGAAAAAGATGTCAAACTGATGAAGTTGTTCGTACCATTGATCTCGCGGTGTCAAATCTCATGGAATGACAACTTGCATGTTGAATGCTGACACCTACAATCAACTTTGAAAAGTGGCTAAAAAATGAAATTTGAAAATGTAAAATTTGAACACACCATCAGATTTGTGGCATCGAATAGTGCAAAATCGACTGTCAAATTTCTGAATTCTGAGAAAGTGGAAATCTGTGGCTCGAGGAATTAGATTCCCCCTAGATTCCTTGAGGATTCCCTCCTCCAAGTCCTCTACAAATCTGCTTCTCAAATCAAGAAACTGACTACGCCATGGGGTTCGTGTCGCCAAGAGGTGTAAGATCGACATAAAATTTGTCCAATTTGGACACTGCAAAAATTTCACCCTCCTAGAAATTTTGCTCAATCAAGGTTCCACCTGCAATAAATTAATTAAAAAAAATTGCGTCTCGGTTTCCATGCTCACTCCTGGTTCCTATATGTCTGGGTGCACTAATGAAATGACAGGTTAATATAAAATTTTCAGACGGAGTTACCAACAAATCCGTTTGGGCAGATTGGTAATAATAACGATTAGTTGAGGAGGGGTCAAGTGGTCAAACCCCGCCCCTCCCATTTTAATACATAATTGTTTTTTTCATAAACCGCATGTATGTTTTTTTCAAGGTTGGATCTACATTGGGCGGTCTACCCCATACCCTCCACATTAATTTTGGCATTGTTGGTTTAATGGCAGCATTGTTTGGTTTGCATTAATTTTTTTTGGCGCTGTGTGGTTGTTGGTGCGATGTTCATGGTACATGGTACGTACCATATATGGGGCCACCCGGTGGGGGCCAGCCCACGTGGGCTGGGCGGGTTCAATCCCCACCAACCCTGCATTAAATCATATGGTATACGGTTAGAGTTAATGGGATGTGGGACGAGTCCACAGGAGGTGGCCTGCCCACCCCTTTAATATATATTTAACATTGCAATAAGGTTACGGTGGTGTTGACTGGGGGTCTGGCCGGGTGATGGCCGCTGACCCATAAAAAATGCATTTTTCGTTATTTGATGGGGTTGAGCCAGCGGGGTTCATGGCCCATTGACCCCTTTAATAATAAAATTTTGTTAATGTAGTTTTAGGGGTAGTGGGGGTGTTGGCCTGACACCACATTATATTTCCTTTTACGGGTGATTTTCAATTCTTTAGAAAATAAGGGATATTGGGAAAACTGACAAGGCCAAAATTTTGACCACTTTTCGGGAGCTATGTTTCATGCCCCGGGTTGGTCAAACTGTAGGACACTTAAACTTGGTCCACAACCCAACTTTGACCAGAACTTTTACTGCCTCGTTCTCCCTCATACGAGCTCAGATTGACGAACCGTTCACACCACCACAATCAGGACGACAAGATCTACGCTTTGGTCCTAGTTCGATAGCATTCTTATCACTTTGGTTTTTGAGATTTCATAAGGCCTCTTTGTCCTTTGTGTGTCTCTAGAACCACCTAGATCACTCATGGCACACCTTAACATGCTTTGGAATAGTACACTAACATTCCTTGGCACCTCACATGTTTTGGAACATTGTTGTACCTAGAACATATTTGTACCTAGAACATCTTGCCATGAGTAGGACACCCAAGCACATGTTGGCATGCCCTAGCATAGCATAGCACTCCCCTTTCACGTGTTGGCATTCCCTAGAACACCTTGGCATAATATTGCATTGACAAACATTAGCATTGTGCACACAATGGAACTTGGCATGTATTGGAAGATATTCTTAGTGTGCCTAGCATGTCCCTTTTGAAAAAAGATAAAGTCCCAACCTATTAACCCTCATGTGTTCATTTCCTTGCATTTTAGCTTGGTTATTCCTTTTGTTGCCTTGAAACTCCTTGACGCATATTGGCATACTCTGGCACCCTACATATCCTAGCATGTCTTAGCACTTGGCATGCCTTGGCACTATTTGGCACATGTTAGCACACCTCGGAACTACCTGGCACACTCTAGCACTTCTTGGCGTTCCCTGGCATGCCTTACCCGTGCTTAGCAAATTGTTATCCCTGTTGGCCTTGTCAAGGAGATTCTCAAGGTGGAATTTGACTTTGTTAAGCTAAAACTCCATGTCATTTATTTCCATGGAAATCCTCTCTTCAAAGGTCAATTCTTCCATTGGTAGCTTTTGTTCTCTTTCCCTCTGAACTGCCTTCCTAAGACCCATTGTCCTTCGTCTCTTCCTTGCCACATGTCTTTCATGCTACTTAGTGTCCTCATGTTCCACCACTGCCTTGCCTTTCATCTCTTGTTTCCTGGCTTTGAATTGCTCTTTCTCCATGACTAGTTGTTTTGCCTTAAGTTGATTTTTTTCTTGCTCAAGGAATGAAATGATGAATTTGGCCCTTTCCAAATTGTTTTTGAGCTCCATGATTTGATAATACTTCTCTATGATGACTTGTTTTATGGTTTTATGCTCATCATGTTCCTCCAAGTCAACTAGGTCAAATTCATACTCAATGGACTCCTCATCATGCAAAGAAGCCTCATGATGTGATGGTGATCCTTGTTCTGCTGATGTACTGGGCTTGGCCCCTTCCTCAATCTTAGGAGCAAACACAAGGCTTCTACCTCTCTAATATGTCTTGGTCACCTCAAGCCTAGGTGCCTTGGAAGCCTCACCATGTTTTCTTGATGACCCACCTCCATGGGTTGTATTGACATGGTTTGGTGTTGGCTTGATGAAGTGGTTATATGCATTTTCAAGGCTGCCTTGATGAAGGTGTCCCATGTCATGTTCTTCTCTTTCAACTAATGGAGTACTATAACCTTTATCAGGCTATGGTGAAAGAGGTTGGGATAATGCACTTTTCCTTTCAATTGCACCATTTCAGACATTTTGGTTAGTCTCATATACAAGTAGTTGGACAAATTTAGAGACTTGGCAGCTGTAAAGTGCATGAGAAATCTTATGTGGTATTGATATAGCTTAGAAAATCTGCCCTCACATGTGAAGAACTTCACGACAACCTTAATGGGAAAACGTGTGAGTGAGCTCCTTTGTATTGTGATTTCCAGTATGGTTTGTACTCTTCTAGGTCTAGGTTCATGCCTTTGAACCAATTTTCACCATGGTTTGGTATGCCTGTAGCTTGAGAGATGGAATCCACTAAAAACATGAAATAAATCCCTGCAATGGTGATGTTGTCTCCCTTCAAGGTGAGGGAAAATATACCTGTGATATGCTCATGGTAACCTACTACCTGCACTCTTTGAAAAAACCCTAAACAATTGACATCTTCAAAGCATTTCATGACAAATGGGGAGGAGGTGATTTCATTGCAATTAGAGGGCTCAAACCTCAGTATCTTTCTTGCCTTTTTTTACTTCCTCTTCTCTGATGGTGATGAGTCAGGCTCCATACTTCAAACCCTAGGTGAAAAGCAAGCAAAAACAGTGACTACAACTACAACTACAACAACTTAACCAAGTTATAGTTACTACAACTAGACTATGCCTTGTTCACCTAAGAACTGCCTATAACACATCTTAGGCTACTCATGTCCAATCTCAACTCATCCCACTTAACAAGTTACCAATTCAAGGCTCACGTCCATCCATGGTCATAAAACAACTAAGAAACACATTTTACATCTTGACATGCCATAGCACATGGCACACTTAATAGTCCCTTAGCCCTATGTGGCGAGTGTTAGCATCCCCTACATTTCTTCTCATGATTTGCACTCCCTATCACACCCTAGCACTCTTTGACATGCCCTGGCACTCTAGCATGTCTTGGCACTGCCTAGCATATAACCTGTTCACTCCCTCCTTAGAACACTTGGAACTCATTAACACTCCCTATCACACAATCTTATCTCTTCATTTCCTTGCATTTTGAACTAGTTCTCCCTTGTGTTTTTGTGGCACGCATTGACACACCCTAGCACATGGCACATCTCGGTATGTTGCCTTGGCACTCTAGCATTCCTTAGCACTACCTATCATATCTTGTTGCTCCCTCCGTAGCCCACCTAGAACTCACTAACACTTCCTGTCACACACTATTATTCATTCATTTCAATGTATTTGAAGCTAGTGATCCCTTTTGTTTCCTTGGCACTCCATAACGCTCCATGGAATGCATTGGCACACCCTAATAGCTAACATATCATGGCATGTTTCCCTAGCCTCTAGAATGCCTTAGCACTACCTACCATACCTTGTTACTCCCTCAACAATCCTATATCTCACTGACACTTCTTGTCACAAACTCTTATTTGTTCATTTGCATGCACTAATTTGACCTAGTGCTCCCTTGTGTTTCCCTGGCACTCCCAAACATGTCCTAGAACACAACATTTAGATGGCCACGTAATAGACATAAGGATGTTAGTACTGTGAAATTCCAAATGGGAAAACCATCATTTGATGGGAATTTTATTATGCTCAAGAAATTGCTAGAAAGGCTGAGATATGCAATATAATCAAAGTTTTTGGTGCATTCTTACTCACTGACTCCCTATCACACACATGTTGTCTAAAGAGGCACAAAAAGTGTGAAATGCAACTTAGAAAGGTTGAGATATGAAATCTAATCAATTTTTTTGGTGCATTCTTACTCACTAACTCCCTATCACACACACGTTGTTTAAAGAGGCACAAAAAGTGTGAAATTCAGCTTAAGGTCTGCAATTGATTAGTAATTTTACCTAAGGATATGTGGAAGACATCCTTCAAGTTGTGATGAGGACTACTTGCATGGCCACTGATGACATTAAATGTTACCAATTATGGCCGTGCAACATTCATGAGATGATGAACAAAGTTCTACAACCACATCTTTACTCAACTCTGATTGTGTACTTAGGCATTCTGCTTTTCAGCCGGACCTAGGATGAATAAACCAAGTGTTTGTAGCACGTGACATGTTATTTGTGAACATGAAGAAGTGTGCATTTGGGTAGAATAAAATTGATTATATTAGACTTTTTTGTGAACCATGATGGACTAAGCATTGATCCAATGAAGTTTTCAACCATTTTTATTTGGCCACCACAAAAGATCAACCTTGACCTACAATATTTCAAGCAAATTTTGAACTATCTTAGGAATTATATTGCACAGTTTCCCCATGACATGCATCCTCTCAATGATTACAACCACTTAGGATATGAAATTAGAAGATTACTAAATTTTTTCTACAGCTTGGTTTTAGGGATCCTAACATAAATCACAATATTTATGGTTACATGTGAATGTTGTAGTTCTCTTAATTTTGATTCATGTAGATGATTGATTATCACTAGAAATAATGGTGATTCTGTTTACGTCTAAAGGCACAAATGAAAGATACATTTGAAATGACTAACTTAGATCTGTAGCATTTATTTCTTCGCATCAAAGTTATGCAATTGGGTGATAGTATCTTCATTTTTGAGCCAAAGTATGCTTTGGATATCCTGAAGATATTTAAAATGGATTATCTGTAAACCTCATTCTACTCCATTTCAATCAGAAGCTAAGACGACTAAGGATTGTGATTCTTTGAAAGTCAATTGGTTGGTAGTCCCATTTATTTGAATCATAGTCAACATTATATTGCCTTCACCATTAGTCGAGTCTCTAGGTTCATATAGGGTTTTATGGAAAGCCATATGAAGATTTCAAGGAGGGAGTATCAATATATCAAAGCTACATATCAAGTTCTAATTAAGTATTCAACAAAAATTCAAATCAATTGGTCAGATATACAAACACTAATCTATAAACAAGGGAATTATACTATATAATCCTCATTGGAAATAAACATTGCAGTCTAGCCACCACCCATTTTACCAACACAAATCCTATGTGGAAATAAACAATGTAATCTTCTTTGTCTTCAGACTTGCTCACTGCTTGGTTTACTTTGCATGTGGTGGCCAGACCGCTGCCAACTAAATTCCCAAACTGTGTTTATGGTAAAGGTTTAGCCCAACACTCTAATACTGCCAACCAAACAAAACTCTATTTACTACACAACACTCTAATAATCCCAACCACACCAAACTCTATTTTCTACGAACAAATAGCTATAACTATGCCCAATCACAAAACCAACAATCAAAATAGATGTAGACATATCCCAAGCATTTTGTTAAGGAGTCAAGCCCAACATTGTAACCATTTATGAATCTACTCATTTACCTATGTAGTTGCATATCTGAATTTTCCAATGTGGTTGTTGTAATAGATGACATCAAGCATATACTAAGACCTACAACTATAGGTGTAATGCCAACAAATGCATAGGATTCCTATGCTCAAACAAAGTATCAACTTTTGTATGATGTTATAATATGTGGGATACAAAACATTCAAGAAATTAATTTAACCTAGAAATCATTCCAATAGCTAATTTGTGGAGTACCACCAGCTAGCATTGCAATTAGGTTTATTTTAATTTTTAGATAGCCACTAGGGGGTGTGTTCTTGTCACCAACCTCCCTCCTGTTCAGATCACAAGAGAGCTTAGAAGGATTGAATGGAACCATCAACAAACCTTGAATCAACATGAACCATAAGTATATCATAAGGAGAAGAGGAAATGAACCCATGATTAAGAGAAACATAAGATATGGTAGCATTTGATTCTTTTATGGTACTGTCATACAGGAAATTTTCATGACACTATGACAAACAAGTCCGGAAATCTATGTGGCTCTATGACGCTTCTCTATGGTTCATAACACATTTGAAGTATTATATCATCGTGGAATGAAAACTCTTTGCCATATATATTTTTGAGAATTACAAATGTTTCCAAGGAGATCTACATAAACATGGCATCCTGACAAATTCAAGGAATCCAAGGCAGCCAAATTTTATGAAGATGATGGATTGGCAAATAACTAGATAGTGGTTTGAATTAATAAAACAGGATAAAGGAATACGGCTTGTTGGTTAATATTTGTAAGGACCCGCACTTATGGAGCAACAACCTAGTCTAAGCATTAATAAACCTTGATTATTGCAAGAATATTTCCATTATAATTAGTGATGGCGATATTATGCCTTGGGGTGATGCAGTCATTTAGAAAGCATTGTGAACATGATGATCACAGTGAGGTCCATGTTGAAAACATGGACACCTAGTCAGTTGAAATGACAGGCTGTAACTACATGCTTTTATATATAATTTTTTAAATGTTTTCAGCTTGGCACTCGGCTAAGGGTTTTACAATTCTAAGATATGATTTTATTTTTCTTTTTGTCCACATTTCTAGGATGGAACTTCAAATTAGTTTGAGGGAGGAATCATTCCTATTGGCATCTCTGTAAATTTTCTTACCATTTAGGGTAAGGAGCTCCAAGGAATTGTGGTTAGACATCTTGTACCTGTATCTATTTGGCAAAGATTTGAACTCAATTCAAGTTATTTCCCTCATACAATTTGGAGAAGAATGGCCCATGTGGCGTGAACCATTGGAGAAAGGATTCCATGGGAGGAGTGACTAGCCATAAAACTTTCCCTTTGGGCATGAGAACTTCCAATTGGTAATAATCCAAACAATTCTAGAATTTGGCATCTCACACCCATTGTTTCTTGAGAAAGAATGCATGCACAATAATCCTATAACCATCACTTTCTCTTCTTGATGCTTGTGTTTCAGGACTGTATAGAAAATTTGTAGCAGTGGTTTTACTAATTAGAGCTAGGAAACATAGAGCATGTTTTTCCACATTATAGGAAACAAAAAGCATGCAATTATCTTGAATGCCATTAGCAACCTCTGGATGTAAAGGAAAATCTAAAGGCACTTTACGTATTCAAAATAGGTCCTTGGCATTAGAGAAAGTTTCTTATTCCAGTGAAGGTTGTTCTAACTTCAACAATATTTTATGATGTTAAGGGGTTTGTAAGGTTCATTTCTTCAAATTGACTCAATTTTGAATCAACTTTGGACGACGATTAACTCCATGAAGATATATAACAACCAATTAATTTCATATCCCTTGACCAGATCTACATGTTAGTACAATGTATATGACATATCCAAACTAATAACAAACCAAAACATGCTATGGAAGACATACAAACCAGTGATCTCTGATCCCTGTATCTTTGAGGAAATATCAATTCAATCAGTTTCTCTAAGGCATCCGAAGGTTACATCTCCCTATGATGTACAAATTCACTATGACAACATACTTCTAAAATTCAAGGTGGTTATGTTGACATTACTGAAGACGTCCAAATTCAGTAACTCTTCTCTGTTGAAAAATGTGAGTTCTTATGGACATCTCCTATGGACGAAAAAATCATATGAACAATTGAAGACCTGATTTGGCATATTATTTGTCATATTGGGAAATTAAACCACCCGTTTCATGTTAATTCATAACAGATAAATGAACACCTATTTCAGAGAAGATAAATGAACTTGCATTGCTAAAGACACCTATTTCAGAGCAGATATATGAAATGAACTCGCATTGCTAAAGACCGAGCTCTTCAATTTCTAAATTTTTTAAATCCAGTTTTTCTCCAAATTAATTAAATATGAAAATTTTGACCAATTTAATAGTGTAAAGTTGAGATCTATTTAAAATCATATAAATTAACTACAAACAATTCACTGTTATAAAATATAGATTTATTTTTTTAATAAACTTAATGTTAAAATCTATCTAAAATCACAAAAAAAACTTCAAATAATTCATGATTATAAAATATAAATTTACCTCTTTTCATTTCCTCTCCTCTCCTTTATCACATCCCATAACCCCTAATGTGTTTAATCCCTTAGCCAAGGGGGCCCAAGGGTGTAGTTGTAGGGGCATTGGGACCAAATTTGGGGGTTCATAACATTAGGAAAAGTGGAGTGGAGAAAAAAGGTTGTGGGGAGGTATGTTATGGTGTATTGAACGGTGCAAGGGGACACAAGGGTAGCATGGATAGTAGAAATTGGAGGTAAAATCATGGTTTACTAAGATCTATAATCCTAACATTCTAGAATGAGAAGGGGGCTTAGGACTTGATTTCATAGGTTCTAGGGGACCTAAAGGGAAGGTAGCAAGAGAAATTGATAGGGGAACCCCCAAAAGTGGTGATAAGGGGATTAGGAGTCCAATTATCACAAACCATAATCCCTTAACCCATAACCACTAAATTCCCTATCCCCTTAACCCCAATCCATAATCGCTTAACCCCTGCACTCACAACTCATAACCCATAACTCCCTTGACTCATTAAATCTTAAGACACTAACACCTAACCTATAATATATAAACCAACTCCTAAGCCACAAATCTTTATCCTCTTAACCTATGGCCCTTAACCCCTAACACTTCACCACCTAAACACCTTAACTGCTAACCCCTTAACCATTAACACCTAAATCCCCTAAATCTTAAGTCCTTAACCACAAAACTCAATTTTGTCAAGGTATAATAATATACATAGGAGAAAATAAAATGATATTATCCACGTCAATGATTGAAATAGCCTTAAATTAGCCACGAGTGGTGAGCGAGGGGGTGAATGTGGGGCATTATTAAATTTACATCAAGTTTAAATTCCTTTTACATTGTGAGGTTGTTCTCCAATAGGTTTGAAGCATCACCACAATGAAGTCTGACACATTTTTGTGGGGGAACGATTGAAGTTGTAACACAATTCAAGTGATTTACACCAACTCCAATGTAAATGACATCATTTTATGTTTGTGTCAGGTTGTTAGAGAGGTTAATTATAGAAAATACATTCAATGTACTTGGATTTCAGCTTTTCAGTGTCTCAACTCTAACATGGATTTGTACCAGGAACACTTCATGAAAATGAAAGGGGGTCTTTTTGTTTAACCACATACACACAACTAGAGTTCTGTATGTTGCCCTTCAGATCCCCCTTGGTGCGTTCAAAGTGAATTTACATTTGTGTCAAGTTGAAACTAATCATAATTACCTTCCTCTTCTTAATAACATCCTATTTTCACTTATGAAATTGTGCTTCCAAATATGTGAACTCAAAAATAAAGCACACTTTAAAATACATGAATGTATCAAAACATGTGAGAAGTGAACCCTTACCCGAGTCTTCCTTTGTTGGAAACTTGGGATTTTTGTCACAAGATATCTCCTCTTCTTTGGAAAGAGGACATAAACAAACTTTTTTATGTTTCTAAATGGAGTACCCTTCACCTATGTCCTTCTCCTTTACACCATGTGATACAAATGCCAATTTTCTTATTCTTGGCTATGGTGTTCTTCTTTTATACATGTGATCCTTGACTATGCCATGAAATCCTCCAAAATCTTCTTAAAGGATGGGAACTCCTCTTCAGGCATGAAGCTAGTGGAATGTGACAAGTTATCCAAAATTCACCCAAATATATAATTTGTGCCTTGGGAAATGTGAAAGTTACCCTTGGTGGAAAAACATGCATAAATATTGGTGACCAAGTGCCCTAAATGTGATATGTTGCCACTTGTCAATTGTGCCTCTTGTTGATGATGAAACCGACACTCTAGTTGTGCAAGGCTCACAAAGTGTCACTTTGCATCAACTCAAGGTTGTTGCCATTGTCACCTTAGCAATGAATATTATCACTTTGGATTAATTATTGAATCCTAGGGGTGTCCCAAAGCAAAAATTTATGGGGTCTTTTATGTGACTAGATCACTAGCATTGAAAACCATCTTTACATTGGATGGTTTAACATCTTGATGATCCCTACCTTATTAACCACAACTTTTGTATTCATTATTGCTTTCATCACAACACCTCCAATAGATATTGATGGTGTTCATGAACCTATTTCTAGTTGTGATAAGGGGATTAGGGGCTCCCTTATCACATCCCATAACCCCTAATGTGTTTAATCCCTTAGCCAAGGGGGCCCAAGGGTGTAGTTGTAGCTTTGTCATATGAACCCATGTGAAGCAAGATGGAATCAAAGTTCATTGAAAAACTAATGTTATGAACACTCCCACTCACCCCCTTCTCGTGCCACCTTCCACCAACCCCCACACTCACTCTCCACCCACCCGCTCCGCACCCCACCTTCCCCAACCCCACCCCTTAGGGTTGGTAATTTGAAATGAGCATAACTTTTTCGTTTAAAGTCCTTTCTTATTGATTTTTTTCCTTCTAATTTTATTTTTTGTGGTTTATTTAAGCATATTTCACTATATTCAACTTGATTTCTTATAGAATTTATGGAAATTCGTTTTTAATATTTGTATCATAAATTTTCAAGAGACATAACTATTGCATTTGAGCACCAATGTGGATGTCATTTTTTTAAATGGAATAATTTTTCAAGAAATTAATGTTATGCTATCAAATTATATTTTTAAAGACATTTTACTTGTAGATTGTAATATTCTCAATCCAAATAAAATCATAATTACAAGTATCAATTATCTCATCTCATTTAGACTTAGTATGCACACTCATAAAAATGTCAATCTCTAATGATATCTAGTGTTCTTTTTAAGAAGTTGACATTTTAGATATAATGTGGAAGAAATTGAAAATTAAGCGCCAATCAAATTTAAACCCACCAATATACAAATACCTCTCAACCCTAATAGTTTTATTCAAGATTTCTATCATTGAACATGCTCCATTTTTTATCCTCGTTTACTATGCTCTTCGCGGGTAATTAATTATTAATTTGATTTTTTTTCTTTCAAGATTTTATCCAAGGGTTTATATTCTGATTGGAGATTTTATTCAAGGGTTTCTAACATGACTACAGGCTTCACAGGCAGAGAAAAACCATGATGCCTTGATCACAACACATGGGCATGTTGTGCGCAACAATAAAATTCCCTATTCAAACAGCACGTTGGGTGGTTCTGGATCCAAGCCAAATGCATAGCAGTTTGATAATGAAGGGATTGGTGTGGACAGGTTCGTAGGCACACATTACAAAAGAGTGACACAAAAAACACTTATTTTTCGTTGAAGGTTGAAAGCAAAATCCTTTCATTCTGCCTTTTCTAGGTATGTGATATCTTGACCTTGAACTTCACTTTAACTAGGCGTAATTTTATTCTGAATACAAGAAATCTCTCTAGCTAGTTGCCTTCCTTTCTCACCGATTCTCGCTAAGTGAGGTCGAGATATAGATCGAGGTCAAGGGTAGTAAGTCAAGGTTCATTCATTTCTTGTCTCAGTCTGGGGTGATTCTCTCAGCAAGCAGCCTCGGGTTCGACCAGCCTCGGTTTCAACTAGCAAGCAGCAAGCAGCCACCCAAGATTAGTGTATGTCACCTCATGTTCTCATGTTTTCTCTTAGCTGGCGTATGTGGCCTAGCCTTCTTCCTTTTGCTGCCTATAAATAGGCAATGGGGCACAACGAGGCTCATCCTTCCTATGGGGTTTCTACCTAAAATGATGTTGAATCTTCGATTCAGGTTACACACAATAGAAGGAAACAGACCTACCATCCCTCAGAGATCGATACAAATAGGTTATAGATTAAGGAGAACCAATAGACCATGTTGGTGTTTCGAATGAAGACGTAGATAATGGGAATGTGGATCTCTTGCTCTTGGGTCCATAAACGCTATGGGATAGGGTGGATGAACTTGGTGAACCACTGAACTCGAATAAGGTATTTCCCAGCACCCATTTTTAGCATTATCTGTTATGCTACTCGAGGAATCATTTTATTCTAGATGAGCTTTTAAGAGATCTTGGAGTTTCTGATTTTTCTCTACTATATGCAGTAATTCGACTAGAATCATTTGTTGAACCTCTGTTCAGCCCAACATTCTCCAACTCATGTTCATGAAGAGAAAGCTCATGATCAGTAACCTCATGAACATGGATCTGGTGCTCCTAGTGCGTGCATTACAATCCCAAAAATATCACATCTCCCCTGTAGTCTAAATCAGAATGCGTCAAATCACCTTAATAAGGGATGGTATGATGTTTAGCAATTTTTCCTTCAAGATAAAATTATATATAGAATGATGTAAAGGTTCTCAAAATTCCTCCCCAGACCACTGTGGATTACCAGGAAAAAAATAGTTTTTTTGAAGGAGAAGAGCCTAGAATAGACTGAAAAGGAGGGAGGACAATGAGTTGGCTGCTAAAATTTATCTTATGTCCATTTAGAAGGGAGTCTAAGAATCGAAACGTTGGAATTGAAGAAGTTCAATCACAATCCTGAGAATTTTGTTTTTGGATGCAACCTAGACCTACAGTCTTGTCAACAAACATTAACCTAGGATTTTAGGTGATGCACTTACACATAGATTCAACAGAAAATTGGATAGCTGGGACAGGAGGGATTCCCAGTGGACGATTAGAAAGAAATAGTAACGTACTATAGCTAAGGTATAGTGCAGGGTTCAAATAAAGAAGCAGAGTTGTGGGACCTCATAAGAGGGCTAGAGCTGGCTAAGAGATTTCTACTGATGAAACCTTCATATGTGTTTCTAGTTATCTTGCAAGAGATTTGCATCACAATTTTACTATGTTTCACCAATTTTGTGGGACAGGGGGGAGCATAGGAGTAGGGAATTGCACAATGGAGACAAGTGGGAGTGAAATTCAGAGGAGCAGGGTGGCATCACAGTCCTTAGAATAGGTGTCCATAATTCTAAAATTATAAAAATGATAATGATAAAAAATCCCAAAAATAATAAGTCATCCCATGCAAATTTATGGTGCTAATCCTAAATCCTGAAAACTGTTAACTTTTAAGTCTATTGAATTATGAGTGGGATATGAAATTTTACTTTATCAATATGAAGTTTGATGAAGTTGGAACAACTCTCAAACATCCTGAAATGTTGCCCATGCATTTCACCCCAAAAGGGGGGCGTGGGAAACATTTCAACTGAAGACATGACATGACACTCACTGACAATTTTTATCAATAGAAGGAATAGACTGACTGAGGTTCTTAATGATGCACAAATTAAATTCAAACAAAGTAAAGGAATTATTTTCTTCATGTACCTTTATGAGGACCAACAGGCTGTTGCTGATGCCTGCTATTGTACTGCTTCCCCATAACTGAAGAATTGTTGATAGAAGCCCCATGTGGAACAGATATGCATGCCTGGGACTTCGGTTCAAATAGGCGGTCATCATCTGATGTTATGGACTTCCTAGAGTGATTATCATCCATTGCGGGAGTTACAACAGCTGAATCAAAGTTATTTGCAGATACTTTAGAATTGCCATTAGATGCATCAACATGGTTGGACTTGGTTTCCAATGTTTCTGGGAGAGATGAAGAAAAAGTTGACGAGGCATCTATTCCCCATTGTGTTCCCATAGTGCCAACTACACTTTTAATTGTTCCAACTACACCAGACACTCACACGTTAGGAGATGACACATACACAGGATCTGGTAGTGAGGAACACACACCTAGAGCAGAAATTGGTGTCAAAGCAATGGTCTGTTGAAATTTGGGTGTTGTTTGGCCTGGCACTGTTGATGAAGTAGGAGACACTAAAGTCATTTCTGGTTGGGCTGGAAACTATGACAAACTACTTGACTTCAAAATATCAGCCATAGTGGTATGTCCAGGACTAGCATTCTTATCTTCCTTTGAAGCAGATGGTGACCGAACACATGACAAATTTGCATCTAGGCCTGTAGGAATTCCATTGGCAAAGAGCTGAAATGTCATATACAAGAGTAGACTGTTAGATCATACATACACTTTTCTTATATTTTCCTCTTAAAATACATACAAATATCAGCAAAGTAGATCAAGAGACTAGTTATGCTCTTCTATTACCCTAAAATACAATTGCAGGGTGTCATCACGTATGATTATATTGTAGCAATGAGAGAGAAAGAGAAACAAAATATGGATGAAGGAACGCAGAGTCCTCAAATGTCACATGCAAGATCTGTCTCATCATTTAGTGGTCCAAGCTCAATTAATGCTTTGCAACATGGCTCTTGGTGCGCTCACAACTATTTGTTGAGGTCTGAATTTATAGTATTTCTTTGAGATCAATGTTAATGCCACTTTCTTCCATAAATACATTTATATGTTTCTGAAAACTACAGGAAATACTTAACTCATTTGGTGATTTTCACAATGTTGTATTGCCACCACATAATATCAAGTCTTCTATCAAGGGAGGTAATGGAAGTATAAATAGGACACCTAGTGAACGAATGTTACAAAGGAAAAAGAGGCCAGTGAAACTAAGCCCTTGGGCCCTAGCTCGTGAATGTTGAAGAGGTTTCAAGGGTAGTTGCCCAAGCGAGAAAGAAGTCCAAATTTCTGCATCCCATATACATCAAATTTTAGAGATACATCAAATTTCCCTGAAATATATTATAATCACTTTGGTTGCAGAACAAGTCTTTTGTTGTAAGTGACGTACTGATTCATTCAGTAGCTAAACCAATCAAAAGCTCTATGGAAGGAATATAGGATCACCAATGTATTATGTAACTATGATCTCATAATTATATGTTCACCGATGTATTCCATATATTAACTAAATACCTTAGTCCGATTTGATATACTAAACTCTTTGCTTAGCTACGGTCTTGTACAATTCTTCGGTCAAAATCTAGCAAAGCAAAAATAAAATTAAAATCTAGCAAAGAAAAAATAAAATTGTTGAAATTTATTTGAATACTTTCAATCAAAGTTTCATGTTATTACAAATATTAGCAAATTAATTGTCCATTTAGAAGAGAAGCAACCGAACAATTGTGAAAATTGGAATTTAAATAGTAAACTTAATTGTTGTAGACAACATTGATGAAAAATATAGATATGTACCACCATGTAAACTGCATGGTTGGTTAGTGTGGCACATCCCTTTGATAGTTACAATATTTTTGCATTTTCTTTTTGTTGATATGTTGTCCCAAAGCCTTTAAAATTATACAGGCATTTACTACCACAACATTGATGAAAAATATAGATATGTACCACCATGTAAACTGCATGGTTTGTTAGTGTGGCACATCCCTTTGATAGTTACAAGATTGTTGCATTTTCTTTTTCTTGATATGTTGTCCCAAAGCCTTTAAAATTATACAGGCATTTACTACCACGTCCATTGCATGGTTTGACTGTGGTGCATCCTTTTTAAAGTTACAAGATGGGTGAATTTTCCTTTTACTGATATGTTGTTCCCAAGCCTTTAATTTTCCTTTTTGTTTGGAACTATCTCTTACAATTGTTGCACTTCCAATAGGCTGCTCAGGATCAGGTATGCCCTTATCACCTTACAACCACTGCAGATAGTTAATAAATGAATGTCCCTCCAAATAAATCACATCTACTTGTACAACCCCTATGCTATTTGACCCACCAATTGCTAATTTGGATAACCTTAACTGTAAGAAAGACATCTATAACAAAAAGGTGTTGTCATGAAACTTGCATCCCCTCTTTAGGTCACATTCCAAATTGCAGTCTTCAGTAGAGTTACTTTCACATTTTGGAATTGGTGTTCATGAGCTTGAAAGCATTGGCTATCTCTTTATTTTTTCCTCAATGTTCTGCTTTTGGATGTGGTGTCAAGCATCATGATCCCTTCTTTGTATGATATTTTTGTCAGGTTGCAATTGGGTCACACCATAAAAGTGTTGGATTGGATATAGGAACATATTTCATCAACATCATTGGTTGTCACTTGATATTTTCCTCAATACTTTGCTTATAGATGAGGTGTCAAGCATCATAATATGTGCTTTGTATGATATGTTTGTCAGGTTGCAATTGGGTCTCACCATGAAGTTTTGGTATGAATATAGAAACATAGTTCATCACCATTCCTTTCACTTCTTGAATTCATTACATCTTCCCTCATCAAGTCATTTGAGGAAGTATTGAATTAACTTAGGATCAAATACCATTCACCTAGTTGAAGACTATTTTGAAGTCGTGTGACTTACGTGCAATGTATCTTAGTGATATTTTAAATATTACATGAAAGCATTTGCATCTTTGATCAAACTTTCCTTGTTGCATATTCCAAGGTGAAAATCAAAGATCAAGGGCTTTCTTTCTATTACAATTATATTTATGTGTCTAGTAAGGTTTTTTTGATGTGGCCTTTTGTAGCACTTATTTTCCAATGTAAAAAAATACTCACTGGTATGTTTTTCCTAATATTTTATTGGAAATGAAGGTTAATTTCTTCCCTTTTGTTTGTTGCAAGTCATCCAAAGCAATTATCTTAGTCATCACATTCAGTAATTATTTAAAAATTTCAAATTTGTTCAATCTCAAGTAGTGGTGGATTTGATGGAAAATTTAGTTGGCTAGGTGAGTTTTCTTATAAAATTTAAACAAAAATAGTGAGATTTGTTTTTGTTTATTTGTTTGTTTTTTTTTTGGAAAATTTAAATATAAAAAAAAAACCATTATATTCAAATTTGCATGGACCCTATTGTGGTTATGGTTCTATTCCTCGAATTGGACTAGTACGACCCTAGAATTGGTCAAACCAACCATGATTGCTAGATCCAATCATGTTTTGATAACAATGGCTTGCCCATTTGTCTAAGGGACATTTTTACCTTTGTTCCATCTCCTGTGTGCTCTAACAAAGGTGTATATGATGAGATGAGTCTCTTTTGTATTAGCTTTTAAAAGTTGGAGCCTCCATGGTAAGATTTGTTTGGATCCTTGATCTATTACGCCAAACTTGTAGGGACAATTTATTGTTGAGGTGTACCTATTTCCACAAGACCTTGTTATTAATTAGTCTTGAATTCTCCTTAGTTTAATTCCCCAACCTCCTAGATATATTGGTTGACATATGGCTTCCTAAGTAATTAAGTGCATTCCTTCGTTGCTTCTCTTTTAAAGGTAAGAGAAATATATATGTTTGAGCTTTGTGAAGATATGCTTTGCAGGGGAGGCTAAGGAGATCCCATAGACTAGGGAAACATATAACACACTCTTTCTTTATATCTTTGTGGTTGTTCTCTGCCTAAACATGGTGCTAGGAGCTTCAACTTGCTCTTGGGCCTCTTCAATCAACCTCTTAGCCCACTTGGCTTTCTTCGTCCCTATGTCGGGAGGCTCCATCTAAGTAGCTTCCAGCTCTCACCCTTGCCTCTTCTCCTCATCATCTTCCTTTGAATCATGTTGTGGAGGCCTCTTGCCACATATTTTAGATTTTTTCTATGATCATGCCAAAGTATCCTCCTTAGGAGCGAGTAACTCCTCCATCTGAGGTAATTTTATTCTCTCTCTCTCTCTCTCTCTCTCTCTCTCTCGCCTCAAGACCCTGCCCTTTTTGAACCTCAAATCCCGCCTCAAAACTATCTTCTTTAGTCTTGGTAGATACACCTTGTATGCCTGAGATGTCTCACTATACTCAACGAAATGACACCCTAGGTGATACTTTCTCTCTCTCTCTCTCTCTCTCTCTCTCTCTCTCTCTCTCTCTCTCTTGTTCAATCTTCTTTGTTATTTATGTGCTTTTGTCTTAAGGTGCTAGTGTTTCTTGGAGCATTTACCTGAAAACTTCATATATATAAAGAAGAAATGAATGATGTGGGGTGCATGGTGTATGGTTGGACCATGATCTTCCATGATGGACTTGGACATTGGAGGTGGTTTACTATTTGCTGCTAGACCTTCTTTAGATGTTTGAAAGACATTCTTCCTCGAAGTGTTGGATAAGTATGGAGCTTGGTGACTTTATGTTGTCGATGCATGAAGAGAATTTATGTGCTTGGAGTAGAGTTGGGTATTTCAGAGGAGGTTATTGAGCACTAGATAGCATAGGGTTTCTTGGTTGCTTGCATAGAGGTTTACACTTGACATGTGGACTCTTGGGTTGAGGGAGTGGATATGTAGGTGTGGGAGTCCTTAAGGTGACACATGACCCTGGATATGCATTGTCCTTAAGGAGACACAGGACCATGGAGATGCATTGGATCTTTGAACCTTTGGAGGATTGTTGGACCTTGGGGAGTAATTCTCATGCCATGGAGGCCTTTCTTGTTAATCATTATCACCTTTGAGCCTCACACATGTCACTAAGAGTAGAGTGCTTCACATGGCTGGACCTACTTGTGTCTTCAAGTTCGCTTGTAGTGGAATAGGTCTAGTTGTTATCGTAAAGCCCCTTTACCTCTCATATAAATAGAGGAAGGAGTGAGTTGTTATTATAGTCGATCATGTACTTGTGCATATTCCTTTTCATACTTGGGTTAGAGATGTAAGAGTAATTATACTTTCTCTCTCTCTCTTGTTCAATCTTCTTTGTACTTTATGTGTTTTTGTCTTAAGGTGCTAGTGTTTCTTTGAGCATTCACCTGAAAACTTCATATATATAAAGAATAAATGAAACCCATGAACAAAATCATAAACTATCATATAATTCTCCATGATTTCAAAAAGCCTAGATAGGGAAAACCAAGAGAAACCCTAGCTCCACCAAAGATACTCCAACAATCAATATTTTTGAATATCTTTTTGAAATATCTTTGGTGGAGCTAAGGTTTCTATTGGTTTTCTCTATGTAGGGTTTTGGAGAACTTAGAGCATTATATAATGAGTTGTGACTCTGTTCATGGATTTCAATTCTTACACACACATATGAAGTTCTTAACTGTCCAAAATTATGTTATTTTAGATTTGACTTCCAGCTTACCACTGCCATAAATTGTGTTATTTCAAAGATTTGACTTCCAGATTTTCATAAATACAGTGTCCTCAAAAAGATAGTTAAACATTTCCATATTTATAGTTAGATCATATTCCAAGAATATATACATTTGTTGTACGGATCAACAGTTGTCTTACGAACAAAAATCACATCACAAGCAACAATTGAACTTGGTTGGGGAGGATATTAATTTATCCTCTCAAGTTCTTGAGTTTCTTCTACTGTAAAATCGAATCAAAAATAGATAAAAACCAGATAAAAAAACTAATTGACCAAAAAATACATAAATTATTCAAATTTAGGAAAAACCATATATATTAATGTGCATCCATATGAATCACAACCATTATACAAAAAAACAAATCCATTTAACTTTTTTTCTTGGAAATAGATTTGGAGGTTTCCCAACATGAAATTCCTAAATAATATGTTTTCTTCAAGCCAAGCATTCACCATATCATAGTTAAAATCTAAAGTCTTTGGTACCCTTAAACCTAGCACTAGTATTAGAATCCTATACCATACTAAGAGCATATTTGTGCTAAGAGAGTTTAGCATGCATTTACAGCCACATTTTTTCTTAAGCGTGAAAGTGGTTATGTGCCACATAATTCTATTTCAAGGACAAATATCCATATCATAAAATAGAGGCAAGCTTGAAATTCTTGTTCTATAGGTAGAAGTATTGTTATGACATTGTTCACAACTTTTAAGTACTTTGTTGAAGGACTTCAAAAGGATGTAAAAGTGATTTAGTGGGTCAAAATGTTCAATGATGGGTATTATTGTGAGATTATTTCAAGGTTAATTTTAGGGGCGAATAATCGCCCAAAGGCGAAATTTAAGGCTTTTTATATTTTAATGGGGCGAATTTTTAATTAAAATAATAATTTTTTTTTATATAATTAGCCCATATTTTATTTAAAAATTAATTTATTTTTTTATTTTAGCCCAGGGCGGATAAACTAACCGAATGGTATTTGATCAAAATCGCCCCATTTTGATATTTGTGGAATCGTATTTGATCAAAATCGCCCCATTTTGATTTACAGTTTGGATTTTCTGGTTTGGGAGTGGTTTGTGAGGGTCGATTTGGTCCCGGGAGTGGTTTGTGAGGGTCGATTTGGTCATGGGATGTTAAATTTATTTTGAAATGGAGGGCGGAGCGAGGGAGGCTCCCTGTTTTGACGGATTCAGCCCATTGTTTTGGTGTATATGGCTCCCTAGGTCCCTGTATAAAAATGGTTTTGAAATAGGCTTTTTCATGCTAGTTCACAAATCTAGCAGCAACAGTTTCGGTGGGATATTCTTGCATTTTCAGATTTCAATCTGCTTATTCTTCTCTGGTTTCGGTATCCATTGTTTCTTGGATTTGAACGGCTCATGCCACTGGAGCAGCAACAACAACAGTCGGTACTTGACCGAATTGTTGGCTGAGCGCGAGAAATTAGGCCCCTTTATTCTCATGTTCGTGTAAAAGGTATATTAACTCTGCTGATATTCAAGCATGGGATAAGTAGCCGTGATCTGCTTACTCTTTTTATGATTGTCTGTGTCCTACCTTTTGTTGTGTTGTTGAGCTGGAAAGTTATCAGTACTTACCCTAAATATTACAGCATTTGGATGTTTGCAGTCTGCTAGTATCCCAAGATGAATATTGTGATGGAGAAGGCAACTTCCTGCTTCTGATTCCCATGTATTGTTCGTGTTGGTTTAAATAATATTTCTGCACCATTTTTGCAGTAACTTTCTGGTCATTGCTGTTTTATCTGTTGCTTATATCACGCCTATTTCGTTAAATGTCCGTTTGTTTTTCCTTTGGTTTTCCCTTTCATTCTGTTAGCTTTCTTATAGCTGTAGATTGTGCTCATTTTTGTGCAATCCAGATGTGTTCTTGGGTGTTTAAGGTCAAAATACGCGGTCATTTTTATTTTCAGGGTTATTTTATCAGATGGTAGGTTAATTTCAAATTTCAATTCGCTGAATATGTTGTGCTTCTTTGGCACAGTACGTCATATTGTTTCTTGCGGTGATAAGGGCCAAAGCAGTTGGTGCCGGCAATGATTGTTGTATTGTTCATATTTTTCATTCAGCTTGATCTCGGTACAATTGTCTCAAATGTCTTTTATGGTGAGAGGGAGCGTTATAGTCATGTTGCCAAGTATGGGCTGGTTCATAGGGTTGAGTGGGGGAATTGGGTGTTTTCTTGCCTGAGTCATGGGTCAGTTAGCACTATTTATATCAAATGTGGCCTGAATGTTGTTTGAAACTAGAGATACTGATGACCTCAATGATGTGAAAAATTGGAGATACCGTATGGCCTTAATGGTGTTTGTAATCAAAATCTGGATTGAACACAGTGTTTGTATAGACTGTAGTTCAAGTTTTGTATAGACCTTTTGAAAAGTTTTCGAGGCAAGAAATCTGTTGTATTAATATTGTCTGATTTGTAATAGAGAAACTGCTATGAGGTGCTTTGGACTACTTGGGAATGAATTTTTGTCTCAGATGTCGATAGTCTGTACTGTGGTAGACAATAAGATGATTTATTTTCTCAGGGATTGCAATTGCTTTCCGGAAGATGGGGTATACCTGTTCATGGTACTTCTTTCGACATCAAGTTGATAAACCTTCCCTTAGACTTGAGTTTTGTTTGGTTCTTGTTCGTTGGGTGATGATAAAAAATGTAATATTCATTTGTATTTGTTGATTTTATACTCATGGAACTTGTTTCTTATTGTACTCAGTTTTTTTGATGCAAGAAAGAACAACAGACTAGTTTGAGCTTGAGGTACTTGAAGCGGCAGCAGCTCTCTTCTCAAGCGGTATGTGTTCTAGTTCTCAAGTGTAATATGAGTAAATTTAGAATGTACTGCCGTTTGACAATACTTGTAAGCACTTTGAAGCAAATGTGGCCTGAATGTTGTTTGAAACTGGAGATACTGATGACCTCAATGATGTGAAAAATTGGAGATACCGTATGGCCTCAATGGTGTTTGTAATCAAAATCTGGATTGAACACAGTGTCTGTATAGACTGTTGTATAGACTGTAGTCTAATTATGTATAGACTGTTGGTCTTAAGAGCATGCGATCATTGATCAAGCCATCATGACCCATGGCAGCTTTGAAGGGATAAAAGGAAGACGTGTTGAAGCCAATGCTGCCATTGGAGTTTGATTCTTGAATATCATGGAGATTAAGAAGAATTATGTTCCATGCTCAAGGTTAATTACATTAACGTTTTATGTGCTTACTCTACAAATGAATTTGAACAAGTTTTTCATGGAAACCTTTCGAAAAGAGAAAAAAGACCTTGCATTATAGTTTATTGGTGGATTCCTATATTTTCTTGGTTGTTGTTACATGTTGACTATTCGAAGATCTGTTTATATTACTGAGAATCTTTCACCTGAAAATGGAGCAGTAAAGGACATATTAACTGTTATACGCTTTTGATTTTTCTGCCTTTGAGAACCTTGTGAGTTGTATGTCATTGAAGGGTGACTTGGTTTGAATAGTTAGCTTTGGAGAGCAGTTAGAGGAAGAAATAACTCAAACCCAAACTCAACAATGGAATTTTTATCAATGTGTCCATTCCAATAGATTATTATTCTAAATCTGGATGATGTGGCAACAATAATTATATATTTTTTGGAATGTACCTCAGTGAATGATCACCTTTTGTAATATTTTAAGTGCCGCTACATAGAGATGTTATTTCTATGCTTAATTAATTGCATTGATGTGCCATAGAGCAATGCAATGCATCTGGATACTTGAAGTCTTGGAATTGCAGAGCAGCATTTGCTTGATTCCTTGGTAGTTGTTTGAAGATCCTAACCAAACTGATGTTTCTTTCAGAATTGTGGTTCTTTGTCATAGTAGTATAGTACGATGTTCCTGAGATTACCTTTGGTTCTGTTCTGAGATCTGTAGAGAATTGTTGAGCAAGGGGGAGGATAGCTTCATCTTAAAGCATCCCTCTACCCAATGTTAAGCTTGATGAGAAGAATTATCCTATCTTCAAGTGAAGGGTGCTAAACATATAATTGAAGAATTGATTGTTAAGACTTGTGGAGGGTAAGAAGACAAATTGCACTGTTGCTAAAGAATTAGTAAAGCTATAAGACAAATTGCACTGTTATATAGAGTGTCTATACAACAGTCTATATATTACAACTAAGTACAATGAGTCTCTCTTTGTGGTTAATTGTACTATACCTTGGGTGCCAACATTCATAATTCTTGTTGTTGAACCAAGCTCTCCAGTTGCAGCAATAAGCTCGACACCTTTGTCTTATTGATTGCATTCTTTGAACAATGTTACTCAAGCCAATCCTTAAACCTTGGATTGATCAACCGATCTCTAAAGAACATTGCATCATGATGTTGTTCATCCCCTCTTCTACAATTTCTCTCTTATAGATGCATTCTTTGATTGTTCAAGGCCTCCTCCTTAATGACATTTGAGGGATAATTTTGCCTCCTTCCTTGTCTTAACATAAACTTGGTTTTGTTATCCATCTTTCACATGGCTGCTAGGATCCATGGTCACTTCTGAAAATTGCTTGCAAGGTTATCTTGGCTTCATTATGCATTGTTTTTTCCTTTTGGAAACTCATCCTTCCTCGAGGATTGTCTAGCATCTACTACCTCAATTTGGATTTCTTGGATCAATTTAGTGCTCTCGTTCTCCTTTTGGACCAGTTGTCCATTCTCCTCACATGCAAAGCATGCATTCACATAAAATTCACCAATTTTAAAAATAAAAGGTTACCTGGCCTCTTCTAATTCCTCCAACATCAAATTTTGTCTTCCTTCCATGCTTTAGGAAGGTACTCCTTCTCTTTCTTCTATTCTTATGACAACTATGAATGATTGTCCCTCTCGAAAATCTTTATCATCTGCATCTATACACATAGCATCAGTATCATAATCACCAAGCTCTTTAGCCCCATATGGTATATATGTTACGAGCACTTCTAGCTAACCTCCCATGAGACTTTCATTTATTGTCTCATCGACATCCTCTTTGTGGAGCTCCCTCTACTGTTATGATGCTTTTTCCACCATATCTTCTATCAACAAATCCATATGTTGATTTGAACTCTTTATGCAGTCCATGAGACTCTCTGATAGTCTCTCTTCAACATCTTCCTCATCATCAAGGACTATTCCCTGCTCTGGTTCAAAATAGTGAACTAATTCAACTTTAGGCTCAATAGGTGCTTCATCTTCCTCCCTAGCTTTCTAGCTTTAGGGGGCTTCCTCTTAAAATCTTTTTTCTGACAAGTAATTTGGCCTTCTTCCTTAGGTCCCATCTCTACCTTTGGTATTCTCTTTCAAGCCTCATTTTGACTATGTTGAATCTCTCCTTCAACTCATAAATCTCCTTTTCAATTTCTTCTTTACTCATGCCATTTTCCTTGGCATGCTTCTCCCTTTTGTTATGGCATCCATGAGAACTGGTTAGTAGTGGGTAGTTCTTAACCAAAAGGTTCCCAAAAGGGCGACTTCGGGACTGATTACAGAGAAAGGAGAATCAGTACCTGGATGGCCCCTCTTACGTGGAGCCGATTCACTGACCAAGCTTCCTACTCCACAGTCTACATCAAAACAAACATCTGTAGTTGAATGGGCACTACAGTTGCCAAATAGGCTTACATAGGCAACTGGAGAGCTTCATTTGAAAGGACAGATTATGCAGAAGGTTTGCAACTATGAACATGAAGCTCGGTCTTCAAATGAGGTAGCACCAATTGAAGCATGCTCTAAAGAAGAAGGGTTTCCTTGCAGTCAGCAGAATGATTCTGATCGAGAAGAAAATTGTTTGGCAAGGAGATTAGAGTTCCTTTGTCAAAGTAAAACCTACAGGCATTTTACATATCAGGAGTTGCAATCTGCTACTTCTGATTTTTCAACAGGTTGCATTTGTAGTTTTCCTCATGAAGTTTTTCATTTCTGTGCTTCTGTTTTGAATGGGAAATTTCCCTTGAAATGTATATTAACCTTGTGAACTCAATTCAATTATGTAACATCCTTATTCTTGCAGGGAATTTTATAGGAAGAGGAGGCTGCAGTAAGGTGTACAGAGGATTTCTTCCTGATGGACAATCGGTGGCAATGAAAATCTTGAATTCATCATCCAAAACAGAGCAAGAGCTTCTTTCTGAAGTTGAGATTCTTACTCTATTGAAGCACAACCATGTCATTACACTTATCAGTTACTGTGCAGAAGGCCTTAACTGCCTTCTGGTGTATAATTTTGTATCCAGAGGAAACCTTGAAGAGAATCTCCATGGTATATACTCAATAGTATTGCATTTTAAGAATCATGAAATCGTGTAGAAATATTAAGCAGTAGTACGTTTTAAGCATCATAGTGTTATGTATTGTATGGCAGGGTCTTTCATTTTCTCTTTTCTGAGATTTGATTATAGTCCTAGCTATTGACTATGTATATATTTTTCAGGAGGAGAGGAAAAGCCAATACTTCCTTGGAAAGTGCGATAAAAGTGGCTGTAGGAGTTGCTGAAGCATTAGATTACTTGCATAATGGATTTTCTCAATCTCTCATCATGGAGATGTAAATTCTTCCAATATCTTGCTTTCTGAAGAGTTTGAACCACAGGTATAAATATTTTTACTGCAAGAAGAATCAAGACTAAATTGCACAATTCAGTATTTGAAGAGATCTTAGTGATCTAGACTTGTAAACTGAAACTTGGAATTCTGCACTAATGAAAAATTTCAACAGAATTAATGTGCGTGTTATTATAATAGTTGTCAGATTTTGGGCTAGCAAGGTGGGCACCAACATCTTCATATATCACTTGCAGCGATGTTTTAGGAACATTTGGGTATGTAAGCATCTTCCCAGTTTCGATTGGCCATTTTCAGATTAAAGCTATCCAATTTGTAAATTCACTAATTGTGATTGTAGTTTGACAGGTATCTTGCTCCAGAATACTTTGTTTATGGAAAGGTTAATGAGAAGACGGATGTGTGTGCATTTGGTGTGGTCCTTCTTGAGCTAATAACTGGAAGGAAGCCAATTGATACAGCAAGTCCCAAGGGTCAAGAAAGCCTGATTATGTGGGTAAGTCCTGGTTTTTACAGTTGACTCTCTTCTTCATGTTTATTTATATTGATTATCCTTATTAGGGGCTCATGTTTAACCTTCTGTAAATGTTGAAACCAGGCAAGACCACTCTTACAGGATGGGAATATGGAAAGTCTTGCTGACAAATGTTTGCAAAATGTTTATGATACAAATGAAATGCATAGAATGATGCTTGCTGCTACGCTTTGTCTAAGGGAAACATCTCATTACCGTCCTTGCATGAGCCGAGTAATTTATCTTCCTCTATTCATTTCTATATGCTTCAGGGGCTTGTTTTTACTACCTCGTGTGTTTTTTGAGGGTATTCTTTACCTGCAAAAATTACTTTAGGGTGCAATTTCTCTTACATTTTCTTTTAGCTATAAAACACTCTATGTTAACCACATCTGTTCATCTCTGCTTACTCTTTAATACCAAGATATGATTAATGGCATATTTTAAAACTACTACAAGGAGAAGATGAGAGGACTGACTGGGCGTGGTGCCAGAATACAATGATCAAGGATATGGATACTTCAGATGAGGATGACATTGTAGAAAATCAGGGGGGGCATGATATACAAACCCATCTCACCCTTGCCATGCTTGGGGTGGATGATGATACGGTATCACTTAGTAGCACAGATCATAGTGTGGGCATTTTGCCAACAAACAATTCTTTGGAAGATTACGGACTGCGCCGATGTAGCAATTCATCAAGCTTTTAATTCAAGATTAAAAGAAGTGAGTTTTGTTGCCAGCAATACATTTGTTTATGGTTGCTTTATAAGTTTCCCATGGCCACAGTGGTTTCATATTCTTATATGGCCAGGAATGTGACGTATTATGCTAGACCTCAAAGAATAGCTAAGGATTGTATTAAAACTAGGGGATTGAACAATAACATTGACTTCGTTAAAGCATTCCTTGAAGTTAGAAGCAAGCTCATGGGCGGAAAGGAAGATCAAGATGTCAGTACTCCATTATCTTGGCTGCAGATCTGAGCAATGTTTGAGTAGTTGGCATCTTTTGTTCGCATGCTGATTTTTTCAGTGTCGTGTCCACATTTCTACTTTTTACTGTCAATCTCATGTAAATAGTGAAAATGGATCTACGGTGTTCATTACACTGCTCTGGGTAGACAAGTACCAAGAAGAGTAACTTTTTGGTAATGCTACTATATTGTCAATTCAGAAGTGGTGGAGAGAACCGTAGAAAGAACTACCCACTACTAACCAGTTCTCATGGATGCCAGGTTGATTGATCAAATGGATCAAATGTGCTGAAGCTTGAGATCCTTCTTTGATGCGCCATAAGGGCCATGCCTGATGCGTTTTTGGTCTAACAAAAGGACCAAGGGTTCAAATAGTTAATGGTTAGCATTCACCAACTATTAAAACAGAGTAGCCATGTCTAATTTTCAAATTTCATTTATAACACTAGCAATTTTTATTGCATAATATCAGGAATGAACAGATGCAGGGTTTTCAAGATTCAGGTTGAATATCACAGAAGACAATGCAAAGGTGTACCGGTGAATACTATGGTATTAATGAGAATCAAAAGTTAAAAGCTACACAGTAGAATGCATTTATTCATCTTCAAGGATATCACAGCACACACCACACTGCATTTTCACTTTTCATCCATAGAAATGTTTCCATCGATGGAAGGATTTATGGTTAACAATAGCAATAACTAAAGACCTTGTCACCATACTAATGTGCATATTCATCACTTATTGTAAAGGACTGAACCTAATTCCTTTTTATTTAATTACCAAGCCATAATCATGACAATATCCACAAAATTCAATAAGAATGGTTTAGGTTGTGTAAAATTCCACCGCTATATGTTCGTGGGTCATATTCCTTCCATGGTACCATTTTGCTACATAATAACATGAAGAGATAGGTACCATTCTGCTGACTTAACAACATACTAATCTCATCACTAAAAGAATAATAATTGTAAGAATCTAACAGATTTTGCAAATATATGAGCTCAACTTATAATTATATAGTATTTATATTTTGGCAATTTTTTATTGCCATGAAACGCTGCTTCTCGAGTTCAGGTAATTGCAAAGCTGTTCTATAACATTACACCTTAAAAAATTCAGCCTTCAAATCCAAAACATTAAAACTATCCTACATCTCTAACTTCAAAATTTTTAATGCCTACACCTTTTGTAGGGAAAAAAGAAAAGGCAAGAAATACAATATGAAACCCAAAATTTGTTCAAGAAAATAAAGCTATAATCAATAATAAAAAATAAAGCGTATGGCATGGTCTGCTGAATCATCTGAGGTGCTCAATTATCCTCAACAGCTTTGGAAGTCTCAGATGCCTGTAATTCACCATCATTTTCCAGCTTTTGGACCTTATTTGATCGTTCATCTTTGGCAGATCCATCATCCTCTTCAAACCGTCTGTGTTTCTTCTCTATGCTGGTACCATTCCCCTTTGTAAAGGGCTTTCGACTGTTAGATGAGTGCCTGCCTCCTCTACCACGGCCACCTCTGAAATTAAGGGTGAATGGTCCCAAGTAAGTAAGTTATTTTAAAATCAAGTCATCATCAGGGAAAACTCTAAAACTCCTACCATTGAAACCCAATATAGAGACAGTTTTTAGGAAAATATTTTGATGGACAACATTGTGGCATGTCATAAATAAGCATCCACATGGACTTGTTCTAGGGTAGTTTAAAATAACTTCTTGTTTCTTTTGAATAAATCTTCTTGTAATACTAGAGAGGCCACTCAGTTTTGGTGATATTTTCAGTGCTTTGTTTAGTTATGTGAATTTGTTAGATGCAAAACAAGTATTGGTTAATTTCATGAAAACCAATCTGCAGAATTGGAAATGTAAGCATATGTGCATGAATGTAGTAGAGAAAGGGGTACTGTTCTAATTGAAGTGAGAGTGAAAGAGACCTTTTGAAAATGTTATTGTTTCAAGCAGTTGGAACGGTATCAGTAGGAATCAGTATGCAGAAATTAAACAGAATAAATGGGAATCAAGGCGAATCAAGCATTGTATTGCATATCAAATCTAATAAAGTACCAATGATTCTACAGCTCTGGTTAAGTACTCAATAGTGCTTCCAAGGTTGCAGAACTTCAATCTACAGTCATAGATATTGAATGGGTGTTTGCAGTTATATTGTTCCTCTGCCAAGAACTCTGCTCTTTTGGACCTCAATTCCCCTCAAATAAAAATGTTCTGTTTAATTGGAACTTATTTACATCCTAACATGCAGGTCGATTTCTCCAAGAGAATGTACCTGGGCAACAAATGATATCCAAGTTGAAATCTTAACAATGGAATTAACTAATTATTTTCAATCGATTTCCTTCATTGTTGCTAGTTGATTTTTCCTGGGATTATCGACATCTCATTTATTGGGTTCACCTCACCCTGATTTGAACTTCTTTCATTTGAATCAACTTCATCTCTGGTTAGAACATTTTTTGATTGATTTCATTTTCCAACAAATGTGGTATTTAAGTTACTTTCTTCTTGCAAGTTGATTTTACCGTTATTAGTACACTGCTAGTAGATTTGTTTGACATGATCATTTTCTTCAATTTCAGGGTCGACTAGCTTAATGATAGTGTCCTTTTGCTTCAGCTCATGTTCATTCATCAGTTCTCAATTGATTCTCTCTGTGTTCAAAATGGATTCAAGTAGCTTAGGAATTACATCGATTTCCATGTTCATTCATCAGTTCTCAACTGATTCTCTCTGTGTTCAATGGATTCAAGTAGCTTGGAAATCACATCAATTTCCTTTTATATTGTATTAAAATGTACAGGAATGTCATAGTGGAATTGCTTTCCACAACAATACTTCTTTGTAACTATGGACTTTATCTCAACTCAACTGGATTTCATTTCTAACAAGAGATTTCCTTAATAAATTCCTCTTGACAAATTTTTCTGTTATAAAACTTTGCAAAAGCATACCCTTGGTATAGCTCACTACACAAGAAAATTCATTTTTGAAGCATAATTCTTATACTTGCAACTTTCGTTTCTCTGTATAGACTTTCTAGAAAATAAATTGCGTGTAAAGATTCTATATTCCACTCTTGGATTCATTTTGTTGGAGAGTTATGTGAAGGACTAACGAACCTAGTAGTCACAGGACGAAACAAACCCTGAGGCAGTAAAAATTTGTACATGGGTCCACATTTGCTCCCGTTATGGTCCTTACAGAGAGTGCATTGAAGGTAGGTATGTTGCAGTTGGTAGAATATGACGAATGTGCTCCCTTCATGTTCTCTAAGACGACAACTTACAGTTATTTGACAATTTCCTCATCCAAATGATTTTGAATGAGTAATTTCATCTAAATTTAACTGATTTTCAAACTGGGATTTAGTCTTCTTAATTTAACTGATTTTCAAACTGAGATTTAGTCAGTGTTATTGAGGAGTGAAATAGAAACTGATTTTCTCTTGCAGAGAATAACAAGGATTGGTGTGAGCTTATACTCTGCCTTATAGACCTTCAAATACAAATAAGCTCTTGTATCCCTATTTCAATCACATAATTTAAATGAATATAATGTCATTTTATTAGAAAAATGCAATGAGTATGAAATAGATCATCAGAATGGCCACTGTAGCCCAAGCTGGTGAGAACTTGAGTATTTTATATCTGACTAAACACATGCACATGAAAAGAAACATCACCTGACACAGACATGAACAAGATAGAATCTAGATATTAGAATTTTGGGGAAAAACAATTGCGCCTTAACAGAGAGCTTCTTATCCTACACCACACATTTCACTCTTTCAAGGTGGAGTTACAAACTGAACATGCAATGACTGAGCTGCATGGTCACCAAAGTTGTAACACACCCAAAAAAACAATGCTTCATATCGGCTTCTCAATTATGTGTGTTTAGCATTAGTGATATAGTCTCTTCTGAACTTTTATTTCAAGTAGAAATTTGATTAAATTTCAGAAGTGCAAGAAATCACAGAAAACCCTCCGGCAGTAAATTGATAGGAGAAATCTTCAAAAAAACCTGGAAGCTGTCCTGTTCATATTGTCCTGGACTTTTCAGCCAAGTTAATATGTCTGTAAAGAATACTATTTTATCCTGAGAAAAGATTGACACTTTGCTTATCACCAGATGAAAATAAATTAGAAGCAAAACATCAGGTTGGTGACAAATCCAAAACAAGTTGCAAGACTGTAACCCAATCTGTAAAACATCAAAAAACTGATTGTCCCAGAGTGGGATGCACTATGGGAAGCTGTTCTATCCCATCTTTTACTAGTGTCAGCTTCATAGCACCTACTTCCATTTCCAGCAGCTCTGTCTTTAAAAGAGCATCGACCTCTATCTTGATAGTGTTGTCATCAAGAGATTTGTAGCTGATTTCCATTTTTAATCTTTATGGCAGCTGTTTATAGTCCTGTAGGACTGAAAGTATGGATGTTGCAAAGCTTCATTAGCTGTTATTCTTTTGTTTCCATCCACTTGTAACATTTGTTTCAGCGAATCCACACCTTCTAGACACCCAACATTTTTAACAAATCTTGTGAGGGATGGGAAAGGCTTTCCCGGATTTGGAAATATGATATCCAACTGCTCCTTTACAGATTGCCCACGAAATAGCGACTCACCGATGAACAATTATGCCGACATGTTATTTGTTGCTTTTTTCTAGACTAGCTCTCACAAAGCATTTGAGTTGTTCCTGTTCCTGGTTGGTTTTTTTATAATTTTATAGACAAGTTCCATGTCGTGGAAATGTGAAAAAAGATAGTGATATTGCCACCATGTGGCTCTTATCATATATGGTTTTATACTTCTTCAAAAAAATTCTCTAAGAGTTCACAATGCTAAAATTCACTAGGACTTTACAAAGTTTTATTATTTAGTGAAAGACTTGCCAAGTTCTTACAAGATTTTATAATTGAGTAAAATATTCGCCATGCCTGGTGAGAGATTCGCCAGAAAATTATATATACATATTATATTATTGATAAAATCGCCTTCCATTTTTCCTATATACCATGGAGATTCGCCCAATTATTATATTTATAAATTTGGGGGGGGGTTCTTAAAATTTTCCCTGGATTATTTGCCCAGAATGCTCCTACTAAATTGAAAATGGGTTTTTTTGTTTATTATTTGGGACAAATATTGTAATAGCATCACTGGTGCATTAACTGTGCTAAATTATTTAAATTTAGGAAAAAAACATATATATTAATGTGCATCCATATGAATCACAACCACTATACAAAACAAATTCCATTTAACTTGAGTTTTCCTAGAAACAGATTTGGAGGTTTCCCAACTTGAAATTCCTAAAGAATATGTTGTCTTGAAGCCAAGTGTGCACCATACCATACTTAATATCTAAAGTCTTTGGCACCCTTAAATCTAACACTAGTCTGAGAATCCTATACCATACTAAGAGAATATTTGTGCTAAGAAAGTTCAGCAGGCATTTACAATAGCTTTTTTTCTTAATGAGTGGTTCTATGCCACATAACTCTGTTTGAAGGACAAATATCCATATCATAAAATAGAGGCAAGCTTGACATGCTTTTTCTATAGATAGAAGTATTGTGATGACATTGATCACAACTTTCAAGTACTTTGTTGAAGAACTTCAAAAGGAGGCAAAGGTGATTTAGTGGGTCAAGATGTTCAATGATGGGTATTATTGTGAGATTATTTGCCTGCATGCTCCTACTAAATTCAAAATGGGTTTTTTTTCTTATTGTTTGGGCCAAATATTGTAACATCGACACTAGTGTATTAACTATGTTAAAAGGTCACTTTCTTGCTAATTTGACCATGAATATCTCTTTTACAAAGCAATATTTCTTACCGCTGTTTACGTTAGTTGTTTCATAACAACATTTCTACAGTCTCTTCACTAAATTTATTAATGTTTTTACATTTATGTATTTTCACAAAAAAGGGCTAACATTTTACCCTAGCTAAGTAAGGATTCTTTAAATAACCTTCTAGCTTGGTTCCTTTTTGAACAACTTAAACTTTGAAATGGAACTAATACTGTTACCCGTTTCGTAGAGATAGCAAAAAATTGACCTGATTTTGAAAATGGACAATGCAGAACACACAATTTTTTTAGAACATAGTTTTGGCACTTTAAATAACCGATACAATTACCTGTTTCATAGAGGTAGTAAAAACGTGACCCGATTTTGAAAAGCGGTGATGCAAAATACACTTCTTCTTTTTTGGGAGCATATTTTTGACACTTTAAATTTTCTTATGTATCAAATATAAATATTTGTTTTTAAATGTTAGTGATTTTCATGCTGATTTTGAAACATGTTGATGTAGCATACCTCTTTTTAGAGGACTTATTTTTCACACTTTAAAATTTATTATGTCCAATTTTTTTTGAAATTATGATTACTTAACTAATTTTCAAGTTGTTTTATTTTTCTTTTTTTGAATGTTGATTACTTAAAAAAACAAATATAAAATATATATAAAAAAAGAGAAAAAAAAATTTAAAAAATGTTAATATATATATATATATATATATATATATATATATATATATATATATATGTATATATATATAAGTTTTAAAAAAAAAACATTAACAAAAACTAAAAAAAAAAGATAAAAATAAACTACAAAAAAAAAATACAAAAAATAGAAAATTAACAAAAAAAAAACAGTGAAATTAATATTAAAAACATTTAAAAAAAAAAACTTAAAAAACAAAAATAAACTCAAACTATAAAAAAGGACTAAAAAATATGAAAATTTTAAAAATATATATGTCTTTTCAAATTAAAAAATTAAAAAAAAAAAAATTTAAACAACTTTTTTTTATTTAAAAAAAATGATTAAAAATAAAAAATAAAAAAAAACATTTTTTTATTTAAAAAAAAAATTAAAAGAATTTAAACATTTTTTTTTATTTAAAAAAAATTACCTCTGGTCGCCGGTGGTGGCACAGCCCTGGGCAGAGGGGCAATTCCCGAAATAGCCCCTCCGCCCAGGGCCGCACCACCACAGGCAGCCAGAGGTTAAAAAATAAAAATAAAAATGTTTAAAAAAAACTTAAAATTTTATAAGTTTTTTTTTGTTTTTAAATAAAAATGTAAGTTTAATAAAAAATATTTTTTTTTTAAATAAAAAATACATATTTCTTTATAAACTTTCAACATTTTTTTATTTTTTTTTTAATCTCAAAAGAGACACACACACACACACACACACACACACACACACATATATATATATATATATTTTATTTTATTTTTGTTTTATTAGTTTTTTTTAAATGTTTTTAATATTAATTTTACTAGTTTTTTAATTTTTTTTTGTTAATTTTCTATTTATTTTTAATCTAGTTCTTTTTTAATTTTTTTTTTCTAGTTTTTGTTAATTTTTTCTTTTTACTTATTTAATTTTATATTTTTTTAATTTTTTTATTTATTTTTTTTTTCCAATTTCTTTTATGGTTTATGAGATAATTTTTTTTTTACATTTTTTTTTGTCTTTTTTATATAAATTTTTATATTTGTTTTCTTAAGTAATGAACATTTTAATCTTAATTTTAGTAGTTTTTATTTTTTTGTTAATTTTCTATTTTTTTAAAATCTATTTTGTTTTTAATTTCTTTCCTTTTTTTTAGTATTTTGTTGATGTTTTTTAAATTTTTCTATTTTTACCTACTTAATTTTATAGTTTAATTAATTTTTTTTTCTTTTTCCATATTTTTGTTTTTTTTCTTTTGCTAATTTTTTTATGGTTTAGAAGTTATTCTTTTTCCATTTTTTTTAAATTTTGTTTTTCTTTTTCTTCTTCTTTTTTTTTTTTTTTTTTTTTTTTTTTCACTTCTGGTTCACGGATACCATGGTCAGTGGTCCGCTACGTCCAGGATCGGAAGTCTCTAGGGTGGACCCCACCCGAAGGGGGTCACACCCCTCGGCCATCACAGACCTAACCCCAAGAGCTTTCGGGTTTCGACCCTGTGACCTCCCATTGGCGAGGCCCCGGCTTGACCGATTGAGCTAACCCTTGGGGCTAAATTTTGTTTTTCTTACTCTTTATTTGTTTATAATTTTTACATTTTTTTTTATGTTTTTTAATTCTTATCTTTTATAGGTTAATTTTGTCATTTTCTACATTTTTATGATTGATTTTTTGTTTCGATGTTTTTTCTGTCCCTTTTTTTTAAATATTTGATTTTTTTTGTTTTCTATTTCTATTTTATGTTTTATTTTTAGTATGTATTTTAATTCATGTGTTGTTACATTTTTCAACCTTTTTTTGTTTTGTGTTTTTTTCATTGTTTTAATTTATTTTTATTTTTTTTTATTCTATGTTTTCATTATTTTTTTGAAATTTTAATGTTTTTTGGGGTCATTATACAATATTTTACGCCATTATTTCGAATGTTGAAATTTTACCCTTGAAAAAAAAAGTGTTATCCCAGCCTCAACACTTTTCATTTTGAGGGTGTTTTTTGGACAATTTTTGCACAAAAAAATGGCTTTCACTGCCATTTTTAAAATATGTTGAAAATTTATCCTAGAAAAAAGGTGTTATTCCAGCATCAACACTTTTCATTTTTTGCATTGTTTTTTATGTTTTTACAAAGTTTTTTTTGCCAGAGTTCTCGTTTTGAGTTTATAGTTCTTGTTTCAAAGTTTACATTGTTTTTGTTCCATCTAAGGTTGGAAGAGCATCATGAATTTACATTGAACAATATAAGAATCTAGTCTTCTCCAGAAACAATCAAGCCAACTTTTTCATTTTTCAAATTACCTACCAGTTCTGGACATATTCTTCGAAATTTCTATGCTGAAGATCTTGGATTTAGGTAAGTGATGCAAAATGCACACCTAGAGTTCTATTGTTCACCTATTAGACAAGTGCAAATTATAGGCAAACTTGGAAGGGTTGGACATGAATGTTCCAACCATACTCTTATTGGCCTACAATACATATATTCATAACACATACCTACAATACTATTGTTCACCTATTCAGCTAGTGCATATTGTAGGGAAACTATTAAATGTTATACTTTGATGTCTCAAGTTCGCACACTAGTATTGTGTGCATCCTTAGATATGTTTGATATTGCAAGCTAACTGTTTAAATAAATGCATGTATAAAACTTCTATATTAGCAAAATAACCATCAATATTTTTTTCTAGCATTTTGGGTTGAATTCACAATAGTATGCTAAAAAAATGTCATTTCAATATTTGGAAATTAGGATATATAAATGTGAGATATATACTCTACATCTTTGGGTTATCTCCTTTTCAAATATGAGATTTTTTAGGCTACATGTTAATTGTTTGAACTTTGAACTTTGAAGAAATTCCTAAATGGACTTCGTAAATACTCGAATGAATGGACTTTGTAAGGCAGTGGTACCATAAATTGTGTTATTTCAAAGTTTTGACTTCCATATTTTCACAAAATACAATGTCCTCAATAAGTACTTATATGTATAGATACTTATATATAGGATTGGTTCCTTTATGTTTTACTATAATCCTGATGCTGAAAAGATTTTGCTGACTTTTTTCATCAATTGTTCATAGAATATGCAAAAGATTTCATTGTCAAAATGTGGCAAAAATTATATTTCTCTTGATTTATTTTTTTATTTTCATGACAAGATAATCATGTTGCAGGAATGAGGTATCCTATAATCTGTTTCAGTTTGTGGATATCTTTTTTCCTCCCATTTTTCACATGTAGATTTCATTTTCATGTTGATGGTTTTTGCATGTATCTTATCTAGCTCCAAATGCTAGTAATGGAGCAGATATTTAGAAGTAGTTGTGGACACAGACTATCAGAGGTTAATGTTACAATAACACTTCCACCTGGTATTAGAAAAAATTTAAAGGTAAGTGACATAAAGAAGAGTTATTTAATGACAAGGTTGAAAGGGCAACCTCATGTCTTAGTTCTAAGTCATTTATTTGTGTTTCTTAGTTGTAAGTCATATGTTTTTGAGCTTTACCAGATCAATTATTTCACTAATCCAATATGCATGGCTTGTATTTCTCACCCAATGTTAGTTACTTGACATGGTTGATATAACATTCAATTCTATGCCACTTTTGTTTTAAGTCAGAGATTTTATTGATTAAAAGGATGTTCATATTTGTATTGGTTTACTTGGAGCTTGATTTAAAAAAGCTTTGTAAATTCCATGTGGATGTTATTTTTTCAGGGTGAGCTCTTTGCACCGGTAAGGTCAGATGAGTCCTATAACATAGGTATACAACAAGCACATCTTTGGCCTTTGTTGTGTATTTGTTATTCTTTATATAATTGATGGATGGTTATTGATGATGTAAAACAGAGGATGGGAAGGTCTTGCCAATTCTTTTGACAAAACAAAATAAAATGGAGTGGTAGAATTGTGTTTTAAAGGGTGAGCCAAAAATCAGTACTTCAAAGGTAGAACTTGAGAATGGAAAGCTATCTAATCTAGAGACACAACAAACCGTGGAAAAAAAATGATGGCATTGATGAGTCTTCGTGATAGATAAGCTCTAACTATTAGACCACTACCCAAATTTCAGCTATCTACAATGGAAATAGTTACTCTAGCTTTATTTGTATGAATAGCAACTTTGGCCATTGTCCTATTCATTTCCTATGAATGATTTTAATTTTCAAACTCCAATTAGTTTGTTGTTAAATTAATTAAAGCTTTGATGACAAACTTATAGTTTTCAAAGTTCATTTCTAAATCTATTTTATTGAGAAAATTTGTCTTTTTACTTTAGGTACTATAGATTACTACTGTGTGACATATGCTATAATATAATTTCCTGGATAAATGGACAGGAGTGTTCTACAATATAGTCATTTTTTAAATCTAAAGAAACAATATTTCCAAATACAAAGTTTATTAATTAAGGACATCTTTTAGACTTCTTTGCTAAGTTATGATTATATTTCGGTAGGGGATTTTGTGTAAGCTGATATTTTGTTGTCTATTTGGTTTCTGTCACGTAACAATGGTTAATAAGGAATGTGTTATTGAGTAGAAGGAACACATCTTATTCTACTATCAAAAGAAAACTCCATGGTTTTAAGGCATGGCAGCAAAAAAACAGATGTCAGTGGGATATCCAAAGTTCGTGTTGAATGAATTTAATACTAGTGATGATTTTGATTCCTTATAAGATAAATAATGTCACGAGTCAAATTCAAATAAAAAGAAGCAACTCAAGAATGAAGGTGAATTTATTGCTTTATGTCCAAGCCAATTTCTTTTATTTATTCGTTGATATTATGTTTTGAGTCCAGACTTGTGAAATTCCAAATTGCATGTTGGTTTATGTAAATGAGAAATATATATATCGTTCATGGTTTCCAGAGATCCGTGTTACATTTGCACATAAGTTTAGATATCATTCAGATATCTAAACACCAAACAATAGCAACATTGATATTTTTATTTCACTCAACCTATAACATATTGCATCTGTCTTCATCAATGTTCTTCTTCCATATGCTATCCACTTGTGACATTCCTTTGCAATATTTGGTGCATTTGCTAGGTATAGGTCATTTATATATTATAAATGTCTTCAAAGTTTCACTTCTAATTGAGTATTCAACTGAACATATTGATTCTCTTATACATATTTTTTTTTCCCTCCACCCAATTTTCATAACTTCCATAACCATTAGGTAGGGACCTGCAACTTCGATGTTGCTTTGCTTGTTTAGTAAAATATTGCCGAGAGTTTAATTTATTGAAAGTTGTAGAATTTACAATTTGTGACATTTCAAGGTCTAATTTTTAAAAGGCTAATTATTTAAAGGGTGCTAGCTCAATGGAAGAGCACCTGCTTTACAAGCAGGAGGTTGGTGGTTCGATTCTATCATGCCCTAACATCCATATGGAATGGTGAAGATCAATTTTTGGTGACGGAGGCTCTTTTGACCATCACCAATGAGCTTTGGTGATATTTTTTGACCCTCACCAAAATATAAAATGGTGATGGTCAATGAATGCCACCATATATACACATCAATAGTGACGACCCTCAAAGATCCGTAACCATAAATCATTGTTTTTGATATGAAATGGTGATGGTTTTTGTCCATCATTATAGTCATTATTTGTGATAGACCTTGAATGTCACCACAACACCTATATTTCTGGCAATGCACTTTTGGTGACGGTCAACGAACGTCACCATATATATGCACCAATAGTGACAGACATGAAAGATCCATCACAATAAATCATTATTGTTCATATGAAATGGTGATGGTCAGTATCCATCATTATAATCAATATTCATGATGGACCTTGAATGTCACCATAACACCTATACTTTTGGTGATGCCACGTTTGGTGACATTCAGGTTTTGGTGACAAAGAATATGGTTCGTCACCATTACTCATTTGAAATGGTGATATTCGCTATCTATCATTATAAACCATTATTGGTGATGGAATTTTAATGTCACTACAACACCTATACTTTTGGTGACACCACCTTTGGTGACGTTCAGTTTTTGGTGACAGAGGCTATGGTCCATCACCATTGCTCATATGAAATGGTGATAATCATTATCCATCATTATAAATCATTATTGGTGATGGAATTTGAATGTCAGTATCACAAAAATACTTTTGGAAATGCCACCTTTGGTGACGTTCAGTTTTTGGTGACAAAGGCTCTTTTGACCATCACCAATGAGCTTATGGTGACATTTTTTGCCCCTCCCCAATGACCTTTTTTCTTGTAGTGAATGTTATAGATTTATTGCCTCTACCACCTACCCAATTACAGTTGTTACACTCTGCTCCACCCAAGCAACCCAAGATGCATGATTAGCCAAAACCGAACCCGAATGATAGACAGACTCAACAAGTATATAGTGAAGAGACATCATATCCATCTTATGCTGTGGAAATCCAAGAGATTAACCTGAGATCTGGGAGAGTTCTCCCAGATAACCAACCTCCACCTCCACTTAGGGAGGTTGAAGAAGAAAGAGAGGAAATCATTCTTAAAGTAAATCCACCCTTTCCTGAGAGATTAACCCAACCACTCCAGCCTACCCTAGAAGAGACTGAACTTCTGGGAGAATTGAAAAATCTATGTGTAAAGATTACACTTCTCCAAGCAATAAAAGATGTTCCTATTTACAATAAGTTGATTAAGGAGAAATGCTTCAAGAATATAGGGAGGGAAATAAGAGATGCCCCTACCATTAATGTCATTGGACAATTGTCCGACTTAATGTTGGGTCAGGTAATATGTCCAAAGTATTTGGACCCTAGAAGCCCTGTAGTAGATTTTCACATCAATGGCACCATTGTCTCACACACTTTGATCGATCTTGGGGCTGCAATTAATGTGATGACCAAGGACACCAGGCTGAAGCTCAACCTCCAAGGTTCATTGAGGAAGACCACAACAGTTTTGCAACTTGCAGACCACTCCACAGTGACCCCTGAGAGGATAGTGGAGGATCTGATGGTCTCCATTAACTCTTGGGAGTATCCTACATGTTTCCTAGTTCTTCGGGCTAAGGCTAAGCTTACTGGTTACCCTCTCATCCTTGAGAGACCTTGGTTGGCCATTGTAGATGCTTACATCAGCTCCAAGCAGTTAGTCCTATACCATCCTTCTCAGCCATCTCTAGAGCATGATTTACCTTATGGCTGGAGGAGGAGGAAGAAGATGAAGTTTATTCTGCCCAACTTTATACTTTAGAAACAACCATGGGAGGAGGATAGTAGGATGAAGATGATTTGATTGAACACCTACTCCAAAGTCCAACTCCCAGTACATTGTCCTTAGAAGATGTAGTAAAGGAAACCGAGAACAATCATCCAATTGACCTATGCTTGGCCAATTCCAACCCTCTCTATGTCAAAACCATAGAATTCGGCCTTGAGAGAACCTTGAAAATCAATCCATCTCTTTCTGCTCTCCAAGAAGAGAAATTATGCAACACGCTAAAGGAACATCTAGATGCCTTCACTTGGAGATACAAAGAAATGAGGGGAGTGTACCCCTCAGTGTGTACTCACCACATATACATAAAAGAAGTTTGCAAGCCAATCCAACAACCCCAAAGGAGGATGAATCGAGCTCTTAAAGATATATTCAAAGAAGAGCTGCAAAAACTTCTAGATGCAGGATTCATTTACCCTATCTCTGATAGTGAATGGGTCTCTCCTTTGGTGTTAGTTCCAAAGAACAATGATAAGTGGAGGATTTGTGTCGATTAGATAGAGTTGAAAAAAGCCACAAAGAAGGGAAATTTTCCTCTACCTTTCATTGACCAAGTGCTAGATGGCCTAACAGGGAAATTTTTTTTCTCTTTCCTCAATGGAATCAGCGGGTACAACCAAATCCAGATCAGCCCGGAAGACCACGATAAAACCACCTTCACTTGTCCTTGGGGTAATTTTTCCTATAGGGTCCTTCCTTTCGGCCTATGCAATGCTCCTGCCACTTTCCAGAGAGCAGTCCTAAGTATTTTTTCCGAGTTAGTCAATGATGTGGTGGAAATTTATATCGATAATTTTACACCTTATGGTTGTGATTTTCAAGAGGCTCTGGCCAACCTAGGTAAAGTACTGCACAAATACATTGAAACGAACCTGTTTCTTAGTCGTGAAAGGTCTGAATTGTTGATGGCTGCAGTGACCGTGCTGGGTCATTCAATATCTGAGCAAGGACTGTAGGTGGACCCAAACAAAATAGCTATCATCTAAAGGGTCCCACCTCCTCAAAAGTAGAGAGATGTCAGAATTTTCCTAGGGTTATCTGGATACTACCGAAGGTTCATAAAGGACTTCAGCAAGTTGGCCTCTTCTTTATTTGGGTTGTTGGCCAAGGACTCTGAGTTTAAATGGTCAAAATGTTGTCAAGTGGCCTTAGACACCCTAAAGAACAAGTTAACCACTGCATTGATTCTCCGAGGCCCAAATTGGGCCCTTCCTTTTCATATTCATGCTGATGTCTCACACAAAGCCATAGGAGAAACCCTAGGTCAGATAGATGAAAATTTTCCTTATGTTATCTACTTTATCAGTGAGAATCTGTAAAAGGCTAAGTTGAACTACACAGTGACTCAAATGGAGCTCCTGGCTATTCTGCATTCATTGAAGAAGTTTAGGCATTATATTACAGGCTATCAAACATTTTTGCATACTAAACATGCTGTAATCAAATATTTAATGAATAAACTAGATGTGAATGCTCAGATTATAATATGGTTACTTTTATTACAGTAGTTTGATCTAACCACTGTTGATAAGCTTAATAAGGAAAATTTTGTCGCAGAATTTTTGTCCATATTAAATTTTCCTACGGGTGAGGAGGGAATGGTTGATGACCAATTACCGGATGAGCACCTATTCACCATTTCAGTTCTCTCTCCATGGTTTATTGGTATAGCAAACTATTTGATGTATGCACAGTTCCCACTGAACTTGTCTTCCAAACAGAAGATCAAGATAGTAAAGAAGAGCGCCCCCTTCACTTGGATTGGGGGAAACCTCTTGAAACTTGGCCCATATCAAATATTGAGAAGGTGTGTCAGGGAGGAGGAAGTATTTAACGTCCTTCTGACCTGTAATGATGGGACTTGTTGAGGTCACTTTGTAGCAAAGAGGACAACATTCAAAGTGTTACAAGTAGGCTATTATTGGCCCACTCTTCATCAGGATGTGAAAACATGTACTAGTCAGTGTGATCAGTGCCAAAGGATGGGAAGGCCTACTCCAAGAGATGAAATTCCTCTGCAACCTCAAGTGACTTTCGAGCCATTTGACAAGTGGGGCATGGACTTCATTTGACCTACTAACCCTGCTTCCAAACAAAAACAATACATCATTGTGTGTAGTAAATATCTGACTAAGTGCGATGAAACCAAGGCAATTAAAGTAGCAACAAAGGAGAAATTAGTTCAGTTCCTAAGGGAGAATGTATTCTACAAATTTGGGTACCCTAGAGAGCTGGTCACAGACTAAGGCAACCAGTTTACCTCCAACGTGATTGAAGACTTGCTCAACCAGCACAAGATCAAGCACATAACCTCCACTCCCTATCATTCACAAGCTAATAGGCAAGTTGAGGTGACCAACACAGTGCTGGAGGTCACCTTGACAAAAGTGGTAAGCAACATCAGGAAGGATTGGACAAATTGACTAGTTGAGGCCACCTGGGCCTATAATACCACCTGGAAGACCACCACTGGATTCACACCCTATGAGATGGTCTATGGGAAAATGGCCCTGATGTCCATTGAATTTGAGTATAACACATTAAGGATGGTGTTGTAGGGAAAAGTATCTGATTCGGATGACCCTATCCCACTCTAAGGGTGATAGTACCTCAGCAACAACTGTAAAGAAAACTACTTAAGGTTTACTTCTTTATGAAAGCAAGAGAGAATGAAGAAATGCACTAACCATTGTCTTGCGCTTAATGTCGAATCCAAACTCTTCTCTTTGCTTGCTTGCTCCCAGCTCCTTGCTCTTTTGCTGGCCCAGCTACAATGAGATCCTGCAAAATAACAAAGAAGGAAACTACAAGAAGCATGCAATCATAACTGATTCAAGGATTAGCATAAATCAAATATACAATTATCACAATAAATCATTGAAACAAGTGCATATAGAAGAACCTCAATAGCTTTTATTAATGGAAGAAGTAAAGTTCTGAGAGTGTTACAACCATTGAAGGCCCCAATCCAGCAACACCTCCCAGCAGAAAGAATTTCTCCTCTTCACCTCCTTCAAGCAATCACCCAATAGCTCTATAGTGAAACCAACAGCATATCATTACTTTGCACAAAATTCCCGCCTCTCGAGCTCATGGGAGAGAGCTCAATATATAGATGAATTGAGAAAGGATGAGTCAGCTTGCAACTGATGTGTAGCTGCCTTGTGTCCTCTCTCTCTTCAGTTGATATTCAGTTCTTGAGTCCACTTGGAGAACCTTGCTTCCACTTGGAGAAACAGAGCCTCTGACTCATCACAAGGCGAAATCCCTGATCCAAGTGTCATTTTTGGAAGATTCCAGAGCAATGACTCAGTGTGCCACTTGTCCCATCTCGCTCAGCGCAGGTGGCCTTTGTTCTACCTGCTTTGCAACGCAGGTACACCATGGAGGAGTTGAGTTTCAGCGCAGAAGCCTAGTGGAGCACCTGCTTTGATTTCAGGATTGCTTGTTTTTGAGTGTTTTCAGGTGGAGAACTGATCTGAGAGCTGTTGGTTTGCTGACCTTGTTCCTCTAGGGGTAGGAACATCATGTTTAGGGACTTTGGATCCCTTGGATTATTGACAATTCATGCCTGATGCTGCAAGGCACAAAATTGTCTATAACAGATGCCCCCTAAAGTATGAGGTCGTTTATCAGGTGAAATGCTTTATTAGGAGGATCCGAAGTTCATTCAATCTGCTGAGAAGTGTCCTGTAATAAGATACAATACAATACATTATTTTTCATACTTTTTCATGATCTAGCTGAGGCGGGCATTCCCATGCTCAGCTTTATAAATTCATTTTGGTACATAGAACAGAAGATCGTCTGATGGTAGACTGATAATTCTCTGCTGAAATTATCATCCTTTGAGAAGGATGATCATCTGCTGCAATGATGTACACATCAAATGTCTTTATATCCTGAATATGTATCGCAGCCCGGATGGATGAAACTAGATCCGGGGTCTTCAATCTCTTCCGATCTTCACTCGATGTACAAGTCGATCCATGTGAGAATTTTTTGAAGTCGAACATGGAAAGACATTGCTTGATTACCGGTCAATGATGTAAACCGTTAACAAGCGCGAGAGGAATCACCGATAAGGATGATGACCCTCAAGGTACGGCAGTACAATTCACATGGTGGGAATAAAGGACTTGGCGTCGACCACCATGCAAAATCTTCTGGTCGAAGGTCATTGATGTATACCTGTCGCCGGAAGTGAGAAACTTGCCATTGAGGCATGCAAGCTTCAAAGTACTGAAGGGGTTGTTCCTAGATCAACTCCTTGGATAATGAGCTGATGTCGACAAGGAGCGATCCGTCAAAGGAGGGCCTTAATGAATCCCACATCATTGACACGGAACGGAGCTAGTGATTGTGATGAGGTGAAAACAAACTGTGATGTATGATTCAGGGTGGCGGTCATGAAATGGATGAAGGACAATGTATGGCAGTGGATGGGACACGGTTGACTCTTTGCAGAACGACATCTCTTGAACATATAACGACACTGATGTGATGGATCGGTAGCATTACCCCAACTATGGATGGTGTGGCGAGGACCATGGTGATGAGACCGGTGAATGAAACAACCCAACCCGATGTGATACGGAGGACAAAGTGTCATGTTCAAGAGCGACTTGCTACCATTAAAGCTGTGAGGTTCTCCCAATTTTTCCCCAGTCATTGCTGACCAGTACCTCTTTATTTTTATCAAGCTTGAGGAGGATAACATATGCTTGTTCTATAACCTGCCCTTCGGGCAAGCCCATCGCTATGATTTAACGAGCCTAGCGATAGGGAAACTCGTTCTCGTCTAAAGACAAGTTTGTCGCTATTTAATAATTTTAACGAGTCTAACGACAAGGATAACTCGATCCTTTTCAGTTTTAGAGAGTCTGAAAAGGTACATAAAGTGAACTCCAGAATTCCTTTTTCGTCATCTAATCCCTTAAGTCCGAAAAAGTATAAAACAATACAGAAGGGATGAATTTTCGATTGTTTTAACGAGACGAACAAAACAAGCGCTCGATCTTTTTGTGCAATAATCCCTCAGGTCCAAAAAGATTAAAATCTAGAGGAGGGATAGCTCTTCCGGTCGTTTAACGAGCTGGAAGGCCAAAACTCGGCAAACTTTTCATATTTTACGAGTCAGGAGAAAAGAGCTCAAAGAAGACTCGTCTTTTGAGGAACGAGTGATAAACAGGGATAGCAGCAAATTCCAGGTACAGGTTGGAATATTCCAATCACGGCAGTGTCACAAGGATGGCTAAGTGAAATCACTCTTCGCAGCTGTTCCTCAAAATGGGTAAACAAACATATGGAGATGAACGATTGGCCAAATGAACGGATGGAGGTGAGACTGCAAGAACACGACCAAGGGCTTTTAATATGGCTGTCAAAGGTTACATTTACCAAGGTTATTTACCGGGCTGGGTTCATTTTTTAACGAGCTTGAACACTGCTCAACCTTATGTTTATTTTTTAACGAGCATGAACTATGTGCTAAAACTGCTCGGATCTTGCGTTTATTTTTTAACGAGCATGAACTGTGTGCTAAAACTGCTCGAATATACCAGTCATAATACAAGAAACGCCTCAGGTGAGATAGCTATTTTTTAAGGAGCTTTATCTCACGAAGCTATGCTCCTATTTGGCAAGTTTTGACTTTTACCCCACATCCTTTCTTTATGCAAGCTGGAAACGGCTAATCCTACGAGTTTAACGGGTTAGACCTACAGGTTTAAAGGGAGGACCTAAAAATTTAAAAAATAAATAGTCATCCCGTGCTTGCATTCCAAAAGGTTTGCATGCCCCCAGGTATAAGGTATAATTTCGAGGCGCTGCCTCTTTCTTATTATCCGAAAAATGGTTTTATTTGCTGCCGCAAACCGAACTCTCTTTTCGGCGATGTCTATCATTAGGTTGCTAAGGATGGTGACTACTTGTTGCAGCAATTTCATCTCTTTCTTTGGAGGCTGCCCCTACTTATCCTTCAAAACATATGTTTTAATGGGTGAGGCTTGCCTTCAAAGATGGTGGCTACTTGCTGCCACAAATGGATCTCCTTCCTCAGGAGAGCCTACTTACCTAGACAAGGGGAGCGAGAAGCTGATTATCTCACTCACATAACTTTGACAAAAGAATCTTATTCTAGAACAACCCTCTCTTCCTTCCTTCGGAAGGGGTACGGACTAGTCATATTCTTCTGCGGAAATCAACTTTATACCCAAGGTTTTCTCTGCCCAAGGCAGGCCAGGGTGCATGCCCCCTGGGTCCCAGTTACATCTTTCCGAATCACTCGCATTCATCGGGAAGTAGAACCGGGGGTGGAGGCATTCCTTGAGTGAATAAACCGTTAAGGGATGGTATTTGACTATTTGCGATGCGTGATCCTGGAAATGAAAGTTGGTCTACGAGCTTGACCATTCTTCCTTCGTGCAGAAAACACATAACTCTGAAGAGTGAGGACACTATTGCCTCCATGCAATATATATAGTCTCGTCCAAGGAGTAAGTTATACACCAAGGGTCCTTGGACGACCATGACGTTCATATGAACTGTCTTCCCCTTCAATGTAACGGGAACATTGGGGAGAATCCCTAACGGGCGACTGGTTCCTTTATCAAAACCCGATAGATTTCTCATCTCAGGTAAAAGCACCGGGGAACCCAGTGCTTTCCAAGCAATAGAGGAAAGGATACTCACAGATGCCCCTTCATCAATGATGGTTCCAGCCATTACCATTCTATAGATTTGGATCATGATTCTGAATGGTAAACTGGCTGGTAACCGGGGTCTGCCTAGTTGATTCCAATCAAAGGATACAACTAGGTTGCTTGGTGGTGGGACCGAATACACGGCCAGATACTACCCTGACGATGTTCCTTCCTGCGATAAAGGAATGGGCGCATTGCCCTGATGCTCATCAGAGTCTGTGTTGATGAAAAGAATCTGGATGGTGTCATCCTTATTCTCTTCAGTGAGGGTGTCATTCGAAGATGAATCTTCAACGACGGTGTCATTTGAGGATGAAACCTCTGAAGGAAGAACCGGGTCAACTGTCGTTTCGACCTTTAGACTTTCGTCTGGTCTGGATTCAGTAGGTTCATTCTCAATGACGGACACTTCAGCTGACCACTTGAGCGGGCCAGCTGGATTTTCAACTATCGAGGGATTAGGCACGAGTTTTTGGTATCCAGGAGGAAGTCGTAACGGTGATACCGGACGATCTTCCAAAACTCTCTTCGCCTCATCTAAGAATGGACATCGGTGGATGGCGTGATCGCCTTCACACAACATACAGGGTGATCTTGGTCTCCCTTTTCGTCCTTCACTCTCGCTAGTTGATGGACTGCAATCAACATGACTACCAGAGGTTGATGCTACCGGATTGTGCAACCAGGGGGACCAGTCCCTTAGTATCCGGGGAATACAAGGACAATCACGATGGAAGTGGGTCCCTTTGCAAATGACACATGGCGATTTAGGCCCGGTCGGTGCAGTGTGTGGATTTTTGTCAGATGTCTTTTGCTTGCCCCCAGTCGCCTTCGCCATAGGCCCCTTCTGCTTCTTTTCTCTCTTCTTCTTTTCCTTCTTCTCCATGGGAGGCTGACTTCTGCCGGCTCTACCCTGCGAAGATGAAGGATCAGAGGAAGAATTGTAAGAGGTGGAAGGCTGGTGGGTAGCTCGAGACTGGTCTGACTGTTGATTCGACTGCTCAGGATTAGTGGCGATTTGAACTACATTAGTTGAAAAGAGCCATATAGGTAGGCCAATTGTCAATCCTGGAAGTGACAATGTGGCCATATGAGGCGCACCAACATCTCCCCAAGAGGAGAAGGGATTGGGACTTCCACCAAGGTGACTTCCTTGGTTGGTGGGCTCCATGCTTTTCAACTGAAAGATCAACGTGGGAATAACAGGTGATTATGTTCCGATTAAAATAAATTTTATTAACGACGCTTTAGACACAACTTTGCTTTTTCATGTTTTAAGAGTCGAGAAAAAGCTCAAGATGACTCTAGTCTCCTTCGATGTTTTAACGAGCCCGAAGTGACAAATGCTCGGATGGACTTTTTCAGTTATAGAGTTTGAAAAATGCCAAAAGAAACTACTCTGGAGTTCTAGGTAGAGGGTGTGCCAAACTTTTCGCGAAACCACAGAATACGTTTTACGGTACGGGTGGTCGATCTTCGTGAATGCTGTGTTCACTGCATCGCGATCAGTAGGGCGGCCGACACGGCTTCCTATGGATAAAGGCTTTGTTCTTATAGGGGTCTCCCAATATATACGCGACGGTACGTGGGAGCACAAGTCCGTATTAGTGCCACCGACTCTCAGGAGGAATCACCCACCTTCGTAGAGATCGACAGTCACTACGTTTAACGATGCCGGAACATGTCTCTACCTAGACCTCTATGTGTTTGCGTTATGTTTCAAAGCGTTGTTATGTAAATTGGATTTATTTTAATGTTGATCTTGCTTAGCAGTTTGCCTTTAAGGATCACCACGAGATGTATATGACAAATTCCTGATGCAGTCTAAGATGAGAAGAAAACTTTTCAATCTTTCAACTTTGAAAATCTTAACTACTGAGGGAGAAGAAAGGCAAATCTTTTCACACAGATCATAGAGCACACACTAATGCAAAATTTCCTAAATCGTCATGCAAGCAGTCAAATGCAAAATGCACAATGCATGTATTTTCTTTTCCCTTTCTTAATGTTGATGTATTACAAAAAGAAAGTTGTTATATAACTTTGATTTCGATTTAAAGCGAAAACAAACAAGCTTGTCCAAAATCAAAAGACACCTTAAGATTTACTTGTTTAATCACTGGAAATACATGAAATCAAACCATAATGACGAAAGTAAAAAGACTAATCAGCTATGGACAGCAAACAAGCTAACTCTTTAGACCAGCCAAATGCCTAACACAGGTTCAAATCTAAGAGGCCAAAGCAAGACTAGTTCACTTTCGTTATGGGAAATTGTAAATGATGTAAGAAATACAAAAGAACAAGTACAATTTTGTTATATAACAGAGGCGGAATGATGGCAAGTAAGGTTGGTTTCAGAATAGGTGCAAGACTGGTAACTGGCTGCAAAATCTATAGTGAAAACAGGCAAGAAAAAGGGAGGAAACCCCAAATGCACAAGGCAAATTTGGGCCAACGCAGGTGCTGTACAGCCATTCTGGCTCTCAGCGCAGGTAGCCCCTTTGGGACCTGCGTTGCAAAGCAGGTAGCCTGTGTACTACCTGCTTTGGAAAACGAAAGTTTCGTTTTCACAGTTTCCGGGTCACAATTTTCTCAAAAATGCACAGTTTTTGCTCAAATCAGAAGCAATCAGTCAAGCACACACTAAGGGATGACAAGGAAGATGAAAAGCTATCACTAAGAGCTTACAAGGATCCTTGTAGATCAGCACTTCAGATCATGAACATGCTCAGAAATGAGCTAGAGTAGCTGCCCTCTACTTCGCTTTTGATATAGTCAAAAGCTTTTCGATTTGGTACTCTTTTGTTCAGGAAATGAATAGCAAAATACTACAAACAATCAAACAGATACGATCCCCAGCGGAGTCGCCAGTTTGTTGTAGGGAAAAGTATCCGATTCGGATGACCCTATCCCACTCTAAGGGTGATAGTACCTCAGCAACAACTGTAAAGAAAACTACTTAAGGTTTACTTCTTTATGAAAGCAAGAGAGAATGAAGAAATGCACTAACCGTTGTCTTGCGCTTAATGTCGAATCCAAACTCTTCTCTTTGCTTGCTTGTTCCCAGCTCCTTGCTCTTTTGCTGGCCCAGCTACAATGAGATCCTGCAAAATAACAAAGAAGGAAACTACAAGAAGCATGCAATCATAACTGATTCAAGGATTAGCATAAATCAAATATACAATTATCACAATACATCATTGAAACAAGTGCATATAGAAGAACCTCAATAGCTTTTATTAATGGAAGAAGTAAAGTTCTGAGAGTGTTACAACCATTGAAGGCCCCAATCTAGCAACACCTCCCAGCAGAAAGAATTTCTCCTCTTCACCTCCTTCAAGCAATCACCCAATAGCTCTATAGTGAAACCAACAGCATATCATTACTTTGCACAAAATTCCCGCCTCTCGAGGTCATGGGAGAGAGCTCAATATATAGATGAATTGAGAAAGGATGAGTCAGCTTGCAACTGATGTGTAGCTGCCTTGTGTCCTCTCTCTCTTCAGTTGATCTTCAGTTCTTGAGTCCACTTGGAGAACCTTGCTTCCACTTGGAGAAACAGAGCCTCTGACTCATCACAAGGCGAAATCCCTGATCCAAGTGTCATTTTTGGAAGATTCCAGAGCAATGACTCAGTGTGCCACTTGTCCCATCTCGCTCAGCGCAGGTGGCCTTTGTTCTACCTGCTTTGCAACGCAGGTACACCATGGAGGAGTTGAGTTTCAGCGCAGAAGCCTAGTGGAGCACCTGCTTTGATTTCAGGATTGCTTGTTTTTGAGTGTTTTCAGGTGGAGAACTGATCTGAGAGCTGTTGGTTTGCTGACCTTGTTCCTCTAGGGGTAGGAACATCATGTTTAGGGACTTTGGATCCCTTGGATTATTGACAATTCATGCCTGATGCTGCAAGGCACAAAATTGTCTATAACAGATGGTAGCCCAACTAGAACTAGATCTCAGTAGTGCACAAAAAGAGAGATTGCTCCAATTGAATGGTTTAGATGAGTTCAAAATGCAGGCCCTCCTACATATAGAGGTAATTCGAATTCAGAGGAAGATCTAGCATGATACGAACATCAAGGAAAAGAAATTTCAAGAAGGTGAATGGGCTCTATTATACGATTCTAAGTATAAAGGCTTCAAGGGCAAGTTAACGACAAGATGGCTAGGACCTTATGTTGTAGAAATATGCCATGATAATGGTTCAATACAGATTAAAGCCGTAGATGAAGAGACCATTTGTTTACTTGTTAATGGAAACCGATTGAAAATTTACAAGAGACCATTGTCAAAACAAGAGTTCATTGATGGTATCAATAAAATAGTTATTGTAGTGGAGCAATTTTCATCTCCTACCTCATCAAATCGTTGAGAAAAAAAAGAAAAAAGAATAAGGACTCAGGTGAAAATGTCCATGAGGTGGTTGAGTCCCACTCTCAGGTTGAAAACCTCTTGGGGTGACCCAATGGTGTCAATAAAAAAAAAAGAATAAAAATGAGAATAAAAAGATCCCTAGGTGAAAACCTCTCAAAGACAGCCTAGTTGTTTTCAAAAGGAAAAGGAAAAAGGAGAAAAATGATGAAAATTTCTATTTTGCAAGTCAACAAGAAGGACGATCAAAGAGAAAAGGAGGATCACAAAGAGACCTATTTCAATCAAATTTTTATTTTCCACTCATTGAAATTCATCACTCCACCATTTCTTTCATTTTTTCCACTCCTTTGCTTCAGTTTAAAAGGGGATTGTGTTTTATACAGGATCCCCTAAAAACCTACAGGATGATCCTGTGGGAATTACACTGACCTAGAAATCCTATAGGAATCGAACCTAGGGATAAAAAATGACCTGCTATGTCAATAAAATAGAACCTCTACATCATCGTTCCATTACCATACCTATGTCCACCTTCATCACCCCTATATTCACCCTAAAAAAAAATCAATTTCAAAAAAAAAAATCGTAGTCTTCAAAAAAAGAAGGAAATAGATAGAAATAGGAATGTCACCTAAGTATTCTTCATTCTCCACACTCATAGTCTCCCTCTCCATCCACGTCACCATCCTCAAAATCCCAGTAGAGTGTATGATTAAGAGTTCTAAGGGAGAAGTAGCTATAGGACATCCTGTAAGAAATCCTGTAACAGCCTATCCCACAGAATACAAATCATAAGAACAAAAAGCTTCCAGCATGATGATCCAAGAGCAAAAGGGACTCCAAAGTAGTAGCAACACCATCATCCTCAACACTAGGTACCTGCACAACAAAGGAATCATCAGAGAACAACAAAAAAGGGAAGAAGAATGGCATGTAGCCAATACACACAGCAAGCACCTCCGATCTTGAACAACTACAACAAGGTATTAGCACCATAGGTAAGTATCCCTCTCACTCTCTCATGTGCATAATGTAGTCAAAATATGTAAAGGTTATGAGTAAGTTGGTTTATAAGCAAAAGGTGGCCAGTTAACTTGGCCACCTTCGATCAATCAATAAAGACAAAACAAGTTGTCCTCTCACACATCGCAGCAGTCAACTCAAAAATAGAAAGGAGAAGGACAAAAGAAGTTAAGGCTACAGATGCATGAAGTGGGAGTTGATTACGAGGAGTGGAGAATGATGAGGTGGTAGTGGGGACCAATGGTCCAAAAATGGAAACCGTACCTTGGTTGCCAGCACACCACCTCACCCCAAATGACCATAAGAGGAAATAATGGTCATCCCCATGCATTCATGCATCCATTTCCTCGAGGCTCGCTCTAAAAAGTCGTTCTCATACCCAGGAAACCTACAAAAAGGAAAACTCCATCATTTTTTTTGCACAGGATTTTCTATAGGATTGCACAAGAAATCCTACAGGATTGCACACAGGAATCCTACAGGATACACAAAGACAATCTACAGGATTGGTTGAGAGGAGTTTCAGAGGGGAAAACATGTGGGTTTGCCACAACAAACACTATAAATAGGTAGGCTTTATAATTAAATCCCTTTTCCAAGTAAATTGAACAAAAAATCCTCTAGTTTGAGTGAATTTGGCAGTTGTGCAAGAGAATTGTCCACACAGTCATTTCAGTTTTTTACTTCTACATTTGATAATTGTATCAACCATCTCATCTCCTCAAACTTCACCAACCAAGATGAAAGGAGGGTTTAATATAAGGGAGCCCATTAACACTGTGAGAATCCAACAACACCCTCATGTGCTAGAAATCTTCACAAGGCATAATTGGATGGGGTATTTCGAAAAATTAAGGGGGTATGATGATGAGGTGGCCTGAGATTTTTCTCTCTCCCTCATTTCACTTACCAAAGTCCATGCCATTGTTAAGGTAAGAGGCCTCTCCACAGAGCTCACCCCTGAACTCATCAGCAAAGTTACAACACTTCCCCTAGGAGTACCATGGAGGAAGGAAGACAAAGGAGATAACCAAATTTCCAAAAGGAAATTCTTCTTAGAAGGTGAGGAACCCATTGAGGACAAGAATGGAGTAAGGAGAGGAAGTCTGCCATATCCCTGGAATGAGGTGAGCTACCAACTTACAAATACATATCATGTGAGGGTAGGTATAGTGTGGTATATGGAACAACACTTCCCCTAGGAGTACCATGGAGGAAGGAAGACAAAGGAGATAACCAAATTTCCAAAAGGAAATTCTTTTTAGAAGGTGAGGAACCCATTGAGGACAAGAATGGAGTAAGGAGAGCAAGTCTGCCATATCCCTGGAATGAGGTGAGCTACCAACTTATCAAATACATATCATGTGAGGGTAGGTATAGTGTGGTATATGGATATCATTTTAGGCTTCTTGAAGAGTTGAGATTTGGAATAGAAACACCCCCTCACCATAGGCTCAACATACCATACTTCCTGCTGCAATCACTGATAGACACAAGCATCAAGGTGCAAGAGGGAAATTCCCAACAGTTAGCTCACCATGGGTTAATTAGAATCCTTATATAATATGCCCTACAAAACCTAAAAATTCCTATACAATGGTAAGTTTTTAGAGACATGCAGTCAAAGGAGGAAATCAAAGCTATCACATATTATGTTAGTCCTACTGTTAGTGGAAAGTATGAGGAAGAGACTGAAGCAAAGGAAGAAGAAGTAGAGTAGGAAGAAGAAGAAGAAGAAGCAGATGAAGATGAGATGGATGAAGAAGAAGATGAAATAGAAGAAAATGAGGAAGATGAAGAACAAGAGGAGAAAGAGAAGGAGGATGATGAAGAAACAGAGGAGGATGTTAAGGAGGAAACTGATAAATAAGATGAGGATCTATAAGAGGAAGAAGAAAGGAAAGACATAGGTGAAGAAAGCAATTGGAAAGATGGGGTAGAAGATAAGGAGGAGTTACCTAGGGTGTCTCCAGAACCCACTGAGAGAGAGGCAGCAGCCGCCCTCACTACTCTTAGCACCCCCATCAATCAAAAAGGCAAAAGAGAGAGGAAAACCCCCTTATATTTTAGGACAAGGAAAAGCACAAGAATAAGGCAGGGGAAACCCCAAACACCAACCAAAATTCCCATTGTGATTGAGGACTCACCTAAACAACAGGAGAAAATTCCTTCTCCTAAGTCTCTTATCACCTATGTGAGAAGGCCTATGACTAGATCCACCTCCTCCAAGGGAAAATAAATCCTACAGGATACATAGTAGGATCTATAGGAAGTTGAAGCAGTCCTACAGGATACTCTAATGAACCTACAAGAGACACAAAAATTGGAAAAGGAGGGAGGCCAATAGCCAGAAACTATATAAGATGACCTAGAGTTAAAGGAACCTAGCCCCCAACCTAACCTTGACTCCTACTATAGGTATATTGAAGGAAGCAAGGTCATTCTTCAAAAAAAAATATTCCACTATTCTTCGAGCTTGAGAAGGAGAGAGCCAAAACTCATCGATGGATGCAGATTTCCAAATCCAAGGGGTTGGAAGAAGTTGGGCACATGGAGGAGAATCTCAAGGAGATGGGCAAAGAGCTAAGTATCTTGAGAGATAGAGAAGCCATAATGAAGAGTCAAGTAGAAACAAAAAATACATCGTTAAGAGGACAGTGCAAGAAAGAAAGAATCAATTGGCATGTATGTCCAGTCTCTATTTGGAAGAAATCCAGTGTAGGATGCCAAGTAAATCCTATGCCCTATACCTCAATGAACAATGGATGCAGTTCCAGATTAAGACCCTAGCACAAAGAGGCACTACGCCATTTCAGGACTACAGGTAGTTCATTGATCTTTATGATCATAGCACACCAGAAGATAGGGTGAAGACGTCTGAGTTTTATTTGCACAACATGGCCTTAACAAACATGAATTTCTAGGACCTTAATGCCAAGCTAGGATATTTGTAGTTGATGGCTTTGGCATCATGGATGAACCATGAGGAATCAAGGGTTGTAGAGATGAAGAAGATATTGGCAAGAGAATAAATTGAACATCTTATGATCAGAGATGAACAGTCATATCCAATGGCTCTCATTCGTACACATAATTTGATTGCAAATGACCCTCAACTTGCACCCAGATATCTTGCTACCCAAGAGCAAGCAATTTCACATTTTGAGGACATGCTCAGGTTATTAGGGAATGATAGCATACATGCTTGCTTGAGGAGATGGAACACATTGCCATACAACTTAAAGATAAAATATTACCACTCTCCTCAAAGATTGAGAGAAGCACTAAACAGGAGACCCATGTACAAGAAATCTATTGAAACACTGAAAGTCAATTGGATTGGCCTAAAACTCAGTCCACCACTACTCTTATTAATGCTAGAAGGAAGGAAGGAAGAAAGAAGAAGAAAAGAGGCAGTGGGAGGAGGTATAAAAGAAAGCAGGCTTCTATGAACAAGAAGAGGAAACCACAGCAAAGGCATGGGATGTCAGGGAGGCCACTAGAGCTATGAAGGATATGGATATTGATTGAGTTGCTCAGAGGATGAGAAACACTTTTAGTAGGGGGGTGATGATGAGCCTCATCATTGGGTAATTATATGGGACTTAATTCACCTCCTATCTTACTCAAACCAACTTTTCTCACAACTTATTACATGTTTTTTATTATATATTGTTTATGATATGAGTTAGAGTTGGATATTATGCCTTGTGGACTAATATGCATTGAATGTAGGATTGAAGGAGAAAATCAATGAATTTTGGCAAAGACTAAGGTTAAAACTCGAATGGGACAAGGGAGAGGGATTGTAGGAGGTAAATCCTCCTCACTTACTTCTCCCCCATTCCAATATTCATCCATCCATCACACTAGCTTGGAGTGCAAGCAACCAAGTCATGAGGATTAGAAGGCAGCCGAGCAAGTGAGAGACAAAGAGCTAGTTTATCTTGAGTCTGGGAGCCAAGCCTCCCTAATTTTAAGGAAGTCATTGGGGATTTCAGTTGTATAATTAGAGAGGCCTAGAGACTCGTTAGGATTCGAAGTTGTAAAACTCTAAGTTATTTTCAATCACCAGACTTGTGTAAGTTTTATTGATGTAATTTTTTGTTTTGGTAATAAGAATGAGTTTTGTTTTGAGCCAGCACTGACTTAACTAAGAGGGATGAAGCTCTTGTGTTAGGGCCCAACCCTAGAATCCAAGGCTCCTCTTTCTTATATCTGTATGTTTAGCTTAGTTTCATAGCTTCATTTTTAATTTGTCTTTAGATGTATTTTCATTGCAAGTAGTGTAGATTGGATTGGTTGTTTATTAGTTTACTTTCATTTGTGCCTTACTTCAGTAGCATGTTAGAATGGGTAAAAGGAGAAACAAAAGGTTATCAATAGGTGTCTTGGCCTCATTTCCTCCGTTTGGGATGATGATTAGAGGAAGGGACCCTTATGCAGCCCCAAAAACAAATATTTCTATTTCTTGTATGAGCTTTAGAATTTACTGTATTTAAGTTAACATTTGATCAGTTTTGCAAAGTAGGATTTCATTGCCATCTCTTCTATCTTCATTCTTGTAGTAGATCTCATCCATGCTTTCATTCCTTTCAGTAACTTTCCTCATGCATAATGTAGGCAGTTACTTCATTAATTCTGCTTTTCTAGCTTATGAGAATGGTTCTTGTTTACATAGCTTTTTGTAAATTACACATGTTTTATGCACAAAAGGTGCTTCCAGTCTCATCTTCTAGTAGGGTTTTCTAGGGTGGATGGTGAATGCATTTATTTGATTTATGTTCTTTATTTATTGCATCTAAACTATTTATTCACTTAATCTATTTAGTAAAGAATCTTCAATCTAATGGAAAATTACCCTTAATAGTTTAATTTTAGTTATTTTATCAAATATGTTGTGACAAATTGTTCTTGTGGAATATCCATAGAACTTTATAGATCATATTAGTATCAAAATAGGTTTCTTTGGGGTATTTTATAGGAAGTTGAAAGGGATATAGGAATCAATTTAAGAAGGAAGTTGTAGAACCATAACCATGATCGATTAGTATATTCAAAACAACCTTCAGGATTGGGAAAAAGAGATATATGTGAGGTTGGAAGCACAAGTTTTTGGCATAAGTCATAATATGAATCTCCTCTTGTTGGCTATCACATACCCAGTCCCTTAATCATTGGATAAGGATACAAGGTATCCAGACCTAACCTCCAACATTGATTTATGGATATAGGGTTTTCAAATTCATACTTTATTTAACCATCTTAAACCTGTTTTTTGAGACTACCATCATCGTATGCTAAATATTAGATTTTGAATGATATAAAATTCATCCCAATTCGAGCTCCAGATCTAAAGCTATGGTCACTAGAAGATTTTCCTTTGTGCCACATTGGTGTCTATACTATTGCCATGTTGTAGATACATGGTAGTCCTTTTCCCCCATGTCCCCCTCATACAAAACCATTCCACATAAAATTTCCACACTAGTATGCCATGTCGATCTACCATATTTGCATGCCACGCTAGAACATTATCATGTTTTTGTTAGGTATGGGAGGAAAATCTCTAGTGTCCTAATTTCACAACATCAAGGGCTCCAAATTATTATAAGGTTCCTTTTCGGCACACTGTGACCCCTCAAGTTTGTGGCACTGATGCGCTTTTCAACTACCTAGTGTATCAAAATGTTAATCCCCTGAACTATGCATCCCAACATGTTCACCTATTTAAGCTTGATATTAGTTACTTAGTAAAATCTCATAACTCTTCAATATAGTGCAAGTAAACTTATTTGTTGAAAATAGCAACAAGAAATGCTAAAAATAGAGATGTTATAAATAGCATTGCTATAGATAGAATTTCAAGTACCAGTGCGGAAAATAACAACAAGAAATGATAAAATAGAAATGCTAAAAATAACATTGCTATAAATAGCATTTCAAGATATACTCCAACTCTATTGGAAATAACAAAAAATAGAAATGCTAAAAATAGCAATGCTATAAATAGAATTTCGGGATATATGCCAATTATAATTTGTCCTTGAATTAAATTTGAGAATTAAAATTTGAACTTAGTCTCACTAGATATTTGAAAAATAATTAATTAATTCATCTTGAGTTAATTAGTTGGAGAAAATCAAACATGAAATCTTTGTGAAGACATGCAACAGTTATCCCTTTGATTGAGGAAGTTATCCCTTAATTAAGGAGATAAGGATGAGTTGTATTTAAGTTGTAATTAGTTAGCTCAGTTAACTGAGTTAAGTCTAGTTAAATTAGTTCCAACAGTTGGAGGAATAATTGTGAGTTTAGTCAGTTAATGCGTGCATGCATGTAACTAGTGTTCTCTAGATAACTGAATATTCTCTCATAAATAACTAATGCATGTTAGTTCAGACAAAGAACCAATTGAGATTAAATACAGGGAAATTGTACTATCAGTTGGAGGAATTTTCCTATAAAGGAAACTCATCCATGCAGAAGGAATTATCTCTTTCAGGATTGCACAGTTATTTCAGAGGTCAGTGTTGTGTCTGAGGTGAGAATCACACAGGTTGCAGCTGGAGGACCCAAGAGAAACTGCAGAAGGAAATAAGAGGCTTGGAGGATTGAAAGAACGCATATGTGTTGTCTATTCTATCTATGAGCAGCAGCGAGGGATTGTACTGAGAGCTGGATAGCTTGTGAGCTAAAGATTTATGTAATCGTGAGATATTTCCACTTGTATGATAATACAGATAGCAAGGATTTTAGCTGAGGCTTTCCACAAAGTATTCTTCTGTGTTTCATGTGTATGATTCCTTCTTATCTGTTATATGTGTTCCGATTGATCTTGCCCAAATTGATTAAGCTTCTGTAAAGTTTGATAGTAGAAGTAGATCAAGTATTTTTCTTTAGTACATTGCATTATCAGGTGATCTACAATGAAAATTTCTCGATGGTATCAGAGCTAGCTGATTCATAGAGAAATTTCTACATGGTATTAGAGCTAGCTGATCTATAGAGAAATTTCTACATGGTATCGGAGCGAGTTTTTGTAGAAAAATATTCTACATAGTATTGGAGCAATGGTGAGCCTTGCACTCCTCGGTCTTCCTAAGAGCTAGCATAGCTACCAGGACTCAGTGAATGGAAGAGAGAAACTACTAGATTGGGAATGACTGTGGTCGGATCTGATGCACGAGGAGATCAAGAAGAGCACCAAAGATGGTTCTCCATCCAAGGAGGATGAAGAAAATTTCGCCTTAACGAGTAAGGCAAGGAAAGGGAAGGAGAAGGATTCTCATCCAAATCGAGTTCTTCTCATGGACGGAAGAATATTGACAAATATAAAGTGAGATGCTTTAATTGTCATGAGGTGGGCCATTATGCAACTAATTGTCCATTGAAGAATTCCAGGAAGGGATCCTCGGAAGGATCTGAAGGTGAGGCATTGGCCTCTCAGTTCGAATTGGATTTCACCTCATCGCATGCATGGTTTCATTGATGATGGATTGTGGTTGGTTTCTTGACAGTGGAGCCTCATTCCACATGACTGGCGATAAGAATTTTTTCAGTACCTTGTACAAGAAAGACCTCCTGATGCGCATGGAGATGGGTAAAGATACAAAGTATAGTGTTTCAGGAGTAGGCATGGTTGGTTTTCAGAGGGAGCATGGAGCTTGCATCACCTTGATAGATGTGAAGTATGTGCCAGGACTGAAGCAGAACTTGGTATCGATCAGGATGTTGGAGGAAAAAGGATATGATGTAGTCTTCAGTAAGGGAAAGGTTTTCCTTAGACACATCACCACGAGGCAAGTGAAGCAGATAGGTTCACGAGTTAAGAACCTGTATACTCTTGAGGTTCAAGATGCATGCAAAGCCTTGAGGAGCAAGGCAACTATTAGAGACTTGGTGGTTGAGAGGAAGATTGCATTACCTCTCAACATGCAATGCCAGAAGAAGTCTCAAACAATTGTGGAGGAGCCACAATTGGTGAAGCAACTTTAGGAGGTTGTGGAGTAGCCACAACTGGAGAAGCCGAGAGGAGACTAAGTGGAGGCATCCACTCATGCAGAGACCTCTAGTAGGGGGAAATTTTGAGCCAAGTGGGTAGAGGGATCACATGCATCCATACCTCCAGGTGGGAGGTGGGGCGATGTGAAGTGATAGTCCCAAGAAGGCTGAAATAGGGGTAGGATCCTTGAGGTACCCAACCTCTTTGATTAGACCTTGGTACAGGATCCTCGACGAGGAGTAGAAAGACTGGTTAAGTGGGTAGAGACAGATGCAGATAGAGTGATAGGGGAAGCTTCAACATTAGAGGGTATTTCTAGACCAATAGGGAGGTCATTTGGGAGGTCAGTTACTTACTTCTCAAGAACTAAGCTGCAATGTAGCAGTGGGCAGCACGATGCAACATGATGAGAGGAGATGTAGTGTGGATGCAGTGCTGGGAGATAGGACCAGCAGCAACACGGATGCAGTGAGAGGAATAAGTGGGATTGATGCAGTCAGAGATCAAAGTGATAGGGGCTAGAGCAGTCAGCTACTGAAGAGCATAGAGGTGCAGAGTTTTCAGTCGACAAAGGCAATAACAGTCAGAGACTTTGATGACAGAGGCATCATTCTGATTCAGGTTGGATATTTTTGTTTCTGGAGTTGTTGGAGCAACAACACTTGAGAGAAGTGTTGCATGCAGAACATTCCAAAGGTTCAAGATCGGGTTCGAGTTGAATTCCTTTCTTGTTGAGAGGGAGTGTTGAAAATAGCAACAAGAAATGCTAAAAATAGAAATGCTATAAATAGCATTGTTATAGATAGCACTTCAGGTACCAGTGTGGAAAATAGCAACAAGAAATGATAAAATAGAAATGCTGAAAATAGCATTGCTATAAATATGATTTCAGGATATACTCCAACTCTGTTGGAAATAACAAAAAAATAGAAATGCTAAAAATAGCATTACTATAAATAGAATTTTGGGATATATTCCAATTTTAATTTTTCCTTGAATTAAAATTTGAATTTAGTCTCACTAGCTATTTGAAAAATAATTAATTAATTCATCTTGAGTTAATTAGATGGAGAAAATCAAACATGAAGTCTTTGTGAAGACATGCAACAGTTATCTGTTTGATTGAGAAAATTATCCCTTAATTAAGGAGATAAGGATGAGTTCTATTTGAGTTGTAATTAGTTATCTTAGTTAATTGAGTTAAGTCCACTGAAATTAGTTCCAAACAGTTGGAGGAACTAATTGTGAGTTTAGTCAGTTAATGCATGCATGCATGCAACTAGCGTTCTCTAGATAACTGAATATTCTTTGATAAATAATCAATGCATGTCATTTCAGAAAAATACCCAATTGAGATTAAAGACAGGGACATTGTACTATCAGTTGGAGGAATTTTCCTATAAAGGAAACTCATCCATGCATAAGGAATTATCTCCTTCAAGATTGCGTAATTATTTCAGAGGTCATTGTTGTGTGTGAGGTGAGAATCACATAGGTTGCAGCTGGAGGACCCAGGAGAAACTATGCAAGGAAATAGGAGGCTTGGAGGACTGAAGGAACGTGTATGTGTTGTATATTCTGTCTATGAGTAGCAGTGAGGGATTGTATTGAGAGTTGGATATCTTGTGAGCTAAAGCTTTGCGTAATCCTGAGATATTTCCACTTGTATGATAATACAGATAGCAGGGTTTTTAGCTGAGGTTTTCCCCAGAGTATTCTTCTATGTTTCATGTGTATGATTTCTTCTTCTTTGTTATATGTCTTCTGATTGATCTTGCTCAAATTGATTAAGCTTACGCAAAGTTTGATAGTAGAAGAAGATCAAGTATTTTTCTTTAGTACATTGCATTATCAGGTGATCTAAAGTGAGAATTTCTAGATGGTATTAGAGCTAGATGATCCATAGAGAAATTTCTACATGGTATCAAAGCTAGCTGATCTATAGAGAAATTTCTACATTATTGTCACATTTTGTCAAAAATTCATCAATAAGAAGAAATCAAAAAGATATCACATCAATAGTAAATTCACCATAAAAAATTGTAGACGAATTTCTTAATGGAACAACCATTTGGCCTTTCGTTCTATCATTTTACTATAATAATATTTACAATAGGATTCTTGAGACAAAGGCTTAGTCACTATTTACAAAAAGGAAAGCCAAACATAAATTTACATGCCAAAAACTTGTCCACCAATAAATTTCACCCTCTTGGGTCATATGTGCCCATCATTGGTTCCATCAACTAATCATTCCTTGGCTTGATTAGTTATATATATGTTCAGATACCTACCTGAGCTCCTCACCTCTCTTTCATTTCAAATCTATTTGAAACAAATTCATTCTTCCTTGTTTTACTGCTTCCTTTCTTCATTCCTTGTTTCTTACTTGTTCGTTGCTTAATCCTTACTTTCTTTTCAATTTGCTAGTGGTCACACATATACACACATTCAAATCATGGTAGTTGAACACCCCATGGCTCTTCACCTTAATTTATTGCTTGGTTGCATTGGCTCACCACTTTGTTTGATTGATTCCACACTTGCTTCAACTTATCTTATTCCATTTATGTGCTTATCTTTGCCTGTCAAGTTGACGTGTAACTTTGGTCCAATCGGTTCGCTTCGTTTGCCACCCAGTTCCTCCATCATTCAGGTTGATACGTGAATTTTTTCCACTTTGTTCGTTTCTTCTACCACTCAGTTCCTCCATCGTTTGGGTCAACGTGTGACTTCAATACACAGTTCCTCCATTATTTGGGTTGAATCTACTTCAGTGCATTTGGGCATGTTTCCTGGTCATGTAGTGCCTTTGTGATGCCCATGTCATTAATCCAACATGTTATGTGCTCTCATGTTCCCAAGTGGAAACCCCAATGTTCAATTTTTCTCCACTTGCTTAGGTGCACCATCACCTGCAAATCTTGGTTTTTTCCACTACAACTTAGTTTTGTTGATGCCTCGACCCCAAGCTCAATAATCAATCAAACCCTATATCATCTCTTTATTTGTGATGAAAACATCATAAATGGTGTTATGAGGATGTTTCCGTTGTCTTTCGCTTGGTTATAAGTGTGCCAAACTCCAAGGTTTAATACCCTTTGTGGTGCCTATGTCACTATGTCAACATGCCATATGTTGTCATGTTCTCAAGTGGAAACCCTAATGTTTAGTTTTTCAAAGATTGGTTGGGTGCACCCTTTCCTATGAATCTTGGATTTTTTCCACTACAACTTAGTTTCATTGATGCATCTGCCCAAATCTCAATCATCAAGAAAACTTATATTGTCTCATTATTTGCGATGACAAGATCGTAAATGGTTTGATGGGGATGTTTTCCTTCACGCATGCCTCGTTAGAGGTGTTCCTAATTCTAGTTGTTAACATCCTCCCCCACTCAAATTTATTTTTGTCTCGTCAATAGTCCAACCACAACTTCTCAGCCATCACCCTCTAGAGATTGGAATCACAGTGTGTTACTTCTTTGGATGGTGTATCTGACTACATGTATAGAAATCACGCCTATATAAATTCCACGCATTGGATCCCATCATGTTTATTTGATAATAAGGTAGTGTTGATGGAAAAAAATTACCACCAATAATAAGGGGGTATCCCAAGTGTGAATTCCCAATTATACCTCACACCATTTGGGGTAGGAGCCCCATCCAGTATATGGGCTCGGTTTCCACCATGATTGTTTTCCTTTTGGTTGTCAGGTGAAGATAAGTTAGTATGAGGGAAATTGTGAAATGTTGAGAAAATGAGGATGAAATCAACCCACGATTGGACTTAAAGTACAAGGAACAAGGGTATTGCAAAAAGAAATGAGAAGAAGCATGTCTCAAGAGGAGTTGGTGAGTTGAAACGATCTAAGGAATACATGAATAAGAAAGTACTAGAAGTTAATTGCAAATTAGTTCACAATAGGTACTAGTGTAGCATGGAATGAAAGAGAAAAGATTCAAAGAAAATATATGAGTGATAAGCCATGAATTAGTTCATCAACATATACCCAATATGTAAGAAGACACACACACACAATAGAAGTACCAGATAACCATTACAACTGCCATGAAAGGGCATGGGAATGAGGTTTGATCATATCATCTCCAAAACAAGCTCCTTTCCTCACCACAACTCAATCTATAATCACCACGTCTAGCAAGGGTGTTCAAAGATCTAAGTACTAACAACTATCTAAGTGTTAGAAGAAATCTAACGCTAAAAGCTTTTGGCTTAGAGGCATGAGGAGACATTTAAAATCCTCAACTGCTATAAGCAAGAGTGGTCCCAAGGAATTTTACCATAAATTACTAAAACTAAAGGCGGGATAGTCTTTTGAACTAAATGGAAAGCAACCAAATCAACCTTGCAAACAACTGACTTGATAGTCAATATTTACAAAGTTTGTCCAAAAAGAATTAAAGGCTAGACTTTCGCCCAAAACCCCTTCCATACAATTTATCGTAGGCCTCAACCTTAACATGAAAACTAGGCAAACTACAGTGAATCAATCCAACCTGTGCAAAGTAGTGCATAGTGTTAGACATCAGGATCCGGGAGGGCACCATATCAATCCCGTTTGAACTCAGGTAGGAGCAGTAAGTTACTTGTGTAAACCCAAAACCCTGATATCATAGATACATATCACTTGAGCATAAAGACACAACAAAATAGAGTAACCACTGGCATAAGCTTCCTTGGCCTCTTACAGTTGCCATTTGGTGTAATCTTCCTGTGTAACAAAAGAAGAATGATGTTAACGAATGTATAGATAATGGAATCAATTTTTTGAACTAGAAAATGCCCCGTGAAGTAAAAACCTCACCTCCCCGGGCTCGCCCTTGTTTATCCTCAACCATTGATGAAACTGACCAGTATGGCAAAGCCCTTGGACAGGGAGGTTTGTGTGTCAGACCATCACCAAACCAGAGGGAGTAAAAATCACAGAAGAAACCAGAATTTAGACTCCAAAAACTGTATAAAAATGATTATGTACCATTACCTCACCGAGAAGGACCTCCAGCAGAAACCATGGCACTTAAGCAACAACTTGCAGAACCGAGGAAGAACCAGGTAATCGAACTTGCTACGGAGCAGCTGAACCATCAAAACCCATCAGACGCAAATGCCTCCCCATCCGGTTGAAGACGAGAGAAGTATAGTTGGACCCAACCCAAATCCACACCATCGACAAATTATTCCCTGGTAGATCAATGGAGGTGAGCAGACACAGGTGTCGAGCTGAGGTCTAGGCGTTGAACAAGGAAGTGACAAAAGATAGCCACACATTGCACTGCATGGAGGAGCATACCCCGCGCAAAGCCTTATTGTGAACTGTACATATATGTTTTAATATCACATGAACTCAATCAAATCTAATGAATGTGCGACATCATAAATAGTGTATGGTTTATAAGGTTTAAGTCGTTACATGTTAATCCTTAAAAGTAAAGAATGTAAAAATATTATTAAATAATTAATTTAATTAAAAATGTATCAAATTTCCATTGACATTAAATAATATAAATAGCTCCCATACATATATAGGAGGCATCCTTTAACCAGATGCGACTCAAATTTGAATTTTAAGTCTACCCTTTGAAGCAATCAATATAGATGCTTTAAATGAGAGCAACGAGTTAGTAATTTCTATATAATGAAAAATTGCAATAAAATAATAAATTCCTTGCAAATTATATATTATAAACTAACAAATTTCAGTGTTAAATGGATAACTAGTTAGTAATTTCTATATAATGACAAATTACAATAATAATAAAAAAAAGATAACTTCTATCTTAAAAAAAATTATAAAATAGTAAATTTGTTGCAAATTGATAACTCTTATATAAAAAACTAAAAATCATAATTTCTATATTGGGAAAAATTATAAAAGTTATAAAATAGCAAACTTTAGTTGCAAATGCATTAGTTTAAAAAAAAAACAAACAAACAAAAGAAGGGATCTATAACATTTTAGGAAGAACCAGTGTTGCGAGGGAGCGCCTCATTGCCCCCCCCCCCCCAATTCTGCTCCCAATCTGCGCTCCACGCGCGAGCGACTCGGGAGCAGGGCGGGAGCATGGAGCGATTTCAAGAGTGCGCTCCCTAAAAAAAAAACGCTCCCTGCCTTTTCCGGAGCGTTTTGTGTTTTTTGCAAAAAAAATTTGCAATGATGTTCCAAATGCAATTTTTTTTCAAAGAAACAAATAAGTTTTGAGTGGGACAACTTAATGATCAAGTCTATGGCCCTAGTATTGATATGCGATTCATGGTAATGTTAAATTCTTAAAGTAAAAGTGACATTCTCCTTGATCTTCATTTTCATCCTTTTACTTAAATTTTTGACATTACCATGAAATGGCTCAGGATGTTTGAGAGTGGTTCCGACCTCATTGGATTTCATATGGAGAAAGTAGAATTTTAGATTTCATTCAAAATTTAGCAGACTTATCAGTTTTTCAGGATTTCAGGGTTGCAACGTTTCCATTGAATTTTGTCATGTATTAGAGTACGGAACTCGTATTTAATCAAGAGCACCAATCCCTCTATGTACCTTGATGTTAGTGACATTGGTTGTCGAACTCCTCTATCATGACCCTCCTAAAAATGTACGCATCACTCAAACAAAATCTTGACTTGACATGCTATCCTTTTTCTATCTTATGTTAATGCTTAGAGGGTGATATTAAAGACAAAGATCCCTATACAGATACAGAGGTAATGACAAAGATACCTCTGGATATTAATGCTTAGAGGGTGATATTAATGACAAAGATCTTGATTTTCCATCAAGACTAAAAAGTTAGACATTTTTCTCGCGGTGGCAAGAGGCCCAAGCATAAGCAATAGATAATAGATTTACTTGTCTTTTCTAGTTTCTAGTAGGTTTTATAACTATTGACTCTTTCATATTTATTATGATTTTTTTTAAACAATATATAACAATTTAAGTTTGAAGTTGGCAATTATAACTCATTAGTAATGAATTATGAATATGATGCTTCATGAAAGTTGAAAGTTGTTTCATTTCATTTTATAACATTTCATTTCATATTAGATATTATTTGTTGTAATAATTACACTTAGTTTACAAGTACAACTTTGGTGATCAATGATGATAAATGTTATATATTGAATTTTGAAAGATTGAAATTTTAAGATTGATGAATCATGAGACTCAATATGTTGTATGTTACTATGTTTCTAACTTGTGGATGTGGTTGATGAAGATTATAACTTCTAGATGATTGTTGTTATATGGTTCAATTTATGTTTTTTTATGTTTTTTATATTTAATTCATCATTTTACATGTTTTCATTCACATATATGTATCAAAAGATAAAAATATAAAATATATATATATATATATATATATATATATATATATATATATAAACGCTGCCGGATTCGTTGCCAAATTAGGGGCTTCTGAAAATGTCGCTCCCGCACCCGTTTTCGTTCCTGCCCCGACTTTCTCTCATGCTCCCAAGTAACACTTGAGAAAGACGAAGTAACATTATAAATAAGTAAACAAAAATATAAAGATTTTAATGATTCTTTACATTATAATTCTTCATTAAAAAAAGTTTTAAGTATTTGTAACATGTATACTGCCCAATCTTTTTCCGTCAAATTTTGTTCGTATCTAATCGAATCCGAATTCGAATTGAAATTGCGTAACTATGATTTAGATAAGGATGTTAAACCTAGAAATCATGCTATTCCAAGAAAAAGATTCGCGTTTCCAGTTATTCAAGTACTTTTTTGTTTAAGCCGCAGGGTGATGGGAAATAGCTTTTGAGTCAAATGAATTGAAACCTATAATGTTGGGCTTTTAAATTTCCTTTATATAGAGTGGTTGGTATTTCTCAATAGCTGATTGATCATGGCTGAACTTTTGTGTCTTGTTTTCCACAACCAGAAGTGAAGTTACGATTTCTTGCGAATAAATTCTAGTAATAAAAGTTGTTACCAAAAGCAATACTCCCACTTACCATTCAGTGTCTTTCTGGCTGTGAAGACGCATTATCTGTATACTAGATTATCTGGAGAATCGCTTTCTGGCTGTGAAGACGCATTATCTGCGTATTAGATTCGCTTGACAGATCAGTTGGTTGTGTAGTTCAACCGCGAACTGTATTGAAATTATGTTTCAGCAACAAATACTATATTGGAAATGACCCACTATTATTATGTGACTCAGTGTTCCAAACTTGAAGCAACTTTGTGGCAAAAGTTCGAGAATGTATGTGTGTGCTACGCAATCACCGTCATTCAATTTATAGTTACAAGATCTAAGTTTATTATTTAGGGAAGAAAATCAATAACGCTTTTGTGGCACTGGAATTTCCAGGATGTGTTATTTCTTTATCAAAATAATGTTGACTAATGTCACAATAACGTTGAGTAATGATATATGCATGTGATCAGCACAGGGCAATATCGTGAGACACTGGCCTTATCAAATATAAAGTTTGATTTGAAGCAAAATCCTTTGCAGACTCCTGTCGAAGTCCCTTTTATTAATTTACCAGAGGGAGATTATTACAATCCAGCAGAGCAGAGAAGAGCAAAGCAAAACCAAAACAAAATACTTTATCGACACGATAAAATTTCCACGAGGTGGAGGTTATTATAGTCCAGCAGAGCAGAGCAAAGGAAAAACAAACAATGGAACAGGGGAATGCAAAGAAGATATGGAGGCCCCGTGCGAAGGGGTCATCCGGCTGCAATATTGTGGGCAATGGTTCGATGCAAAGGGAAGTTCACTTGCCGCCGTCCTAGGCAGTTATGTTAACGAAAAAAGGGAGACCGGACGTTGCGGGTTCCAGCCGCCCACGTAAACGAGCCAAAAGCAAATCCCTTGTTGGCTTGTCTGCTGGCCGTAAATGTTACATTGAATGTTATCTTGTCAGAAGTCCATGAGAAAGCGAGCTGGCTCGGCGACACTTTAACATTTAATCCCTGTGGAGAATCTACTGTTGTTTGTACGCCGCATCAGCAGCGGATCCTATGTTTGCCAGGGTTCTCTTATCGTTCTGGCGGCCTTCAACGTCGTTCAACTCGCTGATCTTCGCGTCAGTGGCATCCGACGGGCAACTGAAGTTCTGGTTGCCCAACACGGAAGTGATCTGTGATGTGTTGTATCCCAAGTTGCAGAGGAACAACACGGAGTCGTGCACGGATGTGTCGTAAACGAGGCCCGGATTTAGCGCTCTCGCAGGGTTCACTTGTCCCGCTCCGAAGTCGAATGGGGAAGCAGGTAAGTTGGAAGTGTTTGTCGCAGGTTTGCGCACATTGTTCGTGAAAGTGGCTGCAAAGAATATCATTTCAATTACAGAGCTTGTCAGTATTCCCGGCTTTCTGTGGTGGCTGACCACCTCTTCAGATTCACTATAATGTTTATTCAATCAAATATTCATTTGAAATACTATAGAATATATGCTACCCCAATTTGAGAATCGTGACGTCACTAACTTCTGCTAGAGTCTTACCAGTGGTGATGATGGCCGACCTGATGGCAGCCGCGCTCCAAGTGGGATGTACAGCTTTAGAGAGTGCCGTTGTCCCGCTCACGTGAGGAGCAGCCATGGATGTTCCAGACACCACTGCGAAGTTCGACGGCTTTTGTCCAGGCAGAATATCCCCTGAGGCGTTAGCAGGTGTCCAACTTGCGAGGATATCCACACCCGACGCGCCTATGTCTGGCTGCAGCAAAACCCACAATTATCATGTAACATACGACGCTTATTTTCATGGAACGATTGAATTGACAGTTGTTTAGATTAGAAGTCCAACCTTGAGGAGGTTTTGAGTGAATAATCCGGGACCCCTCAACGAGAATTCGGCAACGACTGGTGCGGGCTTGTAATTCAAGACTGTTACAGTACTGAGAATTGTTGCTACAGGGTTTCTGAGACATCCACACAAATATTAGGAGCTAAATACGAGGGCAAACCATTAAAAGATCCACAAGGTAGAAAATGGATTGCGAAGGATCCAGAGGTACATTACCTTTTAGATTTTATATAAGATCTAATCCGCGATCCATCTTCAGTGCTGACTGCAGTTAAGGGAAATGTTCCATAATCGAAACCTACAGCTCTTGACAAATCGTCGATGAGAACCAACCCTCTGCCTCCTGCGTACTGGACTGTATCTATCTTCGCATCTGTGCTGACGGTAGGGTCTTGTTGGGGATTTTTGAACGGGAAAATACCAAAACCAGACAAACAAACACCACAGAGCCAATGCTCTGTTTCCACTGTTCCAGGATCTTTTGTGCACAGGGAAGCATTAAAAACAAAATGACTCAACAGTCTATTACACAGCCATAAAAATATTTCTATTGATTTAAATACATGCCTGATACAAATACATGCCTGATACATATGTCTTCCTCTTTGCTGAGAGGGATTCACCAAAATTACTTTCACCCATCAAAAACAAAAACTTTGTCTTTTCTCTCCACCTGAGAGGACTTCACTGTGCTGGGTTTACTGCTGTAAAACCCATTTTTACATTTGCTGGTGTAAAATTATTTTTACACATATTGCTGTAAAAATATTTTACACATACAGTAAACTTTTCATTACATTCACAATCTCAAAAAATACCTGAGCGCTCTTTTCTCCTGCATTTCAATGCATACCCAATACATTAAAAAAAGATCTATGCACTGCTGTGCAATATCTTCCCCTGCTTCACATGCTGGTCTTCATTCTGAGCACTCCCTACTCTTTCGCTGCTGCGCGTTACACCACTCTCATGTGCATCAATAACTTTACGCTATTTCCCTCATGCACTGCTGTGCACTCTCTCTTTTTTTTAAAACACTCCCCCCAGCTCTCATAAAAAAATGCTCAACACAAATTACAACCCACGAGCACTATTTTAATCATTCCATGTGTTAATAAAAAAATAACACAACCACACACCCTTTTTCATTCGATATGTTTTGTTATTTCATAATGGTCAACACTTCTTTAAGAAATATGACACATATGATATGTGTGCCCATACCATCGTGCATATATATATAAAAATCATTAACGTGCCCATAACCATTTAAGAGGGCCTCCACCAAACAATACGAACAACATTAAAAACCATAAGTTCATCCATCCGGCGGTCAACACAAAAGTCGTTTACTCCACGCAAAATTAAATTGACGCAGGCCCGTGCACCTTCAAGGATCGACGGCTGACAACACGCAACCAGATCGGACGATGGAGATTGATATCGAAAGGCAGTTTAATGCTGAGCTTTACCTCCCGATATGTCAGAGATGCTGATGTCAGGTGAGAGCCACGCGTCTTCACCAAATCGCATCGGAGCCAAACATATGGAAACCGCTTTTCCCTGGATGGCGGTGCGATATGGTCTGGGCAGTTTTGTGGTTTCAATGCGGTGGTTTTGGGGTTATATACGGCTGCTGAGTCGGCTGCCATCGCTGACCCTGTCCGCCTGCAGTTGGAATTAACATTCCAACACTCCCCTTTAATTTCAACTGCTGGGCATTCAATCTTACCCAAGCACTTCCTCACATGGAGGGATTCCCAACTGCTGTTACAAAGACATCTTCCTCACATAGAGGGATTAACCTGAAACTGTGCTTAAGAGCACCTTCCTCATGACAGAGGGATTCACCATAACAATGTGCTGAAGAGCACCTTCCTCTTGACAGAGGGATTCACCTGTGACTATGCTGAAAAGCATCATCCTCTTGATAGAGGGATTTACCACACTATGCTGAAAAGCATCTTCCTCTTTCATAGAGGGTTTCACCAAATGACTGTGCTGAAAAGCACCTTCCTCATTAACAGAGGGATTACAAACAGACACTACTTTGCATGCAGTTTCAAAAACAAACAATCATTGCACTGCTGTGTGTGCAAACTCATTACAATGTTCTCCTATGCTGATGCATATTCTCTGTTGCACTGTTGTGCCATCTTCTTTACTGTGTCTACCCCACACTGCTGTGTCTGCACTTGTTGTTGTGTTGCTGCACTTCTCTTACATTTCTTTGCAAACTCTGCATTGCTGTGTCTTCCCTTTCTCACATTCACACTGTTGTGTGAGAATTCTTTACTTGTGCACTTATGCGTGCTTCCCTTCTTCACAATGGGAAAACTTTTCTTCACGCTGCTGCGTGCTCCCCTTCACTCATTACAATCATACTTCTGTTGTGTCTCACTTGCATTTCAGATGCAACCAACACACTCACTGCACTTACATTTACTGCTGTAAAGAAAAAAAAATTCTTTTACATGTGCTGCTGTCCATTACCTTTCATTTTTTCAACAAAACTTCATGCTGCTGCATTTTCTTATTTGCATTGCTGTGTGCTTCTCCTTCTTGCCATCATGCTGCTGTCCATAACTTCTTGCTGCTGCATTGCCTCTGCAATTTGCACTGTCGCTGCCTTTTGTTTAATCATACTGCTGTGTGCCCATACTCTTGGCACTTCATTCTCCACAAAAAAAATAACACAGGCTGCTGCCTTTTCTCATGCACCCTTGCTTCACACAATCTTAGTCTTCATTTTTTTTACACAATGCACTACTATGCAATTCCTTTGGCTTTCTGCTGCCACACACATTCTTATACATCCAGTGTGCATTAAAAAACTGTTGTCCCTGTTTTTCTTTATGCATTTCTTTGCATGTTGCATTGCATACAAAAAAAAAACATTACATTTTTCACTGCAGTGTGAAAAATTTCATTGCATTCTCAGCCACTGGGCATTTATGCTCTGCTATGTTTTTCCTTCTTCTCATTTTCTTCTCACTGCTTTGCATTTTCATTCCCAATAGAAAACATTTCAATCTGCTGTGTATTATACTCACTCTGCTGTGAGTATATTCTCTCATACTACATAAAAGGAAACTACATTCCATTGCTATGCATTTCAATGCATGTGCACCACAAAAAAATTAAACTAATGTTCATTCTAATCCATGTGCTCCAAAAAAAAATTCCAAACTGCTGTTTTGTATTTTGTCTTCCCACTGCTATGAGGGTCTCCATGCTTTGCATTTTTCTCTTATCTCGCTGCTGCTCTTTACATTTCAGCGCTGCCATCTTTTCTTCTTTATGCATTTCTGTGCATATTGCATAAAAACAAAGCAAAAAACATTGCTGATTTCATCACTGTTGCATATTACCTTTCAGAGGGATTAACAAAGATTTCATTTGCAACTGCTGCGCTGCAATACATCCTCCATCAACAAATGACTGTTAATACAGTTCAGCAAACAAAAAAAAATTACAAGCTCCCCTTTAATGTATGCTTGTCTTCTTTTGGCAGACTCTTCTCAAAACAAATTTAGATCGACTGGGGAGTTCAAGGGGTTTTCAGATTGCCTTTCCTTCCTTCTCCATACTTGTGTAACTTTCTTCTTTTGCATGGGTCTAGCTTGTGTAAGAGCCCATGTCAAGTTACAGTCATGTGCCATATGCCCAATGTTATGACACTTGAAACATTCAACATTTTTCATGAATGACATTTCATGATTTCTTCTAAAATTGTTTCTTGGAGATTGTTGGGGACCACAACATCTATCTCCATGAAATGCTCTACAGTCTTTTTCCATATGACCAAAGTTTGAGCAAGCATAACAATAACCATAAAATGAACTTTGGTACCTGGGAGATGAAGGTTTTCTTGATGTACTTCTGAAGCCTTGCTGCCTTGAGATCCTTTGTTGATGACCATTGCATCTTGCCTCTTTGACATCAACTACATTTCTTCTTGGAGCTGGTTTTCTTCTTGGAGCAGGATCTCTTGTATTGCATCCTTCATTTTTCTCCTTGCCTTTGCTGGAACTAGGAGCATCACCATCTCTCTCTGGCTTCTTCACATCTCCTTTGCTTAAAGCATCCTCATCCTTGTTTGAGGGTTCAGCTACATACCCAAGTCCTGATTTATCAAATGGAGATCTGTGATAGCTGAGCATGTCTTCCAAAGCTTGAGAGCTCTTCATGATCTTGTTCATCCCTTCAACCTTCTTCCTGAGGAGGACAATCTCTTCTTCTAACTTTTCACGTTCATTACTTTTCTTTGCCAGTTGTCCCTCAGTTTCTTCCTTGCTACGAGTAGCTTCAACTACTACGACTTTAAGGGAGATAATATCAGTCTTCATTTTGGAGATTTCTGCTTGACTGCTCTCCATTTTCTTTTCAGCTCCTTGTGCTTGCTCCTTGGCTTCTTGTAGTTCGGACTTAAGGGAGGAGACCTCTACCTTGTACTGTCCAATCTCTTCCACAAGTTTGTTCACTCTCTTGTGTCTTTGTTCAAGTTCACTTGTCAAGACATCTGCTTGCTTCTTTGCACTATTCAGCTGATTTGTCATGGATATGACTTCTTCATGATGTTTCTTCTTGCATTGGTCAAGTTCCTTCTTAAGCTTGGCAATCTCTTCATCCCTTTCTCTTACTTGAAGTTTGATGAGGTCAACCTTCTCATTCTCAGCTTCTATGATGGGTTCTTCTTGACTCATTGTCATGGTTAGTGCTCCCTTTGCATGAAGGTCATGCAGTCTGTCCCAAATATCCTTTGCTGATGTATATTTTCCTAGATTCCTCTTCACTGAATCAGGGAGTCCATCCAAGATTAGTTTTGCTGCTTGTGCATCATACTCCATGGATTCTTTATCCATCTTGCTGTCATCAATCACTGACTCCTAGACTTCAATCCCCTTAGACATTAGGAAAGCCCTCATCATTATTTCCCATACATCAAAGTTTCCATCAAACTTTGGGGTTTCAAATAGAATGTATTCTAATGGATTGCCTTCTAGTTTAGTAGAGGGGGGAGACACATTTTTAACAGGCTTGGAGGCTTTCTTCTTTGACCTTGCCATTCTTATCTAGGCTTTAAATACTTGACTGTGTTTTCTTTTAAATCACTGACTGTTCCTTCAACAGTAACACAAAAACTTGAGAAATACCTGAATCCCTTTGGCTGAAACTTCACACTGCTGGAGAAGCTTTACTGCTGCTGCAACAAGAGTCTTTCCTTCAGCTTCTTTGAGTCTTCAAAGAGCCTGGACTAGCTCTGTCACCATCAAAGAGCCTGGACCAGCTCTGATACCACTGTTGGGGATTTTTGAACGGGAAAATACCAAAACCAGACAAACAAACACCACAGAGCCAATGCTCTGTTTCCACTGTTCCAGGATCTTTTGTGCACAGGGAAGCATTAAAAACAAAATGACTTAACAGTCTATTACACAGCCATAAAAATATTTCTATTGATTTAAATACATGCCTGATACAAATACATGCCTGATACATATGTCTTCCTCTTTGCTGAGAGGGATTCACCAAAATTACTTTCACCCATCAAAAACAAAAACTCTGTCTTTTCTCTCCACCTGAGAGGAGTTCACTGTGCTGGGTTTACTGCTGTAAAACCCATTTTTACATTTGCTGGTGTAAAATTATTTTTACACATACTGCTGTAAAAATATTTTACACATACAGTAAACTTTTCATTACATTCACAATCTCAAAAAATACCTGAGCGCTCTTTTCTCCTGCATTTCAATGCATACCCAATACATTAAAAAAAAGATCTATGCACTGTTGTGCAATATCTTCCCCTGCTTCACATGTTGGTCTTCATTCTGAGCACTCCCTACTCTTTCGCTGCTGCGCGTTACACCACTCTCATGTGCAACAATAACTTTACGCTATTTCCCTCATGCACTGCTGTGCACTCTCTCTTTTTTTTAAAACACTCCCCCCAGCTCTCATAAAAAAATGCTCAACACAAATTACAACCCACGAGCACTATTTTAATCATTCCATGTGTTAATAAAAAAATAACACAACCACACACCCTTTTTCATTCGATATGTTTTGTTATTTCATAATGGTCAACACTTCTTTAAGAAATATGACACATATGATATGTGTGCCCATACCATCGTGCATATATATATAAAAATCATTAACGTGCCCATAACCATTTAAAAGGGCCTCCACCAAACAATACGAACAACATTAAAAACCATAAGTTCATCCATCCGGCGGTCAACACAAAAGTCGTTTACTCCACGCAAAATTAAATTGACGCAGGCCCGTGCACCTTCAAGGATCGACGGCTGACAACACGCAACCAGATCGGACGATGGAGGTTGATATCGGAAGGCAGTTTAATGCTGAGCTTTACCTCCCGATATGTCAGAGATGCTGATGTCAGGTGAGAGCCACGCGTCTTCACCAAATCGCATCGGAGCCAAACATACGGAAACCGCTTTTCCCTGGATGGCGGTGTGATATGGTCTGGGCAGTTTTGTGGTTTCAATGCGGTGGTTTTGGGGTTATATACGGCTGCTGAGTCGGCTGCCATCGCTGACCCTGTCCGCCTGCAGTTGGAATTAACATTCCAACAGGTCTTGGGTCGAACATACCACGATTGCTCCTCTTGCTTTTGCCGGATTCAAAGATCCAAAGTTACAACTACTGCTAGCAGCCACAGCAATTACAATCATCTTCTCGCTCATGTATTTTAGGCTCGTTTTAACTCTGATTTAATTGTAGATAAAGTTTAAAAATTAATGAAATTATTTAAAAAATTTAACTTTGTTTTAACTCGGGATTTAATCGTACAGTGAAATCTAGCTTCATCCCATTAAATTAATTCGATTCTATTTTTATTTTACAATTAATTAAATTTAAATCTACCTTCTTCTTATTAAATTAGTTTTAGTTTATTTTAGTTTTACATTTAAATTTATTTCAATCTGGTATTTCATGTCGACATCAATGAAAGAAATACTAAATTTTTCTGGTATTTCATACTTACATAGATGAATGAAATTTAAAACTTAACATACATGAATGAAATTCAAAAGTTAAATTTATAGTTTATTTTAAAATATTTTATATTTAAATTAATTAGGTTTTATTTTAAAATTTTATTTTAAGTATTAATAATTACTATCAAAGAGGTTAAGAAATTAATTTTTATGGAATATTTTAAAATTAATTTTTAGTAATATACATAAAAAATCAACTTGTCCTGATGATGAACTATACTGGTTGGTTCGAAACGCGTCTGCAATGATTTTTTGATTGTGATTTACGCTGAAATTTCTTCTGATAATAATTATATGTTTATTTTTCTTTTAATTAAACTGATTAATTACAAAAATGTTATATGAGTGTCATATAAAATTAGTTATAATTTTTTGAGTATTTGATATTGATAAATCATAGTATTGGTCCATAATCTTATAACAAGAACTAATTAAAATAATAATCTAAATCTCCATAATTAAAATTCTGGTTACCTATTAATTTTTTTATATTAATTATTATTATTTAAAATAAATTTATAATTTAATTACTTTTCAAAATTTATCACTGATTATTAATGATACAAATGTCACTCTTAATTTTTTTTGGGACAAACATTTTACTTTCATAATTTAATGTTTAATTCAAAATTAAAATATATGTGACTTAATTTAATTAAAAATAACCACTTCACGGAATTTGATAAATTTGAATGAAAAAATACTCTCAACTTTATCTAAACAACATGGGGTGAAATGTGGAAAATGGATTACCTTGAATTAACAGGGGTGCTTACATTTTCGTTGATGTCCGTTCCATTGACAATAGGAAGCAACTCCGAACGGGTGCTCCCCCTGCCAAACTGATCACAGTTAATCTCTGGCCTAAACCCAGAAATTCTAATTGTAAAACGTTGTCTGCAATTACTCGCCTGGATTATTTTCCCATTACCCAAAATTACGTCTGATTCCAAATCTCTGTCGATCGTCGTTGCAGCGACTGTCAAAATCCAGGGAGCGCCGTTCACCATTGTGCCTAACCCGAGCCCTTCATTGCCCACGGAGCATACCACCAGTATTCCTTTCTCGAACGCGTGAAATTCTCCTATTGATATTGCGTCGGAGAGGAAATCTTTTTGGTAGAGCCAAGAGGATCCAAGTGAGATGGATATCACATCCACTCCATCATGCACAACATCATCCAGTGCCGCTAGAAGGGCAGATCCCTGATAACCCTGAGCAGAGTAGACTCTGTAGACTGATATTCTGGAGGTGGGAGATCCTCCTCTTGCAGATCCGTTGCCAATTCCGTAGTAGTCGGCTTCCGCCACCACACTACTCCCTGCAGTTGAGGCTCTGTGTGTTCCATGCCCGTCGTTGTCTCTCGATGACGATGGCCTCTGTGTCGCATTGTTCCTTGATCCTTCACCGCTAGTTGCATTGTAAAAGCGTGTTCCGATGATTTTTCTGTTTATACATCATGACTAGATATAAGAAATATTTTAATGCAATAGTTAGAGTCTTCTGCATGGAATGTTGCTATAAATGAGACTAGATTCATCTTTAACATTGACCTATTAAGACGGCATGGGATATTACTTTTGAAGGGATATTGGAAGAAACATTCATTAAATGGAAATGGAGGGAAATTGATCCAACATGACTCCATACTGCAAAGTATTTGAAGTGTAATGGAATAAGTGTGTTCCTGAAAAGTATTTGAAGTGTAATGGAATAATTTGATTAAGGTTTTTAATACATACCAATAAAATTGAGGTCGGGGCGAAGAAAGAAAGCTCAGATCTGAAGATCATATTAGTTGAAGAAAGAATCTGAACTAGGAATATTTCAAATGACATTTACTTGATCTAAAATCTTCTCTTCCTGCCCCTTAGATTAATCAAATCTTCTCTTCCTGCCCCTTAGATTAATGGTGGATGGAAAAGTAAAGTGAGAGTTAAGTAACTACCAGATGAAGAATTACATACTTATTGCACTTGAAATCCCTTCCTCTGGCGCACACTCCTTCCCACTGAGAAGGAACTAGACCAATCCCAGCATCGTTGCAGCTTAGGGATTTAGGCCAAATTCTTGTGCGCATGACCCATGTTATTAGCGTTGGAAGGAACTAGAACTAATTCCAATTACCACCTTTATTATAACACCCAGAATTCAACAAGAGTTTTAAATGTAGTTTCTAGAGATCTTTGACAAATGAACAAGCTTCCTGAAGAAGCCACTGCCCCAATTAATCTCCAGAACCTTTTCCATCCTGTATAAATACCTGTTTAATCAATGAATGGAAGAAAGTTGTGAGTTATGTGTTTATGTGTATCTGATTTCTGATATGGTATCAGAGCTCTGTGTGAGGCTCGGTGGTGTGTGTAATATTCCCACGCTCCGTGTGTTTGAGGTGAGCGATCAGAGTGAGTGAAATATCACTATGTGTTGCAGAGGAGTCGAGCAAGGAGCTGTGAGCTTGGAGAATGGCGTGCTGATGGTGAGCATGCCAAAGAAGTTTGAGTAAGTTATTTCCTGTGTGTAGCCAGTGTGAGATATCTGTTGCAGAGAAATTTGCTTGAGTCCTTTCCCATGTTGCAAAGAAGTTTGTTTGTAGCAGATAAAACTCTGGCACAGGGAAATCCTGGACAAAGGATTGTGTGCAAGTTTTCATTCGGTTTTATAACTGTCATTTCTCATTATGCATTCTGCTTTAGAATCTGGTTCTACATTATCTGATTTTGTAGTAGATGATGTTGATGCATAATTGGAACGAGAAAGCATTGAAGTGAGCATTTCCAGATTTTGTTGGATCAGCAAAAGTTAAGGCTCCTGGACAGTTGCCAGAAAGGACGAATCCCCCTCCGTGGCCGGCTCCATTGTTTTGTTCCAATTTTAATAAAAAATATTGTTGTTATGTATGTCTGCTGAGTTTATTACAGCAACACCGAAAGATTTCCTGTTTAGTATGGTCTTATGTAGTTTGCCATAGAATTGGTATTCGAGGTTTCTCCATGATATAGCTAGCTTTTGCATTACTGAAATTTTAGAATGCAAGCAAGATATATGGTTGTCTCTGGTTTTGACTTTTTTAACGAATTACTGAAATTTCAGAACTCAAGCAAGATATATGGTTCCCTCGGGTTGTTATTGAAGTTGTGAAAGAAAAAAAGAAAAAAATTGCATTTTGGTGATTGGAGAAAGTTTTTTTTTTCATCATGGCAAATTTGTTGCCTGATACTTATATGAATGAATCCACCAAACTTGATGGAGAAAATTACATGAATTGGAAATTCAAGTTAATGACTATTTTAGAAGGAAATAATTTGTGGGCCATTGTGAATGGGGATGAGTCCAAACCCACTATTGCAAGTTCTATTCCAGATTGGGAGAGAAGAGAGACAAAAGAAAAGGTGTTGTTGCGTATGTCCGTAAAGGACAACATTATTCCTCACATCAAAGATTGCAAGACATCAAAAGAAACACAGGATATGTTGAAGGGTTTGTATGAAACAACAAATACAAACCGGATCTTGTTTTTGAAGACTAAGCTTTTATCTCTAAAAATGGAAGCAAATGAAAATATAAGCAATTTTATATCTCGTGTCAAAGATTTAAGTGATAAGTTAGGAGATATTGGTGAAAAGGTGTCTAGTACTGACTTAGTCACCATCACATTAAATGGCTTAGTGAAAGATTATCAAATTTTTGTTTCAAGTCTTGCAGCTAGAAAGAAACCCCCTATATTTGATGAATTGACAGGAATTCTTCTACAAGAGGAGGAGAGGATGAAGAGCTTTAATTTTGACTCTAGTAGTTCAGATTTGGCATTGGTATCCAAAGGCAAATATCCATACAGAGGCAAGCCATGAGACAAGAACAAAGGAGGCAAGTTTCAAGCAAAAAAAAAAGGTATGACATAGTCTAATTTTCCAACCCATAAGAGAAATGATGAGTGTTATTATTGTGGCAAACCTGGGCATCATTCTAAAGATTGTTATAAAAGGAAATATAATGAGTCTAGGAAAATAAACAGAAGGCATAATGGAAATTTTGTGGACAAAGATATCTCAATCAGTGATAGATTTAAAAATCTTAAATTGTTTGTTTCTGATGCTGCATTGTCTGTGGAAAATGATGATAAGAATGCTTGGTTCATTAATTCTGGTGCATCACTCCATATGTCTTGTAATAAGGAGTGGTTTGATGAATATCATGAAAACATTGATGGAACATATGTTTTCCTAGGAGATAACAGATCACTTAAAGTTCAAGGTGATGGAGTAATAGGTGTGAATTTTCCCAATGGACAAGAGAAATAGATCCATAATGTGATGTATGTTCCTGATATCAAAAAGAATTTAATTTTTGTTTCTACTATTACTGACCAAGATTTGAAGGTAGAATTTGTTAAATCACAATTTGTAGTGAAAGACATTCAAGATAAGTACAAGATTATTGCCACAGGAACCAGAGTTGGAGGCTTGTATAAGTTGGATGTGACCAAGAAAAGTCATCAAGCATTGGCATCTACAACAATATCAACAGTCGATTTATGGCATCAATGGTGTGGACATCTAAATCACAAAGATTTAATGCTACTTCAAAAGAACACAATGGTTGAAGGTCTTCCTGTCTTGAATAATGATCATGTTGAATGTGAAGCATGTGTACTTGGCAAGCAACATAGGGAGGAATTTCCTATACATAAAGAAAAAAGGCAAAGGGAAATACTTGAATTAATTCATACTGATGTATGTGGACCTATGCAAACTAGATCTATTGGTGGAGCATGGTATTTTCTTATTTTTGTGGATGATAGATCTAGGTATACATGGGTTTATTTCATAAGAAAGAAGAGTGATGTTTTTGAGTATTTTAAAGAATTTAAGAGTATGGTGGAAAAACAAACTAGTAATTACATCAAAATTTTGAGATCTGATCAGGGGGGAGAATTCAAATCAAGAGAATTTAATCAATATTGTAAAAGCAATGGGATTCTGCAACAATTTACAGTGCCACATACACCTCAGCAAAATGGAGTTGCTGAGAGGAAAAATAGAACACTAGTTGAATGTGCACGTAGTATGCTTCAAGGTAAAAATATCTCTAATGTTTTTTGGGATGAAGCCATTAATACTACTGTTTATTTGAAAAATAGGAATCCAACCAAAAGTTTAGAGCTTAAAACACCTTTTGAAGCATTTTATGGGTACAAACCAAAAGTGAGTCATTTAAGAGTTTTTGGTTGCAAGGCATTTGCTCATATTCCAAAAGATGAAAGAAGAAAACTTGATGCAAAGTCAATTAAGTGCATATTTATTGGTTATTGTGATAATCATAAAGCATACAAGTTGTTTGATCCCAGTACTCATAGACTGCTTACAACACTACAACAAAACAGGCAATTTGCACCAGATTTAGCACCAGATTCTAGTGCATTTTTTTCTCAATTGGGATGAGCAATTTGGCGCTAAATCTGGCTCTATTGTACAATTTTTAAAGCGTCCTTTTTTGCACCAAATTTTGCATCTTTTTTACACCAAATTTTCCATCATTTTCTGCATCATATTTTGCACCAAGATTTTCATTTGGTTTTACAATAGGTTTTGCTTCTAGTTTTGTGCCTTTTTTTGCATCTATTTTTGCATCATTTTTTGCTTCCTCTTTTGTGGAATTCTTTGCTTCTATTTTTGTGTCATAATTTGCATCGATTTTTACACCATCTTTGACATCTTATTTAGCGCCTTTTTTTACATTCAATTTGTGCGAATTTTTGCATCTGGTCTTATGCCATCTTTTGCTTCTAATTTTATACTTATTTTTACATCTATTTTTGTGCCAATTTTTCTGCCTTTTTTTACACCATCTTTTCCATCCAATTTTGCACCATATGTTGAATCTGATTTAGTGCCAAATTTCGCATGCATTTTTGCACCATTTTTTGCATCCACTTTTGCATTTTATTTATCTCCTTTTTTTGCATCCTATTTTGCACCATATTTTGCATCCTATTTTGCATCATTTGTTGCATCCAATTTAGCATCATTTTTAACACCATTTCTTGCATCCAATTTTTCATCCTTTTGAGCATCTAAATTTGCATCCTATGTTGAACCATATATTGCATCCACCTTTGCATCCCATTTTGTGTCTATTGTTACGTTCACTTTTGAGCCATTTTTTCGTCTACTTTTGCATTTGTTTTTGCACTAAGTTTTGAATGATTTGTTGCATCATTTTACATCCAATATTGCATCTCAATTTGCATCCAAAATTGAGCCATTTTTATGCCCATTTTTGCACCATTTTTTCTTCTTTTGTGTCCAATTTTGAACCATTTTTTATGTCCAAATTTGCATCCTTTTTGGTATCTAGTTTTTCATCCTTTTTGGCTTCCAAATTTGCATCCTTTTTTCTGCCACATTTTGTGTCCACATTTGCATCTCATTTTCCACCTAGATTTTAGTTGGAATTTTCATCTAGTTATGCATCATGTTTGACATCCTTGGTTTCACCATTTTTTAGTCCCATTTTGCATCTTGTTTTGTGTCTTTTCTTACATCTTTTTTGCATCCTAATTTTACACCATTCTTTGCATCCTCATTTTGGTGTCCATTTTTGCATTCTTGTTTGCACCCAATTCGGTATCCTTTCATATGCCCTATTTTGTTCCCTTCTTTGTGTCTAGTGTTGCACCCTTTTTTAATTTTACTTTAAAAACCTTTTTGTGTCATTGTTTGCATATTGTTTTGATGGCTAGTTTAACATCCAATTCTACTCCCAATTTTTCATCCATGGTTAAATCCACTTTTGGCTTCTTGTTTAGAGTTTTACTTTTATTTCCATTTATGACCACCTCTATGGGTTCATTTTACTAAGTTCATTTACATAGTGAAATATATTAAATTTTCTAAATATCATTTTGCTGTAGGATTTAATGCATGGTTAGATGAAAACAAAACCCTCTCAGTTTATCTCAGAAACCTAGGACAAACCAATTAAGAGAAAGGTTGTTCTAAGGCTTAGGATTCTTAGTAGATCAAGATGTAGAGTATAGATTAAGAAAAAGAGAATGAATTCTTGTGAGTCCTCGCATGCAGGTCTTCTTGGAGTTTTTCGTATAGCCAAAAAGCGCTCCTAGCTAGCTCCAAAGCTTGGTCCTACACATAAGAGAGAGAATAAAGCCACCTTCACAACATAATATCTTAATAATCAAAACTATAAAAAACATATAAATATTATTGAATAAATAAATATAAACCAAAAACCCATGCATACATTAGTTAAATAAAAGAAGTAAAGAATGAATAGAAACATATGGAAGGAAGAACAACTGATCTATATGAATAAAGGAGTTGGAGGAAAGTTACAACAATCAGATATAGTTGCAACATCACCTCCCCCAACTCATAGCTCCAAAACTCTCCCTCTCAAGATAAATCTCAAGAGCGTGACAATACAAAATTCCCATCATTTTTTCAATGGCCAAGCCTCTAATATATAGGAAAGTGGAGGCTATGAAGATTTCCAAAATTCCTCATTAGTTCAATTTGGGAAAAATCTTTTGGGTGAATAATGTTTCCTCATATAAAAAAGGAATTTTCCACTTTTTAGATGCTTTTGTGCTTAGGAAAAAGCTTCCCCATGCTTTATGGCTCTTTCCCACTTTTGTATACTTTTATTTTTTAGGAAAAAGCTAAAGATGAGGATAAAGAGATTACATTCCACCATATGTTTCCGAAAGTGACCAAGAATGTCAAATTCAAATTCTAGTTTGCTTATGTTTTAGTTTTTTTTTAAATATATATTTAGTTTTAGTATTTTTTTTTTTCTAGAAAAATATATTTAGCTTTTGGTATATTTTTCTATAAGAAAAATTATATTTTGTTTTTATAAAATGGATTTTAAGCATTCCATTCATGCTAAATTTGTGATTTTATGATAGAGTTTAAATTATATATAGTAAAGTAACTTAATGTCATGTGTCGTGTTGCTGAGATGGGTGTTATACATCTCTTTCTTGCTAAGTTATAGAATGTGCTTGGGTTTTCTTAATGCAATAAAACTAATTATGTTCTTCATGATATCTTGAAATGTTCATCTTGAACCAGGCTAATAAAACAATAAAGTTAAAATAGGTTTTCCTTTGTCCTTTATAGATCTTTGTCCCCATTAATCTTGGTCTTAATAGATTAATTGTCTTGTCGTGGCCTTGAGTGGTCACTTCCATTAGTTGCATGCTTTGTAGTTTTCAGTTAGTGACATTTTTTAGGCTTGATAATATGTTATTTAATTTATCAAAATGTGTTATTGTCCATATTATTGTTAAATATTAATATTAAATATGCTGATTTTTAAGCATGTTTTAGCAAAACTTTCCCAAAATGTTTATAGATTGTATTTTATAATGCAATGATTCTTTGCCTGATGAAATTGTTTTGGATATTTTTTTTAATGATTCATTGATTGATGAAATTGTTATGGATATTTTTTTTAGTATATTAAATTGTATGTGATAAAGTCAAAAATCACCTCTTTTTTAGATTTTCATTGATCAATTTCCCTTAAGGCCATCAAGTTCACCATTTGGTCCCAGGTTAAAGAAATATAGGAGTCATGAAGTGGAATTGTCCAAGCACTTAAATCTTGAGACATGTTTCTTTTTAGTCACTTTATACTTTCTTTCTATGTAAATTTTTGATGAAAATAGTCTTGGAACATGAGGGGCGTCAATAGTAAGCGAAAACAAACTCCTAAAAGAAAAATGGTATGCAAAGCACCCATAAATAATGTTGATATAAGAAGCAAAAATATTAAGTGAGGTTCAACCTCATATAATTAGAAAATGGGGGAAGAATTTCCAAGTAGTAGTGATTGATGCTTAGAGATACTTGGGTGGAATGGTTATTATTTGAAATGATTAAGACATCAAGGTTACCAATATGTTTACCTCTTTTCACATTATGACAATACAATTTTAGTTAATTGACATTGAGGACTACTACCATGTATCCAATGTCTATGACTCCAATATCGCAAATGGAAAACCTCTATTTCTCAATTCTATTTCTAGCAAAAGTAATTTATACTCCCCATCTCCATGGATTGTTGGGAGTGACTTCAATATTATAAGTGTCTCGAGGAAAAGAAAGAATGAATCGAAATGTTTAACAAGATATTTTGTAAGCTATACCATTAAAGCCACAAAGTATTCTCCATTAAAGTTGTCAAGAAATGAGTCTCCAACCCACACATGTGGATCAATGAGATGTAATACATGTGTGTGTGGTTACGAACTCAATACACCTCTATAATAACTCCACAAACTTATGTATTTCACTCTGTCACATAAATTGACAGTAGTGTGACATAAGTAAACCAAGAGTAGACATGAAAGCCTTAGGAAACAAACATCCCTTAGATCCTCAATTAGGTGCTTAAATGATGAAGTGAAAATGCAAGGAGAAAAGAAGAATTCATGATTTAACCATCACATACATGTGATCAAGTGTGACTAGGAGTGTATATATTCATATATTTTCCAAAGAGGGAGTGAATACATGAGTTACCATTTATTGGCCCTTATTTTTCTTTCTTTTTCATTTTCTTATATATAGGACTTAGGGAATAAGGTTTTCATAAGTTTGGCACAACTCATAGATATAAGATTTACATGAATTTTCACTTCAACCTTAGAGTTTAGACTTAGATTAATCAATATAGTGTATGTTTAATGATTTTGTCTTTCACTTTTTTATTGTATTTCATCACAAATACAAAAGGAGAAATATTTTTCCACAAACCTATGAATGCTTAGTCATAAAGTCGTCATGTGATGAAAACAAATTAATGATGTTATTCTCTACGAAAATGATGGGTATTCTTGAGAAAATCTTATGCTTGTGGATGTTTCCTCCCTGGTTGAGAGGAAGTGAGGGTAGACACCATGTTATCCATGTGTCATGTACTATGGCTAGGATTAACAATCGTAAGCCTAGTAAAGGCACTAGTAGGGATAATGGTGGATTGGATAAACATCTGGGACCAATATTCTTTGAGAATTTGGACATTGACTAGGACTAATCGCCATAAGTCAAGTACATTAATCCAAGATAAGAATAGTCATGAGGATTGACATTTTCTGGTGTCAAATATTATGATAGTGGATTAGGAAATGATCATGTGAGGACATACCTGGTAAACATCTTGGTGGGGTAAGTGCCTTGAAAGGCAGTGGTGTCCAAATTTATGCCTCCCAACATTGTGCTCTGATCTAATGGAGAGATAAACTTGTTAATCAAGGCCTTACTATTTTGAAAATTTTGGCTATGATGATGTAAATCATCATTGATGCTTATCAATCTAGATCCCTTCTTATATGAATATTTCAACTTGAGAGTACTTTTTTGTCTCATTATGAGTACTGTAGAGCCTCTGATTTGCACCTAATTATCTATCATTACCTACAGCTTTTTCTCACTTATCCCTCTCTTTTGCCCTATTTTCCTCATAAACCTATCCAGATCATTACATTTGATGTCTTTAAGCATGATTGGTTAACTTTGCTAATGTTTGACTGTTTGTCTAGATTTTTGACATATGCACAGAGATTCCGCAGCTGTCTGGCAATTCCGCAGCCATTCAGCAATTCCGCAGCTATCTAGTCATTCCACAACCTTTTCATTGATCTCTATGTTCCACGTGTCATTTTGAAAAACGAATCACATGGGCACGTGGGAATAAAGGTGTTAAAGGTTCCTATGCTATTGGTTTGGTCAGCAATGCCACGCACACCTCCGGTCAACGTGGATCAAACTTCGGTCAACAAAGCCAGCTCAAACGGTGCTGCGTGAGCTGAAAGGTCACGTCACTCCAGATGGCGATTCCTCCATGCTACGCAGGTTATGGGAGATAGGATCCAACCTTGGATTCAACCTCCATGACGACCGTACCCTCCAGATAAAACACGGACCTGTTTACGTGTTACTGTACCTTTAATTAGCATGACTGTTAGTTAATTTCTCGTTTCATGTTTTACGCAGTAGGCAGTTGTTCATACGCCTATAAATCCAGCGTCTGCGTACGCTTAAGGATTAGTTTGTAGTTGCTGTGTTTATGTAATTGCTGCAATTTTAGTGTATACAAAAACTCTGTTTTAAAGTTGTTGTTTCAGCACTTTTTACTATAATTTCTGCATATGAGTTAATAGAAGACTATGCTGTTTTGACTTCAAGTAGCTGATCTTTCCTTGGGTTTTGTGGATGGAGGGCCCCCATTCATAACAGCCTTTGTACAATAAATTTACCTTTATGTTCTTGCCATTTCCTTCTTTCGAATTCAGCAATTTTCCTTTTTTTTTAAAACATGTACAGTTTTGAATTACTTTCACTGTCATTTCATTTCCAGCATTTACTTTAACTGACCAGGATTGTTTTCTGTAGGTGTTAGCCCAGGATTGTGTGTTTTTGTTGTATTTGCTTTATCTCTAATGGTATTTTCAGTTGTCATATTCATAGTTGCTGCCTTTACTCTGTTTTTCTAGCTTGATTTCTAGTTTAGTTTCTCAAGTTGTATGCTAACATATTGATGGTCTCCTTATCATAAGTTGTTCATCTTTAAGAGATCAGAATACTAATAAAGTACAACTTGCTTTGAGTAGTTTTTTTTTACTTATATCACTAACTCTTTCTTCACTTGTTACACATTACAATGTATGTTGGAAGCAGAATATTGGAGAAAGGCACAGTGGTGTTATAATTTGTCATCTTAGAGCTTGACTACTTTTTAGACTTATATCTAACTACTTCTTAATCGTGTTTCACATAGTACTATATGTTGGAAACAGAGTGTTACGAAGAGATGAACATTATAATTGGTCTTTAAAGTGGTTTTTTTGACCTTTTTATTGCAGCAGCATGAGTAGTGACTAGTGCCATTAGAAAGTGGTTTTTAATGCTTTGCTTTCTGTTTCATTTCAAGTTATTTCTTTCAAGCTCTTTCTTTGCAAGTTTAGAAGGTAGTTAGAAACCACCAGTAACACACACTCACTCATTTAGAAATCACCTTACACACACTATCACTCATCTGTTTATAAAACCTCCATTCCATCTTAGGAAGATAAATTGACCACAAACAACACCCCCAAACGACAAAAAGATCTAAGAGGTTGCTTAAGTACATATAGTACACCTTCACTTCATCATCTTACGAGCCCCGGGTTGACAATTTATGATAGCAATTTAGACAACACTAAATTGACTAAACAAGTACCTCGCTAGTTTAGAGGGAGGGTCATCATCTTCATTATTGCCATCATCACCACCATCAATGTGATCATTATTGTCATCATTTCATTATCATCATAATCACCATTCATGTCTTCTTCATGATCATCATCATCATCATGATTTTGTATATTGTCGTCAATTGTTCATAATTATAGGTATCATAAGAAATATCACCAACCTTAGGACACATGATATATGAAAGAAAAATAACCACTTTATTTTTTAGAAATGATTGATGATCATCAACATCACTACCATTATCATCGTCATTATAATTGTCGTCATCCCCATCATCACAACTAATATAAGTTTTATCATAATTTTTGTCATCTTCATCATGAAAATCATAATCATCATTCATGCCATTATTGTTCTTGATTATGACCAAGATGAAAATAATGATAATGATGATCAGATGATGATGACTTGGAAGATGACGCCAAAGATAATTATTATGATTTTTACCATGATAACATTTAAAAATTGGGAGGAATGGCCAAGGTCATTAGCATCATCATCATTGTCATTGTAACTCCCATTGTCTTTATCATCATTGTCATTATCATAACAATCGCAATTCATGTCATCGTCATCATCTTCATTATCATCATCGTTATAATTATTGACATTGTCATCAATTGTTCATAATTTTCAATGTCATAAGAAATATAATCAATGCAAAAGATATGATGTGTGTTGGAAAATGGATGCAAAAGTAAACAAAAAAATGGGGGTAAAAATAGACGTAAATTTGGATGAAGAGTGGACACAACATAAGTAGATGCAGAACAAGACAGAAAAATTGAACAAAAGTGGATGAAAAAGTAGATGCAATAGTTCATACAAACTTGAACACAAAATAGGACTCAAACATGGATGAAAAAGTGGAAGAAAACATGGGCACAATAGTAGGCATAAAACTTAGCATGAATTATGGTGAAACAAATGTGGATACTCCAATGAATGTAAAAAAAAAGGGACACAAACTTGAATGCAAAAAGGAGGAAAACTTGGATGAAAAAAGGGATGTAAACATGGGCCAAACATGGGTGCAATAGTGAACACAAAATTAGTTGCAAAACTAGACAAATCAAAAGTGGATGTAAAAGTAAATTCGAAATGGGATGCAAAAAACATAAACAATATTTGATGCAAACTTGGACACAAAATAGGATGCAAATATGGATGCAATAGTGGAAGAAAATGTGGGTTGCAATGATAGGCATAAGATATGGCACAAATAATAGCACAAAAAAAGTGGATGTAATAATAGACACAAAAAAATATGCAAACTTAGATGCAAGACAAGATGCTATAAGGGATGTAAAAGTGGATGCAAACACGGGTGCAACATGAGAAACAAAATTGGATGCAAAATATGGATGAAATGGAAGTACATGCAAAAGAAGATACAAAATGAGATGAAAAACCCAACACAAAAGTGGATGCAAAAATAGATGAAATATTTTATGCAAAAGAGGATGTGAAGATGGATGCAAAATTGGAAGCAAACGTGGGTACGACAGTATGTGCAAAACATGGAGCAAATTTTGTCACAACAAAAGTAGATGTAATGATAGATGCAAAAAAAGAAGCAAATGAAGATGAAAAATAGGATGCAAAAAGGGATGTAAAAGTGGGTGTAAACATGGGTGCAACAATGGATGTAAAATAGCTTTTGCAACTTATTTGAAAGAGCAATTTTGTCCCAACAATTAGACTTGTAGCATAAAGAACATGGTTAATACAAATGATTCGACCAAAAACTAGTTACTACCAAAATTCAACCAAAAAAAATATTACTGCATAAAAATAGAATTAAAAACAAAAAAAATAAAAACAAAAATTTCCCAAATTAAAAATAAATAAATGATAAACTTTTTTCTACCAAAATTTAGTGATTTTTTTAGTGCTAATACTAACATCACCATTACAACAAGATATTCTTTTAGTGCTAATACTGCCATTACAACAAGATATAAGAGGGATATAATGCAAAAAGTTTAATAATAATATGTATGTAGAAGATGGTCTTCAGACTGGTGAATTCATGATAATCAATGGGACTACAGTCAAAATAATTGGATGTTATTTACTTTTTTACATAGATTGTCAAAATAATTGCATAAATCGATTTTTTTTAACCAAAATTTAACAAAAACTTTGCTAGTGCTAACATTAGAACCACCATTACAACAAGATATCTTTCTAGTGTTGACAACACCATTATAGTAAGATACCTCAAGAGAGACAAAAAATTTAAAAAGTATGATAGTAATATGTATCCAGAAGATGGTAGTGAAACTAGTAATTGTTCATTCTCATTATCATAATCATTGTCATCATCATCACCATCATCCTTGTCATCGGTATTGCCATCATTACATTATCATCATAATCACCATTCATGCCATCATCATCAGCTCCATCATCATCATCATTATGGACATTGTTTGCAATTGTTTATAATTATAGACGTTGTAAGAAATATCATCAACCCAAAAAATGTGATCAGTGCTAGAAAAGGGTTGTTTAGGACACACTGATATACGTAAGAGAAATAACAACTCTATTTTTGAGAGATGATCGATGATCATCATCATCACCACCATTATCATTGTCATTGTCATTTTTATCATCCCCATCATCATCATTAATGTAATTTCTATCAACATTGTTGTAATCATCATCATCATTCATGCCATTATTGTTTTTGATGGTGACCTAGATGAAAATGATGATGATGACACCAAAGATAATGCTTATGATTATGACAATGACAACATCTAAAATTGGGAATATTCGCCAAGGTCATTAGCGTCGTCATCATCATAATCATTGCCATCATCATCATTAATGTCATTGTAACCACTATCATCTTTATCATCATAATCACAATTCATGTCATCGCCATCATCTTCATTTTCATCATTGTCAATATTATTGACATTGTCATCAATTGTTCATAATTGTCAATGCCATAAGGAATATCATCAATGCAGAAAATATGATGAGTGTTGGAAAAGGGATGCAAAAGCGAACATAGAAATGGGGGCAGCAATAGAAGTAAAATTGGATGAAAAGTGGATACAACATAAGTAGATGCACAACAACATGAAAAACCTAACACAAAAGTGGATGCAAAAGTAGATGCAGTTGTCAATGCAAACTTGGATGCAAACATGAAGGCAAAAGTGGAAGCAAACATGGGTCCAATGGTAGGTGTAAAACTTGGCACAAACTGTGGTGAAACAAATGTGGATGCAACAACGGACACAAAAGTAGATGCAAAAATGGATGAAACAAAAGTGGATACAATAGGGGATGCAAAAACATACACAATATGTGATGCAAACTTGAACACAAAAGAGGATGCAAATGTGTATGCAAACGTGGAATCAAATGTGGTTGCAATGGTAGGCGCAAGATATGGTGCAACAAAAGTGGATGTAACAATAGACAAAAAATATGCAAAATAAGATGCAAAAATGGATGTAAAAGTGGAAGCAAACATTGATGCAACAGGCAAAACAAAATTAGATGAAAAAAATGGATACAATGGAAGTAGATGCAAAAGTAGATACAAAACGAGATGCAAAACCCAATGCATAAACCTGACACAAAAGTGGATGCAAAAATAGATGCAATATTTGATGCAAAAGAGGATGTGAACATGGATGCAAAATTGGAAGCAAACGTGGATACAATAGTGAGTGCAAAACATGGTGCAAATTATGGCATAACAAAAGTGGATGTAATGATAGATGAAAAAAAAGAATCAAAGTATGATGCAAATGAAGATGTAAAAAGGGATGCAAAAAGTGAAATTTAAAATGGGTGTAACAGTGAATGAAAAATTGTATGCAAAAGTGGATGCAATAGAAGTCGATGCAAAAGTAGATGCAAAACGAGACACAAAACCCGATGCAAATCCTGGTCCAAAATTGGATACAAAAAGGGATGCAAAAATAGATGTAGTAGTTGATGAAAACCTAGATGCAAATGAGGATGCAAACGTGGATGCAAAATTATAATCAAAAGTGGGTGCAAAAGGAGGTGCCAAACTAGGCGCCAATTATGGCACAAAAATATTAGATGCAATAGTGGGTACAATAATAGATGCAAAAGAGGATGTAAATATGGATGCCAAACAAGATGGAAAAGTGGATGCAACAAAAGTAGATGCAAAATTATATGCAAAACTAGACACAAAACTCGATGTAAAACGTGGTGCAAAAGTGATGCACAAACGGATGAAAAAATGGATGCAAAAAATGATTTAAAAAAGGATGCAAAAGTCGATGCAAAAGTTGATGCAAGTGTAGGTGCAAAAAGTGGATGCAAATGACGATGCAAAAGTATGTCAAACAAAAATAGATGCCAAAATTGATGCAAAACCTGGAACAAAACCTGGTGTAAAGGATGACACAAAACTTGGCATAAAATTTGGTGCAAAACCTATTGCAATACCTGGTGCTAAACTTGGTGTAAGATTTGGTGCAAAACTTGATGCAAGTTTTGTGTCAAGTTTTGCACCATATTTGATAAATGGATGCAAATAGCACCAAAAATGGGCTCTAGATGCAAAAAAAGAAGTAAAAAGGGATGCTAATCGCTGGTTTTGTTGTAGTGCAAGTAGGGATGTGGTGTTTCATGAGAATGCAAATGAAGGTGATAAAATAAATAATACTAGTGTATGGCATGATATTGATGATTATGTCAAAATAGATACAAGTGTTGAACAAGAACAGGAACAAGCACAGGAACAGGTACAAGTTCAAGAGCAAATAGCATCAAGCAATCATGACACTCCAAAGAGAGGAGAAGAGACCCTGCAAAGCCGAAAGAAAGATGAAAGTAGTAAAACTCCAAGAAGGTCATCACGTCAAAGTCAGGTACTTTTTAAGGTATAAAGATTATGCATTAATGTCTCATGTTATGAATGTTGTAGAACCTTCAAGCTATGAGGAAGCTAAAGAATATGAAGAATGGAGAAATGCAATGAATGAAGAATGTAACTCTATAATGAAGAATGACACATGGGAATTAACAGAATTGCCTAAAAACAAAGTTCCCATAGGATGCAAATGGCTTTATAATTCTAAATTTAATGCTGATGGAAGTATTGATAAAAATAAAGCTAGATTGGTTGCAAAAGGATATTCACAAAAGGAGGGAATTGATTATGAAGATACTTTCGCACCTGTAGGTAAGCTAAACACAATTAGAATCATGATTGCATTAGCTACAAAATATAATTAGAAAATGCATCAGTTAGATGTCAAATCTACATTTTTGAATGGTGAGTTGAAAGAAGAAGTTTATTTAGTTCAGCCTGAAGGCTTTGTAAAACAGGGATAGGAGCATCTGGTTTGCAGGTTAAAGAAAGATTTTATATGGCTTGAAACAAGCACCAAGATCATGGTATGTGAAAATTGATTATTTCCTTTATGAGAAGCAAAAATGATCATAACATATACATTAAGGAAGATGAAGGCAAGAATGTTACTTTAATATCAGTATATGTTGATGATCTTATCATAACAGGAAATGCATGCAAGTTGATTGAAGAAATTAAAAATCAGTTGTTACATGTATTTGAGATGAAGGATCTTGGTGAATTGCATTATTGTTTAGGTCTTGAAGTTTGGAGGGAATCTGGTAAGACACTAATGACACAAAGCAAATATACAAAGGAAATTTTTAAAAGATTCAATATGATTGAATGCAAGGCAACATCTACTCCTTTAGAACAGAATGTCAAATTGTGCAGTGATGATGGAACCAAAGAGGTGAATGGAACTATGTACCGTTAACTGGTGGGAAGTCTGAACTATCTCACCACTACCAGGCCAGATATAGCATATTCTGTCAGCATACTTAGTCAGTTCATGGCTAAGCTTTGTGAAAGCCATTGGAAGGCAACAAAGAAAGTTCTTCGATATCTGAAAGGAACACATAATTTTGGCATTATGTATACTGATGAATTTGATGTTGAATTGGCAGGTTATTCTGATTCTAACTAGGCTGGAAATCTAAATGATAGGAAATCTACTACTGGATACGTGTTCAATATTGGTTCAAGACCAATATCATGGAGCAGTAAAAAATAACCAATTGTTTCATTGTCATCCACTGAAGCTGAATATAAAGCATTATGCAGTGCTACCTGTGAAGCAATATGGCTTAGGAGGATACATGAAAATGTTGGAGAAACACATCAAGCACCTACAGTAATCAGATGTGACAATCGAAGCACCATCAAATTGACAAACAATCCTATATATCATGCAAGGACAAAACACATTGACACACAACATCCTTTTGTAAGAGAAAAATTGCAATCAAAAGAAATTGACTTATCATATTATAATACAAATGAAAATGTGGTTGACATATTCACCAAGCCTCTTGGAAAGGCTAAATTTGAAATGTGTAGAAATAAGTTGTACATTGTAGAAAATCCAAATTATATTGTAAGCCTAGGTGACACTTAGACCAGCACGCATATCAAATGTTTGTTATATATTTGGAATTAAGGGAGAGTGTTGGAAGGAACTAGAACTAATTCCAACTACCACCTTTATTACACATCCAGAATTCAACAAGAGGTTTAAATGCAGTTTCTAGAGATCTTTGACAAATGAACAAGCTTCATGAAGAAGCCACTGCCAAAATTAATCTCCAGAACTTTCTTCATCCTGTATAAATACATGTTTAATCGATGAATGGAAACAAGTTGTGAGTTCTGTGTTTATGTGTCTCTACTCTCTGATAATTAATGTCTTTCAAAAAACAAAACACATTCTCCACGTCGAAATAAACACATTAATCATAGGAAAAAAAAAACCTTAAAAGCAGCGCATCCCCAATGAACCCCGATAGCCCCGCTAATATATTGATTTCACCAAAACTGAATTCAAAACATTGACTAAACTAAAAAATATATTCTATATACAACCTGAATCCATCAGGCCAATTATGGAATCTCGTGTAATATTGTAAGGTCTCGGCAAGCCGGATTCAGATTGCAGGAAGTCCCAGCTATGCGTCGTGTGCAGCGTGAGCAACGGATCAGGGAAAACTGATACGACCCCAGTTTTTTCTGATCGAACCAGTCCGAACCATCAAGTACAATATAATCACATTCAAACATATAATCTAACTAGTGGGAGGAATTGGCCGGAAAGTTATGGAAATTCCAGTTATATTTAGAGAAAATCTGGCAATGTTTTTTTGTAAATCCAAGTTATAGTTGTTAAACTTTAAAAATTTAGGTGTTCTAGACATTTTTATGGTGCTTAATCTATTTCCACCATCAAAGACACGATTCAAACACTGTCTCTGCAAATTTTTTTGCCCAAATTCCAGCCACTTTTGACTATCCGAGCAATTCCTCCACCACCCAATATCCAATCCATTAACGGTACAAAACCAGGACCTAATTTAATGGTATACCAGAAATAGCAGATGCTTGCTTTTTGGAAATAACTGCAGAGAAGCCTGCGAAAGCATGTCTATAGCCATAGACGAGCGATGACTCTGCATTCTTGCGACTGCAAGCCATCGGAAGATAATGTTAGAACTGAAAAATTGTAAAAATACAGTACTGTTGAATCACATTGGTGCCATGACTAAAACCGCGCCTTACCTTCCTATCACAGAGGACAGCAGCGACACATAGCTACTAATTATGGAAGCCTTTCCATCGTCACGGGAGCCGCCCATGTAAACAAATCAGAACTTGTCACGGAGATGCTGCAAATTCGAGTTTGTCCAGAAAATACAGAACTTGTGAAATTACTACCTGCTTATCTTCACCATTGACCCTGCAGCTCAGGAGTGTTACAAGTAACGTGATAACCAGCAATAAATTGTTGGTAGTCATTGTTCAGATTGTAATACAAGTCCCTCTGTAATTGAATTGGCGGAACAATTCTTTAAATCAATACAAGTTCCACGTATTCAGGGGGAAGTTACGCAGTCAAAATTTTAAATTAAATTGGTGATGGGGTTGAAATGAACGGGGTTTCAATGCATTTATTTCAGAGTCTAGCTCGCATAATTGGATTTGGATAGTTTTGTGTTGTAAAGTTGGAAAGGTTGTAAGCCCATGGTAATAAGGAAATTTAATATTAGTAAATAATTTTAATTTATAATAAAGAATAAAATAAAACGAGTTTAATATAATGGTCATAAGTTTTGTTTTGTGTTTTTATTACATTAATAAAACTTAAAAAAAATTATAATTTTTTATTATTTAAATTTATAAATAATTTTATAAATTTGAAATCTAAATTTGTAATTATTACTAAATCTAAATTGGTGATTTTAGCCCAAAAAAAAAATCTATCATAAACATCTAAATTTGTAATTATTACTAAATTTTGGATAAAAATTAATTTAAAAATATATAAAATAATTAAGCTATATTAATAAAAATCATAATAAAAATTTATTTTATATTTCATTAAGCATCTTTAAAAATAGAAAAACTAATGAACGTATTTAAATCTAACTCTTGTACGAGAACATCACTGTTTATATTATTTATCCAATTAGGATAGGTAAGTTATCTAATTTAGATTTTCTTTAACTTATCCACCATTAAATTCTAATTTTTTATATATATTTATTTAATTAAAAATATACTCTGTTACATTGAATCGCTTTTGAGAGTTTGCGTTTGAGAGCTTTGAAATTGTACGGTAAAGTTATTTTTTCCGCTACAGCTCGGAAAGTTGGGGAGTTTTGAATATTGTTTTTTTTGGAGTTTCGACGTTCTCTAGGGTTGGGAAATACAAAGTCTATCTTTAATTGAGAAATTTGAGCAATCTCTTGATGGGTTAAAGAAGTATGTGGCATCCGATATTTGAAATGTCATGTTGATGAGTATTTCTTTATATATATATATATATATATATATATGACGGAACATTGTGTGTGCATATTGTATGTTGCAGTCAATGCTTACTCATTAGAGTTGTTTTTTCTAGTAAAAATAATTAGAAAAACATGTCAGAGAACTGATAACAAACTTAACATTTTATATATATAAAAGAGAGAATATATTTATATAAAAGAGATTATATATTTATTATTTATATATTTAAATTGATTTTAATATTTAAATATTTTATATTAATATTAATTTTAATTATTATATAAATTATATAATTAAAAATTATTTTTTATTTTTTTATTATATAATATTATCACTTCGCTGATTTCTATAAATTTTGGGAAACTTTCGGACAATTATATCCTAATTTCAAACATTCCCAAAACTCATGTAACATTAATAAAAATATAATTATTTAATTATATATATTTTAATTTAATTATTTTAGAATATTAAATATATTAAATTATTAAAATTAATTAATTATTTTTCAAAACATTTTATTAGTAGTAAATATGTTTCTCACATAATTGTCCACTTAATTACGGGAAAATTGTCCACTTAATTCGTTAACCATATTTACTTTATCAATTTTTTAAAAAATTCTACTTTATAAAATTTAGTAAAGATGCTTACTTCTCTCCCAAATTGGATTGTCGATATTCAATGGCGGCCTCAAAATAAGAAGCTTCTCTTGAATTGTGGATCATTTCCTTTTCCGTTCAATGTTGCGTGGGGCTGGAAGGTTTGGGTAGGGAATAGCGGAGAGAAGTCAACGCGCTGGCAGCAAAACCATTGAATCTAATTGGGCGCAAACTTAATTAATAACCTATATTTGACATTACAAAATTTAATAAAATTTCTAATTTCAGACTAATTAAACCCCTCTATCAGAGCCCATTCCGTATCCTGCCTCATATTTCGCACATCATTGACATCGGTATCTTTATTTCTATTATTTTGGGATTTGAGGGACATAGAGAATCTCTGTATTGGATTTTAAAATTTTTTAAATTCAATAGCCTAAATAAATTTAAGAGCAGTAATTCTATTTTTTGTGGTTGCACATTGAAACATTCCATTTTTAATTTTTATTAGATAAGTGATTTCTATTAAATTTTAAAATATTTTGGAATTCTATTAAGAAATTGAGATTAAACAATTAATTATTTTGAAAATATTATCAAATTTAATAAACAAAAACCATATCAAATAATTAATTTCACTTTTTTCCTGAGATTCTAAAATATTCATATAATGTAGCTTACTCTTGTTTTCATTCTTTCTTACTATCTTTTTCCCATGAATTTTATCTGAAAATTAATCTCAATGTTCCAAGAAAAACATCTTGGATTTTAGGTTAAACTATATGTTTACTATATACACTACACTGCAGTTGTACATTAAGATCACTGTTGTAGCATATTATATTATTTCAGATTGGATTGCCTTCTGTATTGAACGTTCACTCCTATGCAGCTTGCACAACGCATCTTTCTAATCTGGAACTATGCGCCTTCTAATCGAGGGAAGCCTCAGAATCGCTGCTAACTAATGCTAATGCTAATGCTTCTCCTCAAACTCTACAACAGGATCGTGAACTTGGAAACTGTAACATCCCTAAATAACTGGGTGGAAAATTATGCAGATGAGTAAATAGTAATTTTGCTAAAAAGGTTACGAATTAATTTCAAAAACTAATTCTGGTTATTTGTAAAACTGATTTAGCCACGTACTCAACCGTAACAGCAGTGGTCATGAGGGGGGGAATTACCTTGGATAGGGGAATGAATAGCAGCAGTGGTCATGAGGGGGGGAATTACCTTGGATAGGGGAATGAATAGCGGGGCTTCCTCATGTGAAGGGGAGGCGTGCAAATGAGCGGAGAGGAAGCGCCAGACAGAGGAGGCGGTTACATTCTAACTGATTCATGGCATCCTCGCTGTAAATGTCACCCTAAGCCTCCGAGACCAGGGCTTACTCAAGGGAAAACAATCCAAGAGTAACGATCCTCACAATTGGCGAGACTGTAGAACCTACCGAGAAGCCACGAAATAAACGGGGGGGCATTTGAGTGCCTTTGCAGAAAAATGGGCCGTGTTTAATTACCTCCGCCCGGGCGATAACCTTATCCTTCTCCATGTTAGGCTGACCAGCGTTCTATACGGGGCTGATTGGGGTTCTATCGATTCATTTGTTGAGGACAACAACGACAAGGAGTCCTAGCAGAAGCTTGAGGACGATTTTGATGCCTTCACATAGACTAAGGCCTTCGACCTTGCCCAGCCTCTGATCGATGCCCACATACCCTTCAAGATCCACATCGTAAAAGATCCCGATAGGAAAGAGAGGCTCTGCTTAGAGGTCGAGAGGCTCGGCCTAAAGTTGGGGTTTTGGGGCCTCCAGGCGGACCTACAAGGGCCGCCTCGGCAGCGGTAGCAATTACTATGTGCACCACTGCGTCTGCTCCTTTGTAGTCGTCAGATATCCGGCTGATGAACACGCTGGCCGCACGTTGTTTTATTATTTTGATGGAAGCATGCAGTGGAAGCATGGAGTCAGCCACCGAAGAGATAAGTATCTATGCCAAATCTGGGAACAGGGTGTAGTTTGTGTTAGTATTTGAAATGAGTGTATGTTTATTTTGACATAGAAGTAGCTATTTTGGGTAAGGATAACCCATATTCAAATAATAGTTATTGCATTTATGGAAAAGAGAATGCATTTAAAAGGAGTAGTAGTTAAGTTGAATTTTACTGAAAAGGGATACATGCTTTATTGCATTGGGATGCTAGTTGATTTCGAAGTTTTTGTGAAATAGATATGCATTGCATTGGGATGCTAGTTGATTTCGAAGTCTTTGTGAAATAGATATGCATTGCACGCATGATGGAAATTGCTAATGATTTGCTTCTAGGCACATAGGTAATCATACTAACTTTCTTGAAGAAAGAGTATTTTTATATACACATAAATATAGTCTTCTTTTTAGGAAAAGAGTGCATTCTTCATGCATGAAAATAATGACTTTATGGGAGATCTCTTGAAAACAAAAATAGAGATTATTTCCTTGGAAGACACATATGAATAGTGTTCATAAAAGAACCAGAATCCATACTTGTTTCATGAAAAGATTATGTGCATTGAAGTAAAAGTAATTGTGTTAGGAAAAACACAAGTTGCATGCACATAAGGGTAGCTATTGTGATTTTGGAAAGATGTTTTTGTGTGTACGTAGAGAAAGTGATTATGTTAACTTTCTTGAAAATGATAATCTCATGAAAAGATTGTCGTGTTTAATGAGTTGTGTCGGTTTCTTGATTTTAGTGCATAAAAGGTTAAGTTAACCATGTTATTATTTCTTGAATTTTGATGCATAAAGATGGAATCTATAATAATTTCTTGAAAGGGAAGCATGAGGAACTTACATATAGGAAGATAAAGAAATGAGGTTATAATGACTTCCTTAAGAAAGAAGTATGTGCATAAAAGGTTAAGTTAACCATGTTATTATTTCTTGAATTTTGATGCATAAAGATGGAATCTATAATAATTTCTTGAAAGGGAAGCATGAGGAACTTACATATAGGAAGATAAAGAAATGGGGTTATAATGACTTCCTTAAGAAAGAAGTATGTGATTTGTTACATGAAGTGATGGTAGTATTCTAGTGAAGGGAATATGTGTTGCATACGTTAAAGTAGTGCTATTATGATAAGCTAATGTATGCACAAAGAATAGTCATTGTGATATAAGAGTTATGTTCTTTGTATGATAGAGAAACTATGTATGATAGAGAAACTATGTAGAGTTCTCGAAAAATAACTATGTGAAAAGAACATATGTGCTTAAGCATAGAAACAATAGTTTATTACATGTATGAAGATATAACGAATGTGTTATACATGTTAGTAGAACTAATGGATTAGATCTTTTAAAGAGAATTATGCATTAGTGTGAATAAACATTGTGAAGGTAAAACAATATACTAGTTAAATAGTATGTCATGCTTGCTCATGCATATGAGTAGATGTTAAAAGATATCTTTTAGAGGTTGATTATTGATTGATTAATATGGCATCTATTCTTGTTGCCAAAAGTATAGTTAAATAATATGTCATGCTTGCTCATGCATATGAGTAGATGTTAAAAGATATCTTTTAGAGGTTGATTATTGATTGATTAATATGGCATCTATTCTTGTTGCCAAAGCTAGTTGATGATAACATTGACAGGAAGCGATAGCGGTTGGAGCCAAAGAAAAGTGATGTTTAATGTTGTGGCAGGAAGAGGATTAATGGTCCATGCAGATGAGTACAAGTTGTGGGATCGTACATTCCTAGAACAATCATGCCACAAGGAATGTTACATGTGGCGGTATGTAAATAAAGGGTTTCATGGAAATTGTATTAGATTATAGCTAGTTATGTGACAACTTGATGCAGGAGCATTCAGGCCAGTCAGCAATGTGATAGTATGGTCACATGTTGTGACTAGCAAGGGACTGAAAAAAAATAATTTAATTAAATTATTTGTTTAAATATGTGAGAGTGTTTATTTATTGAGGAAAGGGTATAGGTGGCTGAGTGATCCTCCTTGTATGGAGATCAGGCCAAATAGTTGGATTTATTTGGCTAGAATAGAGTATGAGAGATTTTAAAAGCTTTATTTAGTGTTAGTTTAGAAAAGAGTGGGATTGAAGAGATTTTTTTAGGAGAGGTTGAGAGATTTCTGGTTCAGAATCAGAATTGGTTCATGAACCATTCATTTGTATAAATTGTGTCTTCTTGTACAATTGAGAAGAGAGATGTGAGGTAGAATTAGATAGGCTTGGTGTAGAGCGAGAGCTCAGAGAGGTGTGAAGATTGTGTTTGTGTGAAATTGAGTCAAAAGCGAAACTCTTTTTCGTTTTTTTTCTAAATATTATAAAAGTAACTGCGTTTGTGTGTAATCGAATGCCAAATTGTGTAGACTTGAGCATGATATGTCTGCGTAATTGATTGTAATAGTAATTCTGTGTGAAGGGTTGTATCCAGCGCATTTTATTTTGCAGTTTTGTGTTGAATCATTGTACATGACTCTGTTTTTGTTGGGTTTCATTGTTGTTAATATAAATCTGTGGGTAGAATTGATGTGTGAAAGCAGAGGAGATTCAATTGTCAACATTGATTTTTATTACAAAACCGGTTCAGAACCATTGAGAGTTTCAATAGGCATTAATGAAATTGGGTTTTTTTTATGGAGACAACGCTTAAATTATAATTGTGAAATTGGTAAATCGATCACCCTAAATCGATTTCATGAAGAAGAATTCCTGTATTGGTCAAGCACTGGTTGAAAGAGGGTGTTGTTCCTTTGAAATTATATATGCCATGTAAAGGTTTCTGTCTTGAACGCCTTTAACTGCATCTGAAAGTCCTGAACGTTGTCATTCGAATGTATGATCTGCAAAATTCTGGGAGATAAAGAGCGCAGGGTCAAATTTATGACTGTTTATGTTTGATTTTATATCGTGATATCATTCTGAGCTCGTGGGCGCAAAGAAGTCACAGTTTTGTAGTCACGTGGAGTGGAGTATACACTGGATTGGTTTCTGCGTTAAGCTGAAGCACACGTCAAGCAGAACTGAGCGTGAAATCGATCCATATGTTATCTATAAATAACAGAAGCCGTGGATCATCTGAAGATTGTGTTAGCAAGGTCGTATCAGTGTTGAATAGCACTAAACCCAGCGTTAAGCAGAGGCCAGTTTGTCAGAGGCCGTGCGCTTGCAGGTAGAATTTGTCCAAATTCGGTGATCGATGTTGTTTAAATTGCAAATCGAGTTGAATCGTTGTGTCAGAAGTAATCGATTCAAATTGCCATCGATTGTTACAGTGAGGTCAATGTAATTGTTACAGCTTTCAAATTCTGCTTTGATATGGTTAATTTGAGTGTAGATTGGGTGCTGCGTCTGGTATACATAGTTTTCAGTTTCCTGAGATAACCGATTGAAGTATGTAATAAGCCAGATTGGAGCTCTAATATGTTCAAAAGTAGTGTTTGCAGATCGCTACAGTTTGAGCATCATTGATGAGAAACAGGTATGCGATATCGACATTCGATTCTAGCCAACTCTCAGTTTACATAAATTGCTATTGCCATAAGTCAAAAGGTTCGATTGTTTGGTTGGAAGTTGTGTTTTGATTGAGTGAGAATTGAATAAAGCGTTTCAATTTAAAGGCATATTTGGGCGCTGGTGCCATGATCTTATTTGAATTCAAGGGTGTAAATAATAATTGTATGGATGTCAGCGACAGAGTATTACAGGCGAGACTTGCATTGGATGAGATTGAAGGTCGAAAATTAATGTGTGAAAATTAATTCAACTTGTTATGAGAAGAAATGTTAAATATTGTTTTTAATCATAAATATGAAGGAGAAACTAAAACTTCCACATGAGTTGAATTTGCCAAAAAGTGAACTGAAATTGACTAGAACAGGAATTGTCGTTTTTATATGTACAATTTGTAATGATTCTGGGTTTTGCAGTCTAGAGTTGCGTCACAACTTAATGATAATTCATTGTAATGATTTTATAACAATGGTTAAGGGATGGAATCCCTTATAAGCCATTGAGTGAGGGGTGAAAACCCTCACGAGCGTTTAATAATAATATTAAACGTTTGCTGGTTTTCACCCTACGGGGTTTCCAGGGTATATTGGTGTTCAATGGTGTGATTGCCTTTTGTGTCAGTTTGATGATGATGAATCCTTGATGTTGATGGTTCTTTATTTGATGGCATAATCATAATGTCCAAGTATGTGATTAACTAATACGGTTAAGGAAATCATGAAATGGATGCAAGAATTCAAGAGACAGTTTATGATATTATACTACCACAGTGGTTAATGGTTAAGCAACTTATTGTCTTTTATTGAAATTTACTTGATGTGCGAATGTACATTATATCTAATGGTTAATGAGGAATTGTCGAGTTTTGAATTGAATAATTACTTGTGGGTAATTTGTATAAAAAAAATTCTAACTCCCTGCTTTTACATGCGAGATTACTGGGGTACATTACAAGTGGTATCAGAGCTAAAAAAATTCTAACTCCCTGCTTTTACATGCGAGGTTACCGGGGTACATTACAAGTGGTATCAGAGCTAAAGGTTGCAGCACTGGCACCTTTGGGAATTGGTAAGCGGAAAAGAAATTGAGGTACGTCATCAGTGGGAATTAACTCAGGTATGAGTTTAACCATTTACATATTTATTTACGTAGTACACTACTTTCAGCATGATAAGTGTGTTTTGTGTTTAAACTTCTTTGAGTAGTAAGTAATAAAGTGCTGCATAACTATGTTCATGACATTGGATTCCTAATGAGGATAAAAGACAATGAAACTTTTATCGCACTTAAGAACAATATTGAACACTCATTACACTTATGAAAAGTATTGAACACTTATTGAGGAGAGTGACCATCAACTACCAAATTTTGATTTGCAAATATGGCAACAACAATGATGCATTTATTAAACAAGATTGAAGTTACAATGAACGAAACTTAATGAGCCAATGCATGAATATAAATTATGGGGAACATCCTTGAATAGGTTGAAAATTTGTTTTAAAAGGACATTAAAAGAACCCCTTTAGATATTGAAAATATGCAATGAGTCAAGTAGCAAGACTTGATTGTCATAACTAATTTTTTATTAAGTTTTGCCATGGTTCCATTAAGATGATTGGTAGTTGTGATTGGTTAGTGTTGTATGATTAACTAATAGCACTTACGTGCGAGAATTGAATTTGATTTAAGCTTATCACAATTCGCAAACAAGTGATTGTGGTAGTTACTTCCTATATTGGTCTGTTGATGGAAATACATTGTGGGAAATTGGAAATGTTTAGGTTGTTAGCTCAACTATTGTTTACATCTATACAGTAATGAATATTGCATATACTTTTATGCATGATAGTATTGTGCTGCAAACTAAAAAAAGTTTGGGAAGTGAATACTTGTTAAAGGATGCATATGTATAACTAATGTTGCTAATGGGATTAAGTAGTGGTAGCTTAATAGAAACAAGAAAACTCGTCACGTAAAATGTTGCAATGAGAATTGCAATCATAAATGAGAAAGAATAAGGTTATATGATATGCATGATTGTGTTATTTGGAAAACAGAATGCATACAACATGTACGTCAGTTGTGTTTCCTATCAAGCTAGATGTTGTGGACTCATGTTGAGGGTTAAGTGTAGATGCATCGTATACATGCATGTTTGTTTTGTTAATGATAATGATTATATGGTTCATTATGTCAATTACTTTGGGAAAGAGTGATAAAAGAGAAATTTAACATGCCAGACAATGGCAGATAGTTGTGAAAGGCTAGAATGCCTTAGGTTGATGGCAGTTACTTGCCCGGAGGGGTTGATGGTACTTGTCTGCCCGGATTGTGAAAGGCTAAAATGCCTTGGGTTGATGGCAGTTACCTGCCCGGAGGGGTTGATGGTACTTGTCTGCCCGGATTTCTTCTCCTTAGAGATAAATTATCTCAATAAGGGAAAAGAGTTTATGTGGTCATTGGAATTCTTGAGCTGGTTGGCCAGTGGAATTCCATGTTAGACCTGGTAAGGTCTCTATCAAAGAAACTGTCTGGATGTGAAAATGACTCGATCGGGTTGTGGAAACCAGTTCCCTTGGGTTGGGAATTCTTTAGCCTATTGTGGTTCTCATAGATTAAGAAATTAACTATAAGCTATATGTTATGTTAAAAATGAATTTCATATATAGATTTGTAAAATGTCATGCACATTTAACAGGAAATGAGCTTAGTACTCAATAAGGAGTTATTGGAAATTTTAATTCCTTTATTGTATTATTAATCTTGTGAACGTCTTAGTAGGGGCTAAGGCAATTTTCACTTGATGCAGTGATTGACTGTTGGATGATTAGAGAGCTAGGTGCTCTTTTGGTACTTTTAGAAGTACTTTGTGGATGTCTTTAGTGATAGTTAATTTAGTTTGCATGTGGATTAGTGATGAGCTCTTAAGTACTTGTAAAAGTACTGTGATTTAAAAATCATCTAACATTGCAAAATTGATTGATAGTTAAAAGTAGTTCCTTTGACTCGCAATATTATAACTAATGCGATTGAATTTGTTTATCACATATCACAAGATTACTTACCATGGAGGGTTGATGGGCTGTTCAACCACTATTAAAATGCTTATGTGAAAGTGCTCATGATTTTCAAGAGTAGATGGTAAGTAATGGTAAGTTGATATAGAGTTTGGTTTTTGAATTTGAACAAGGGCCAAGTGTTGGCAATTAGAACTTGCATATTTTTGCAGTTACGAATGCTTATGAATATTGATATTTCTTATGATTATATCATTACTATTTTGGTTGTTGTCATTTCTTGGAATGAAATCTTTGATTTTAAAAAAGGAAGGATCACATTTTGTGTCGTTTAGATGGTATATCATGAGTAAGATCTCAAGTTCCCAACGAAAGATGAACACCGAGGACGGTGTTCCTATTAAGGGGGGGAGTATGTAACATCCCTAAATAACTGGGTGGAAAATTATACAGATGAGTAAATAGTAATTTTGTTAAAAATGTTATGAATTAGTTTCAAAAACTAATTCTGGTTATTTGTAAAACTGATTCAGCCATGTATTCAACCATAGCAGCAGTGGTCATGAGGGGGGGAATTACCTTGGATAGGGGAATGAATAGCGGGGCTTCCTCATATGAAGGGGAGGCATGCAAATGAGCGGAGAGGAAGCGCCAGACAGAGGAGGCAGTTACATTCTAACCAATTCATGGCATCCTCGCTGTAAATGTCACCCTAAGCCTCTGAGACTGGGGATTACTCAAGGGAAAACAATCCAAGAGTAACGATCCTCACAATTGGCGAGACTGTAGAACCTATGGAGAAGCCACGAAATAATCCGGGGGGCATTTGAGTGCCTTTACAGAAAAATGGGTCGTGTTTGATTACCTCCGCCAGGTCAATAACCTGATCCTTCTCCATGTTAGGCTGACTAGTGTTTTGTACAAGGCTGACTGGGGTTCTATTGATTCATTTGTTGAGGACAACAACGACAAGGAGTCCTAGAAGAAGCTTGAGGACAATTTTGATGCCTTCACATAGACTAAGGCCTTCGACCTTGCCGAGCCTCTGATCGATGCCCACATACCCTTCAATATCCACATCATAAAAGATCCTGATAGGAAAGAGAGGCTCTGCTTAGAGGTCGAGAGGCTCGGCCTGAAGTTGGGGTTTTGGGGCCTCCAGGCGGACCTACAAGGGCTGCTTCAGCAGCGGTAGCAATTACTATGTGCACCACTGCATTTGCTCCTTTGTAGTCGTCAGATATCCAGATGATGAGCACGTTGGCCGCATGTTGTTTTAATATTTTGATGGAAGCATGCAATGGAAGTATGGATTCAACCACTGAAGAGATAAGTATCTATGCCAAATCTTGGAAGAGCTAGTAGTTTGTGTTAGTATTTGAAATGAGTGTATGTTTATTTTGACATAGAAGTAGCTATTTTGGGTAAGGATAACCCATATTCAAATAATAGTTATTGCATTTATGGAAAAGAGAATGCATTTAAAAGGAGTAGTAGTTAAGTTGAATTTTATCGAAAAGGGATACATGCTTTATTGCATTGGGATGCTAGCTGATTTCGAAGCTTTTGTGAAATAGATATGCATTCCACACATGATATAAATTGCTAATGATGTGCTTCTAGGCACATAGGTAATCATACTAACTTTGTTGAAGAAAGAGTATTTTTACATACACATAAATATAGTCCTGTTTTTAGGAAAAGAGTGCATTCTTCATGCATGAAGATAATGACTTTATGGGAGATCTCTTGAAAACAAAAATAGAGATTATTTCCTTAGAAGACACATATGAATAGTGTTCATAAAAGAACCAGAATCCATACTTGTTTCATGAAAAGATTATGTGCATTGAAGTAAAAGTAATTGTGTTAGGAAAAACACAAGTTGCATGCACATAAGGGTAGCTATTGTGATTTTGGAAATATTTTTTTGTTTGTACGTAGAAAAAGCGATTATGTTAACTTTCTTGTAAATGATAATCTCGTGAAAATATTGCCGTGTTTGATGAGTTGTGTCGGTTTCTTGATTTTAGTGCATAAAAGGTTAAGTTAACCATGTTATTGTTTCCTGAATTTTTATGCATAAAGATGGAATCTATAATAATTTCTTGAAAGGGAAGCATGAGGAACTTACATATAGGAAGATAAAGAAATGGGGTTATAATGACTTCCTTAAGAAAGAAGTATGTGATTTGTTACATGAAATGATGGTAGTATTCTAGTGAAGGGAATATGTGTTGCATACGTTAAAGAAGTGCTATTATGATAAGCTAATGTATGCACAAAGAATAGTCATTGTGATATAAGAGTTATGTTCTTTGTATGATAGAGAAACTATGTTGAGTTCTCGAAAAATAACTATGTGAAAAGAACATATGTGCTTAAGCATAGAAACAATAGTTTATTACATGTATGAAGATATAACAAATGTGTTATACATGTTAGTAGAACTAATGGGTTAGATCTCTTAAAGAGAATTATGCATTAGTGTGAATAAACATTGTGAAGGTAAAACAATATTTACTTGAGTATATGTACTAGTTAAATAGTATGTCATGCTTGCTCATGCATATGAGTAGATGTTAAAAGATCTCTTTTAGAGGTTGATTATTGATTGATTAATATGGTATCTAATCTTGTTGCCAAAGCTGGTTGATGATAACATTGACATGAAGCGATAGCGGTTGGAGCCAAAGAAAAGTGATGTTTAATGTTGTGGCAGGAAGGGGATTAACGGTCCATGCAGATGAGTACAAGTTGCAGGATCGTACATTGCTAGAACAATCATGCCACAAGGAATGTTGCATGTGGCAGTATGTAAGTAAAGGGTTTCATGGAAACATCATGGAAACTGTATTAGCTTTTAGCTAGTTATGTGACAACCTAATGATAATTCATTGTAATGATTTTATAACAATGGTTAAGGGATGGAATCCCTTATAAGCCATTGAGTGAGGGGTGAAAACCCTCACGAGCGTTTAATAATAAGATTAAACGTTTTCTAGTTTTCACCCTACGGGGTTTCCAGGGTATATTGGTGTTCAATGGTGTGATTGCCTTTTATGTCAGTTTGATGATGATGAATCATTGATGTCGATGGGTCTTTATTTGATGGCATAATCATAATGTCCAAGTATGTGATTAACTAATATGGTTAAGGAAATCATGAAATGGATGCAAGGATTCAAGAGACAGTTTATGATATTATACTACCACAGTGGTTAATGGTTAAGCAACTTACTATCTTTTATTATAATTTACTTGATGTGCTAATGTACATTATATCTAATGGTTAATGAGGAATTGTGGAGTTGTGAATTGGATAATTACTTGTGGGTAATTTTTATAATAAAAAAATTCTAACTCCCTGCTTTTACATGCGAGGTTACCGAGGTACATTACAGAAACCTATTTTCCGAAGGTTGAATCCTTCTTGAGCACTTGAATGTTGACATATATGAAGTGTTGGTTCTGAATGATTTTCCGGAATGGGAATCATCTCACAAGGCCACACACAGGTCACCGAGTGCTGCTTTATCAATCTCGAACATGGTGATTCTGTCAGCTAAGATTTGAGAACGAAAGGTAGACGCTTTTAGTGCCAACAAAAAATAGTGTTGTGGAAATTCTTCCTGCAATCTTAATTGGTTCATTTGCTACTGCATTGTGTGGATGGTGATTTTCAACTTTGCATCATCATGTGAGCCTGTAGTTTCTGAATTCAAAAAGAACTTATTTCAACATCTTCTTGACCAAAAGATTGCAGTCTTTGATGTCATTCAAATTCAAGATGCTTATCAACTTGAATTCTTCGATGTCTGCTAGCAACTAACTTGTTTTTTAATATCTTCACAACACAATGCATTGCACCATATCACATTGTTTGAAAGCCACCTTTTGCATCTACTAAAAATTTTGTTTGGATTCACCATATCAAATGTAAAAATTCTTTGGCTATATGACATATAAATCATTCCAAGTTTTCATGGTGACACATCAAAGCATTTCGAAGTTTATTGCATGTGACCCAACACACTTTCTCAAAATTTCCATCATTTTCACAATACATATCACACCTGGAGCACCTTTGGCCACAATATATTGTATAGTGTCAAAGTTTTTTTCACTTTTTAAAAATTTCCATCATTTTGACAATACATATCACACCTAGAGCACCTTTGGCTACACTATATTGTACAATAGTTTTTTTCAATGTGATAAATCATTTTTTTTTATAATTTATTTCATCATGCCATAATTTGTATCACATTTAAAACAATTTTGGCGGAAATATATTATATCATTGCAAATCGTCCTTTTCATGACATATTACATCACATAAATATATGTTTATTTTGGACACATCGTATTTTATGATTTTTTTTCAATACATTTCCTTTCACGCAACTCAGAATTTCTTTCATTACGATACATTTGGTATCATACTTAAAATGTTTTCAGCCATGACATGTCACATTGCTTCAAAATTTCCTTTCTCGTGCATTTTCATTTTTGAAGTTAGGAACTTTGCAATATTTTGAACGGGGATTATATAGACCAAAAATTTCTATTACTAGTCTGCACAAAGGGAAGCCACACCAGTAAGATAACTTTAGAGCCTTGAAGCTGCTAAGATCTTGTCTAAGTAGAACATCTTATAAATAAAATCTTATAAAATAGGGTGGATGTGCTAGACCTTGAGATACATTTACATGAGAAGACAAAAAGAGACTACTAGTGTTGCAAGAGAAAAACTAGTGAGTCATAACAATTGTTGTGCAGAATCTCCAAACATCTGCACTAGCTAGTAAGTATCCTCATCTGAAGAGAAGGATATGTTGGTTGATCTCCCTGCTAGAATTCTCATATTGCATTCTATATTTGAAAAATTATTCTCATATTGCATTCTATATTTTGAAAAAATTCATCTAGCTCCGCCAATCTAATAGAATTCTCCTCTTGAGTCCTCTTATATCTCTATATGCCACTTGCAATATCAAATGAAATTTAACCTTGTGCCAGATATGTGTTATGAAAGTGACGAGAGAACATGCAATGCACTAAGTATAATGGGAGATGAAACCCCCTTTTGTGTGAGTTAGACACCTGCTCCAAGCACCCTCCTTTAAGTACCTTTCTCATGCATTTTTGATTTGATAAAAAAATTGTTTTTATGAACCCTCCTTTGAGTACCTTTCTTATGCATTTTGATTTGATAAAAAGTTTGTTTTTGTATAGCACATTGTGCTTTCTGAAATGTTCTTTTTCCACGAGAAAGGGAAATATTATAAAATTTTATTGTGTAAAATGGTTTTAATAATAAGAGAAAACTAGAATATTTTAAACTAAAAACATCACCACTTTTTTAAGAGAAAACTAGAATATTTTAAACTAAAAACATCACCACTTTTTTCATCCAAAAATCACTAAGATCCACGGAAGCTTTTGGACAACTGTAGCCATCACATGTGGTGCACTTGAAAAGAGCTTAAAATAAATTATAAATAATATAACAAGTTGAGCGAGTGTATTTCTTCAATTCATATTTAAAATATGATAGATTGTAAAGGAGCTCTTAATTTAGGTGTATTTATTAGCAACGTCATTGAAAAAGAGGCTCGTGATGAGAATTTTTGAATTATATGTCTTGTCTTGCATCTTTAGATGATCAATCTACGAATATTTTGTGGTCAAAGTTAAAGTTCCTAAAGTTATTATGACGAGGTTTGGATATAACTAGATAAAAGAAAGTTCCTTCCAAAGTCTATGGTAAGAACATAAAAGAAATTATTTTCATTTATCTACCAATATTTTGTGGTCAAAGTTAAAGTTCCTAAAGTTCGTATGACGAGGTTGGGATACAACTAGATAAAAGAAAGTTCCTTCCAAAGTCTATGGTAAGAATATAAAAGAAATTGTTTTCAAATATGTGAATGAGAACAAATTTTCAAAAGTTATTGTTTTAAATATAAAATGAAATTAGTAATGTCATTGCACTTGTATGGGTAAATTCAAAGGATTTGAAATGCACTTGTATGGGTAAATTCAAAGGATTTGAAAGAAGGAAAAAGGGGAATTTTCTTAGGCTAATTATTCTAGTATGTGTTGGGTTTACAGTCATATAATGTCATTTCTCACATTTAAAAAAATATCTTTTTTTTAACAAATGTTATCATAGAAATTTTGTGGTTGATTAAATGTGTTTGAGTATGTTAAATATTATGTAATGTTAAGGAAAAATGACTATGGTTGAGTATGAATAGTTGAATATGGGTTAGTAAACATCATAATAACTAGAAAAAACTTATAAATTAAATAGTTGATAAATGCCAATAAGTATTAAAACACTTACCTCATGATACATTTCAAATTGAAAGATTAAAATCATCATAAAAATTAGTTAAATTATAACTTTATTATTATTATTAGTATATGAGTTAAACCTATATATATTTAAAAGAACACATAACAAGATTCTTAACCGTAAAGATTCACCTCCACTTTATCATGGGAATTCTTAATGCACTTTCTCATAATATCCATGGCTTACTAATACAACATGCCAAAAATACCACAACTCATGTTCATATGACATAACAAATTTTTAGATAATTTTCAACCTTTGATTTGTGACTACTACTAGGAATATTTTATAATATTCCAAGGAGGTTACATCCATACCATCCAACTAATAATTATTGATAATTAAAAAAAATATCATATGAAATGAATTGTGGGTTTTTCGGCATGTGGTATTGATAAGTCATGGTATCGGCAAATGGTACTATAACCAAGCCTATTTATAGATTAATAATCTCCATGGAAAAGTGGGGATGAATCTACACTCTTAAGAATCTTGTTACATATTTTTTCTATATATGTTTAACTTAAATATTAATTCTTTTACAAATAATAATAATAATAATAATAAATGTATAATTTAGTTAATTTTTATGAATTTCTTTTTTTCAATTTGAAAAACATTAGATGTATCATGAAGTAAGCGCTTGCGCTTTGATGCTTACTAAGGGTTGATGCATATTGACATTTACTAACCATTTAATTTATATGGTTGCACTAGTTAAAATAGAATACTAGAAGCCCTATTCCAAAATAGAAATGTGTGTAATTAGCTATAGTTGATCATAGGGTGACTTTGATTAAATTTGGTTAACAATGGTGGACTATGGATGACCATGTTTGACTATGGTTCACTATATTTGATGATGGTAGAGTTTGGTTGACTATACTAGACCATGTTGATAGGGTTGAAGTTAGTTGACTATTGTGAAGAATAATTGACTTTGGAGTGGTTAGCTATGTTTGATATTTGATTATATTTGGTTATGGTTGACAATTTTTACTATGATTAAGTGTATTTGAGTCTGTCAAATAGAAAATATCGTTAATTAAATGTGATTGTCATTGAGTAAGATGGTTGAATTTGGTTAAGTATAGACCATAATGGTTAAATATGCTTCACATTAGGTTGAATTTGGTTAACATTGGTTGAATATGGTTGACTATAGTATGCCATGGTGATAGGGTTGATCATTGTTGACTATGATTGATCATTATTGATTTTGTTTGACTATGGCTAATTATTGCTCACAATAATTGACTTTGGTCCATTATGGTTCTTCATAGTTCACTATAGTTGAGTATAATTATCTTTGGTTGATTGTGGTTAAATATGGTTGAGTATTTTTAATAGTGTTTGAATATGGTTAAGTGTGTTTGAGTGTCAAAGATTAACTATTGTTAAGTAAATGTGACTATGGTTGAGTGTGATGGTTAATTTGGTTTGGTAGAGATCATAATGTCTAACTATGGTATGTTGTAGGTTACTTTAGTTAAATTGGATTTAAAATGGTTGACTATAGTGTGTGGTTGAATTTGTTTCATGTTGGTTAACAATAGCCGACTATAGTATGTGGTTAACTTTGACTCACTTTTGTTTACATAACCTTTGATAAATGTTGGGATGTTTAAGGTGAATTTTTCTTGTATCATTTAATTCCACATTATGTATAATTATTCCATATTAAATAATATTAATAAAGTACACCTTCAAAAAATTGATACCTCTCAATTATTGATATATACAATTTTAAAATGGACATGCATTGGTTAAATTCTTTAGACTTTCTAGGAAGCAATGTATAGAGTCATGTTGATAGTGAGACTCAATTTGGAGAATTATGGTGTGAAACCTTCCATGCCCATTTTGAGGCATGAAATGACATTTTTTAACGTTAAAACGTTCCCTATTTAGTGTAGGATCTTGGAATTCTAATCCACAATCGGATACCTTTCCAATAATGAAATAATCACTTCAATAAGAGATTGTATGTAAAATTTATGCTACTCACAATTTGACTACCATGGTATGAGAGGATGCTACATCATCTTCAATTCCTCATAAAAACGTGGATAGCCATATGTGGACTTCCAAGAAGACTCTAGAAGTTCTAAAACTATAACTCCTTATGAGGGTTGATGGAGTCAAACTTTACCCCTAGAGTTTTCTTGGCTATCATGCTATGTTAAATACAAGGATGCTAGGAGTAGGGATTCCCTTTTATGTTGTTGTAGTTTTTTCCATAGTTTAGTAGAGTAATTAAGAATGGGAAATTAGAAAGAAGAATATAGAGGATTAAGGTTTTGTACTATCCTAATAGGTCACAAGTTTCAAGTAACTCCATAAGGAGTACCTCTTCCTTCATACTTGCATATTTCCTTAGCATAGACAAGAGATCATAGTGGTCTCATCTTCTAGGAGGCTTTTCTAGGGTGGATGGTGCATGCATTTATTTTATTTATGTTCTTTATTTATTGCATATAAACTATTTATTCACTTAATCTATTTATTAAAGAATCTTCAATCTAATGGAAAATACCCTTAATAGTCTAATTTTAGTTATTTTATCAAATATGTTGTGACAAATTGTTCTTGTGGAATATCCATAGAAATTTATAGATCATATTAGTATCAAAGTAGGTTTCTTTGGGTTATTTTGTAGGATGTTGAAAGTGATATAGGAATCAATTTAAGAAGGAATTTGTAGAGCCATAACCATGATCGATTAGTATATTCACAACAACCTTCAATATTGGGAAAAAGATATATATGTGAGGTTGAAAGCACAAGTATTTGGCATCAGTCATACTATGAATCTCCTCTTGCTGGCTATCACATACCCAGTCCCTTAATCTTTGGATAAGGATACAAAGTATCTAGACCTAACCTCCAAGATTGATTTATGGATATAGGGTTGTCAAATTCCTACTTTATTTAACCATCTTAAACCTGTTTTTTGAGACTTCCATCATCGTATGCTAAATATAGTATTTCGAATGATATAAATTTCATCCCAATTCAAGCTCTAGATCTAAAGCTATGGTCACTAGAATATTTTCCTTTGTGCCACATTGGTGTCTATACTATTACAACGTTGTAGATACATGGTAGTCCTTTTTCCCCCATGTCCCCCCATACAAAACCATTCCACATAAAATTTCCACACTACTATGCCATGTCGACCTGCCATATTAGCATGCCATGCTAGAACATTATCATGTTTTTGTTAGGTACGGGAAGAAAATCGCTAGTGTCCCAATTTCACAACATCAAGGGCTCTAAATTATTATAAGGTTTCTTTTGGCCACACTGTGACCCCTCGAGTGTGTCGCACTGATGCGCTTTTCAACTACCTAGTGTATCAAAATGTTAATCCCTCGAACTATGCATCCCAACATGTTCACCTATTTAAGCTTGATATTAGTTACTTAGTAAAATCTCATAACTCTTCAATATAGTGCAAGTAAACTTATTTGTTGAAAATAGCAACAAGAAATGCTAAAAATAGAGATGTTATAAATAACATTTATATAGATAGCATTTCAGGTACCATTGTGGAAACTAGCAACAAGAAATGATAAAATAGAAATGCTATAAATAACATTACTATAAATAGCATTTTAGAATATACTCCAACTCTGTTGGAAATAACAAAAAACAAAAATGCTAAAATAGCATTGCTATAAATAGCATTTCAGGATATATTCCAATTTTAATTTGTCTTTGAATTAAAATTGAGAATTAAAATTTGAATTTAGTCTCGCTAGTTATTTGAAAAATCATTAATTTATTACTTCATCTTGAGTTAATTAGTTGGAGAAAATCAAACATGAAGTCTTTGTGAAGACATGCAACAGTTATCCCTTTGATTGAGGAAGTTATCCCTTAATTAAGGAGATAAGGGTGAGTTGTATTTGAGTTGTAATTAGTTAGCTCAGTTAACTGAGTTAAGTCCAGTTAAATTAGTTCCAAAAAGTTGGAGGAATTACTTGTGAGTTCAGTCAGTTAATGCATGCATGCATGTAACTAGTGTTCTCCAGATAGCTAAGTATTCTCTCATAAATAACCAATGCATGTTAGTTCAGACAAAGACCCAGTTGAGATTAAAGATAGGGACATTGTACTATCAGTTGGAGGAATTTTCCTATAAAGGAAACTCATCCATGCAGAAGGAATTATCTCCTTTAGGATTGTGCAGTTATTTTAGAGGTTAGTGTTGTGTGTGAGGTGAGAATCACATACGTTGCAGCTGGAGGACCCAGGAGAAATTGCGCAAGGAAATAGGAAGCCTTGAGGACTAAAGGAAGGCATATGTGTTGTCTAATCTGTCTATGAGCAACAATGAGGGATTGTACTAAGATATGGATAGCTTTTGAGCTAAAGCTTTGTGTAATCTTGAGATATTTCCACTTGTATGATAATACAGATAGCAAGGTTTTTAGCTGAGGCTTTCCCCAAAGTATTCTTCTGTGTTTCATGTGTATGATTTCTTCTTCTCTGTTATATGTGTTCCAATTGATCTTGCTCAAATTGATTAAGCTTCCGCAAAGTTTAATAGTAGAAGTAGATCAAGTATTTTGCTTTAGTACATTGCATTATCAGGTGATCTACAGTGAGAATTTCTAGATGGTATCAGAGCTAGCTAATCCATAGAGAAATTTCTAAATGGTATCAGAGCTAGCTGGTCTATACAGAAATTTCTACATGGTATCTAAGCGAGGTTTTGTAGAAAAGGTTCTACATAGTATTAGAGCAATGGTGATTCTTGCTCTCCTCAGTCTTCCTAAGAGCTGGTATAGCTACCAAGACTCAGTGAATGGAAGAGAGAAACTGCCAGATTGGGAATGACTGTGGTTGGATCTAATGCAGGAGGAGATTAGGAGGAGCACCAGATATGGTTCTTCGTCCAAGGAGGATGAAGAAAATTTTTCGTTGGTGAGTAAGGCAAGGAAAGGGGAGCAGAAGGATTCTCATCGCAAATTGAGTTCTTCTCATGGAGGGAAGAAGATTGGCAAATCTAAAGTGAGATGATTTAATTGTCATGAGGTGGGCCATTATGCAACTAATTGTCCATTGAAGAAATCCAAGAAGGGATCCTTGGAAGGATTTGAAGGTGATGCATTGGCCTCTCAGTTCGAATTGGATTTTACCCTCATTGCATGCATGGTTTCATCGATGATGGGTTGTGGTTGGTTTCTTGACAGTGGAGCCTCATTCCACATGACCGACGATAAGAGTTTGTTCAGTACCTTGGAGGAGAAAGACATCAAGTGATGTGGATAGAGATGGGTAATGATGAAAAGTATAGTGTTTCAGAAGTGGGCACGGTTGCTTTTTAGAGGGAGCTTGGAGCTCACATCACATTGACAGATGTGAAGTATGTGCTAGGGCTGAAGCAGAACTTGGTATCGAACGCGATGTTGGAGGAAAAAGGCTATGATGTAGTCTTCAGTAAGGGAAAGGTTTTCCTTAGACACATCACCACGAGACAAGTGCAGTAGATAGGTTCACGAGTCAATAACCTATATGATCTTGAGGTTCAAGATGCATGCAAAGCCTTGAGGAGCAAGGAAACTGTTAGAGACGTGGTGGTTGAGAGGGTTACTACATTACCTCTCAACATGCAGGGCCAGAGGAAGTCTCAGACAACTGTGGAGGAGCCACAATTGGTGAAGCAGCTTCAGGAGGATGTGGAGCAGCCACAACTAGAGAAGCCGAGAGGAGACCGAGTGGAGGTATCCACTCAAGGAAAGACCTCTAGTAGGGGGAAATTTCAAGCTAAGTGGGTAGAGGGATCACATGCATCCATACCTCCAGGTGGGAGGTGGGGCAATGTGAAGTGATAGTCCCAAGAAGGCTGAAATAAGGGTGGGATCCTTGAGGTACCCAACCTCTTTTATTAGACCTTGCTACGGGAGCCCCAATGAGGAGTAGTAAGACTGGCTAAGTGGGTAGAGACAGATGTGTATGGAGCAACAGAGGAAGCTTCAACATCAGAGGGTGTTTCTAGCCCAACAGGGAGGTCAGTTGGGAGATCAATTACTTACTTCTCAAAAACTGAGCTACAGTACAGCAGTGGGCAACACAATACAACATGATGAGAGGAGATGTAGTGCAGATGCAGTGCTAGGAGATAGGACCAGCAGCAACACGGATGCAGTGAGAGAAATTAGTGGGATTGATGTAGTCAAAGATCAAAGTGACAGAGGCTAGAGTAGTCAGATACTGAAGAGCACAGAGGTGCAGAGTTTTCATTCAATAGAGGCAATGGCAGTAAGAGACTTTCATGACAGAGGCATCATTCTGATTCAGGTGGGATATTTCTGTTTCTAGAGTTGTCGAAGCAACAACACTTGAGAGAAGTGTTGCATGTAGAACATTCCAAAGGTTCAGGATCGGGTTCGAGTTGAATGCCTTTCTTGTTGAGAGGGAGTGTTGAAAATAGCAACAAGAAATGCTATAAATAGCATTGCTATAGATAGCATTTCAGGTACCATTATGGAAAATATCAATAAGAAATGATAAAATAGAAATGCTAAAAATAGCATTGCTATAAATAGCATTTCAAGATATACTCCAACTTTGTTGGAAATAACAAAAAATAGAAATGCTAAAACTAACATTACTATAAATAGCATTTTGGGATATATTCCAATTTTAATTTGTCCTTGAATTAAAATTGAGAATTAAAATTTGAATTTAGTCTCACTAGTTGTTTGAAAAATAATTAATTAATTCACCTTGAGTTAATTAGTTGGAGAAAATCAAACATGAAGTCTTTGTGAAGACATGCAACAGTTATCCATTTGACTGAGGAAGTTATCCCTTAATTAAGGAGATAAGGATGAGTTGCAATTAGTTAGCTCAGTTAACTGGGTTAAGTCCAGTGAAATTAGTTCCAAATAGTTGGAGGAACTAATTGTGAGTTCAACCAGTTAATGCATGCATGCATGCAACTAGTGTTCTCCAAATAACTGAATATTCTCTGATAAATAACCAATTCATGTCAGTTCAGACAAAGACCTAGTTGAGATTAAAGACAAGGACATTGTACTATCAGTTGGAGGAATTTTCCTATAAAGGAAACTCATCCATGTAGAAGGAATTATCTCCTTCAAGACTGCGCAGCTATTTCAAAGGTCAGTGTTGTGTGTGAGGTGAGAATCACACAGGTTGCAGCTGGAGGACCTAGGAGAAACTACACAAGGAAATAGGAGGCTTGGAGGACTGAAGGAAGGCATATGTGTTGTATATTCTGTCTATGAGCAGTAGTGAGGGATTGTACTGAGAGTTGGATAACTTGTGAGCTAAATTTTTTCGTAATCCTGAGATATTTCCATTTGTATGATAATACAAATAGCGGGGTTTTTAGATGAGGCTTTCCCTAGATTATTCTTCTGTGTTTCATGTGTATGATTTCTTCTTCTTTGTTATCTGTGTTCCGATTGATCTTGCTCAAATTGATTAAGCTTCCGCAAAGTTTGATATTAGAAGTAAATCAAGTATTTTTCTTTAGTACATTGCATTATCAGGTGATCTACAGTGAGAATTTCTAGATGGTATCAGAGCTAGCTGATCCATAGAGAAATTTCTACATGGTATCAGAGCTAGCTAATCTATAGAGAAATCTCTACATTATTGTCACATTTTGTCAAAAATTCATCAATAAGAAGAAATCACAAAGATATCACATCAATAGTAAATTCACCATAAAAAAGTGTACACGAATTTATTCATGGAACAAACCTTTGGCCTTTTCTTCTATCATGTTACTATAATAATATTTACAATAGGATTCTTGAGACAAAGAGTTAGTCATTAGTTACAAAAAGCAAAGCCAAACATAAATTTACATGCCAAAAACTTGTCCACCAATCAATTTCACCCTCATGGGTCATCTGTACCCATCATTGGTTCCATCAACTAATCATTCCTTGGCTTGCTCAGTTATATAGATGTTCAGATACCTACCCGAGCTCCTCAGCTCTCCCTCATTTCCAATCTATTTGAAACAAGTTCATTCTTCCTTGTTTCACTGCTTCCTTTCTTCATTCCTTGTTTCTTACTTGTTTGTTTCTTAATCCTTACTTTCTGTTCAATTTGCTAGTGGTCACACATATACACACATTAAAATCATGGTATTTGAACACCCCATGGCTCTCCACCTTAATTTATTGCTTGCTTGCGTTGGCTCACCACTTTTTTTGATTGATTCCACACTTGCTTCAACTTATTTTATTCCATTTATGTGCTTATCTTTGCTGTCAAGTTGACGTGTGACTTTGGTCCACTTGGTTCGCTTCGTTTTCCACCTGGTTCCTCCATCATTCAGGTTGATACATGAATTTTTTCCACTTTGTTTATTTCTTCTACCACTCAGTTCCTCCATCATTTGGGTCAACATGTGACTTCAATACACAATTCCTCCATTATTTGGGTTGAATATACTTCAGTGCATTTGGGCATGTTTCTTGGTCATGTAGTGCCTTTGTCATGCCCATGCCATTAAGCCAACATGTCATGTGATCTCATGTTCCCAAGTGGAAACCCCAATGTTCAATTTTTCTCCACTTGCTTAGGTGCACCATCACCTGCGAATCTTGGTTTTTTTCCACTACAACTTAGTTTTGTTGATGCCTCGACCCCAAGCTCAATAATCATTCAAACCCTATATCATCTCTTTATTTGTGATGAAAGCATCATAAATGGTGTTATGAGGATGTTTCCCTTGTCTTGTGCTCGGTTATAGGTGTGCCAAACTCCAAGGTTTAATACCCTTTATGGTGCCTGTGTCACTAAGTCAACATGTCATACGTTGTCATGTTCTCAAGTGGAAACCCTAACTTTCAGTTATTCAAAAATTGGTTGGGTGCACCCTTTCCTGTGAATCTTGGGTTTTTTCCACTACAACTTAGTTTCATTTATGCATCCGCCCAAAGCTCAATCATCAAGAAAACTTATATTTTCTCATTATTTGTGATGACAAGATTGTAGATGGTGTGATGGGGATGTTTTCCTTCGTGCATGCCTCTTTAGAGGTGTGCCTAATTCTAGGTGTTAACATCCTCCCCCACTCAAATTTATTTTTGTCTCGTCATTAGTCCAACGAAAACTTCTCAGTCATCACCCTCTAGAGATTGGAATCACAGTGTGTTACTTCTTTGGATGGTGTATCTCACTACATGTATAGAAATCATGCCTATATAAATTCCATGCATTGGATCCCATCATGTTTCTTTGATAATAAGGTAGTGTTGATGGCAAAAAAGTTACCACCAATAATAAGGGGGTATCCCAAGTGTGAATTCCCAATTATACCTCAGACCATTTGGGGTAGGAGCCCCATTCAGTATATAGGCTTGGTTTCCACCATGATTGTTTTCCTCTTGGTTGTCAGGTGAAGATAAGTTAGTATGAGAGAAATTGTGAAATTCTGAGAGAATGAGGACGAAATCAACCCACGATTGGACTCAAAGTACAAGGCACAAGCGTATGACAAAAAGAAATGAGAAGAAGTATGTCTTAAGAGGAGTTGGTGAGTTGAAACGATCTAAGGAATACATGAATAAGAAATTACTAGAAGTTAATTGCAAATTAGTTCACAATAGTTTACTAGTGTAGCATGGAATGAAAGAGAAAAGATTCAAGGAAAATATATGAGTGATAAGCCATGAATTAGTTCATCAACATATACTTAATATGTAAGCGAACACACACACACAATAGAAGTACCAGATAACCATTACAACTGCCATGAAAGGGCATGGGAATCGATGCCAAAATTGAATATATTCTCATTAGTAACACTATAAATCCAATTACATGCACCATAAACCCATCAAAATCCAATAGTGGAATGAGGTTTGATCATATCATCTCCAAAACAAGCTCCTTTCCTCACCACAACTCAATCTATAATCACCAAGAGCAAGAGTGCTTAAAGATCTAAGTACTAACAACTATCTAAGTGTTAGAAGAAATCCTGTGCTAAAAGCTTCTGTCTTAGAGGCATGAGGAGACACTTATACAAATGGTAGGTGACTCTTCACCTTCCTCATGACCTTTCAACTTCCTCATGACCTATTCTATTCTTACGATTTTACATGACCTTACATTTAGTATTTTAATAGGTGTGACAAAGAAACGATTTATAATATCGTAATATTGAAACCATGAAGTCTACAAGGATGCTTTGATTCCAAAGTACATGTGCTACGCACATGAATATGATGAAATTTCTATTATGCTTGGAAAATATAGCTTTTTGTTGGGAATTTTGAAATGACTATTGTTGGTGTTGTTGCAAAATCAAGGATGGTACACATAGTTGATAACAAGTCTGTCCTTTCCATAAAAAAATAAAAAATAAAATAATCCAATCATTGTTTGCAAATTCTGTGGTGATTTTCTTGAATTTGTGATGTCAAAAATTGCTCCACGATATACATTTAACAATGTAAACTTTGAAACGAGAACTATGGCGATCACCCATTTTTTGGAGGTAGCAAAAAAATCAACTGGATTTTGAAAAGTGTTGATTCAAAATACATATATTTTTTTGAGGAGATTTTTGACACTTTATATTTTCTTATGTATCAAGTATGAACATCCATTTTTAAATATAAGTGACTTTCATGCTAATTTTGAAAAGTGTTGATGTGGCATCAACCCCTTTCTTTAGAAGACTTTATTTTGACACTTTAAATTTTCTAAAGTGTGGATATTTTTTTTAAATGTTGGTGATTTTCATTCAGTTTTAGAAAACATAAATGATTTTTTTGAAGGCATATTTTTGAGACTTTAAAATTTCTTATGTCGTAAGTATACATATTTTTTTTAAATGTTGATTATTTAACCATTTTTCATGTTCTCTTATTCCTCTTCATATTTTTCATCCTTAGATATTTGGTTTTTAAGGGTTTTCCAATTTTTTGTTTATTGTTTTCCTTTGCACTATTTTTTATAATGAAATTTTTAGTTCTTTTGCAAAGTAAAAAAAAATAATAAAAATAACATTTTGGGATTATGATTTTTTTATATTTTTATATTTTTTATTAATATTTCAATACACATAAAATAATTGTCACTAAAAAATAATAATTTAAAAAACTCGACAGAAAATACACATTTTGCATAGATATAATTCAAAAAATATGTATTTTAGGGCATTTTCACCAAAAAAAAAGGCACATTAAATAAATAAAGAAATTGTGAAAATTTTGAATAAAAATAGGAAAAATAACAATTTTTATGAATTTTATATAAAAAAATGATGACATTTGGAAATAAAAAATAAAAATAAATGATTCACATGTATCTTAAGTAAAAAAAAAAAAAAAACTTAGGATTTAAAAAATTAATAAAAATCCTACACATAAAAAGTAAAAAAAAAACAAAAAAATTAATTAAGTTATAAAAAAACCATTAAAAAAATAGCATTGAAAAAAATAAATTTAAAAAATAAAAAACCCAAAAGAAAGGAATATATATATATATATATATATATATATATATATATAAAAGAAAAACATTTGGAAAAGAAAAAAAACATATATTATTAAAAAGAAAAAGTGAAATAAAAACCATCTATAATAATAAAATAAAATAAAATAAAATAAAAAAATTTATAAAACATATAAACATTATAAAAGAAATATATAAAAACAATAATAAATTTTAAAAAATAAAAGAAAATAGGCTCCCCTCGGGCTTCTTGGCGTCCTCAACCCAATTCCAAGAATCGAGTGAGGGGCTCATCTAATTCTCGGAGTATCGAATTGATCCTGTCAAGGGGCCTGAGGAGTTGCGACCTTGGGTGGGCGGAGCAAGGGCCATTGGGCCCCTGGGTGGGCTCGTCCGATTCTGAGAATCGAGTGAGCCCACCTAGGGGCCCGAGGGCCCTCGACACTGGGCGGACAGAGCTGTTGCTCAGAATCGGGTGAGTTTGCCCAAGGGCCCTCGTCCCTAGGTGGGCGGAGCTGGTGTGTTGTTGCACTATCCACTTAGGGTCGAGGGTCCTCGAGCCCCTGGGTAGGCTCACTCAATTCTCAGAATCAGGCGAGCCTGCACAGGGGCCCGACGGGCCATGACCCTGGGCGGGTAGAGATGCGTGCAGCGCTGCCTACCCAAGGTGGTGACCCTTTGGACCCTTAGGTCAACTCAATCTGATTTTGAGAATTGGGTTGAGCCCGCCAACGGGCAAGAGAAGAATTTTCCTCTCTTTTTTCAAATTTCGTTTTATTTTTTTTATAATAATTATTTTTTTTATACCTTTTTTAATGTTTTTTTTGTTATTTTAATTTTTTTATATATTACTTTTTTTGGGTAATGTTTTTTTCATGATTATTTAAATATTTTTCATAATTGTTTTTTTTTTTGTTTTTAAGTTTATTTCTTTTTTTTTTAGTTTGAATTTTTTTAATATGTTTTTTATTTTTTATTTTTTTTCTTTTTCTTTAATATTTTTTATTTGTTTTTCTTGTCTATTTCATTATTTTTTTTCTTTAATCATGTTTTTTGAAAATATGTTTTTGTTATTATTTATTTCTTTATATTTTTTTAATTTTTTTTATTTAGGTTTGATTTTTTTGTCTTTTTTATATATTTGATTTTTTTTTTTTGTCTTTTCTTTTTTAATTTTATATTTTTTTCTAATCTTTATTTAATTTTTATTATTATTTTTTAACTTTTGTTTTTTCTTGTTTTCTTCATTGCTTTAATTTTTGTTTTTATTTGTAAATTTATGTTTTCATTATTCTTTTGAAATTTTAATGTTTTTGAGAGCCATGATGAAATATTTTACGCCCATTATTTCAAAATGTTGAAAATTATCCTAAAAGAAAAAAAATGTTATCTCAACGCCAACTCTTTTCGTTTTCAGGGTGTTTTTTGCACAAAAAAAATTGGTTTTCACTTCCATTTTAAAACATGTAGAAAAGTGTTATTCCAACATTAACACTTTTCACTTTTGAGTTGTTTTTCTGTGTTTTTTGGGGTTGTTTTTGCTAGAGTTTTCATTTTGAGTTTACAATTCCTATTTCAAAGTCTACTTATTATTTTTATTGTTGGCATTTCGAGTCTAAACCAAGACCCATCGTTATGACTTTTTTCCTAACAATGGGTCTTGGGTTAGATTCGAAACACCAATAATAAAAATGTATACTATGGAGCGATTTCTGACATCACAAATTCAATAAGTGAATCATATTTACTATATCAAAGGTTGTGTCAATGGCAGGAGCACCTTGTAATTATGGTGTATGATATAAGGGGTCCATGTCACCATGGTGGATAACATGATGTTTATAAATATTTTCCACATCATTTGGCACTTCTGTTGTCAGTATTTGGTGTCTATTGGTTGGGTTACATTAATCTTTAAATGGATAATATTTTATTTCTTGTGTATGTTCCTCTATCTCTTTCATACAAATTGATAGTTGTTGATGTGAAGGTAAAGTATGTTTAGATAGATGTATCGATTGTTTTCCAGGATATTCAAAAATTTCAGAATTCCCTTGAGCTACACCCTTAGAAAATGGCTTCTAGATTCATCTCTTGCTATTTCTAATAAAATCATTTACACCTTGTATTATACTTTATGTATACCCATAAGCTTCAGTGCTTTTATGCATCAATGATTGAGCATATTTGTGCTTAGGTCCTTGACTGCATTCAACCACTCATTCCCTTGCTCCCATCTTCTAGAAATAAAATTCTCTTTCTTAATTTGAAACCACATTTTCTCTATCAACATGTGTAACTACTAGTCGAAAAACTCAGGCTTTGAAACTAACTCATTGTAAAAAATTTCCAATATTCCTTAAAAATTGATTTCTTCATGATGTCTTATGGGGAGTTGATTAATAGCCTTATTGAGCCTATGTTGAATTAGGAGCACATTGTTTAAAAAAAATCATGAAACTTGTAAAATTTGAGACTATAAGATGAGGATTTGGAGTGAAAACCAACTTAGGAGAATAATTATCAACTAGATTGCTAGAGCTTGGCAAAGAACTTCTAGCGGACCATAATTATTGTAATTGTTGGATCCACATGTATATCAAAGCTTTGATGACCTAGAAAAATAACCCATGGGGTATGTTTTCCATCCACAAAATAAAGATAAGATTTAATCTGTTTAAGGTCATCACTGTCAGTATCCCATGTGTGTTCTGTTGACATGATTATAATGTGAGCTAGTCCAAGCTCAATGGAATTCAAAGGTTTCTCCTTGCCATTAACTGGCATTGAGAAGTATGTTTCATATGGTACTCCATACTCTCCACCAGAGTCTATCTCTTCATAGCATGATCCTTTGTTTGGAAGTCCTTTTCATGATTTCCAATTGCAGTCAAATATGGCACTCGGGGAGAAACTGGACTAATTAATTTAAGAACAAACTTATATTTGGCCATAAATCCTATTGTGTAGTTAGTATCTCCTATGTAAGAAATCGTATCTATCTACCCTGCGTGACCTTCCGTGGTAAAAAATCGTCGCCTCTCTCTAGAACCGCTCGGGTGATGTCAATTGGCCCCACCAAAGGGACATTTTTGGATGCCATGTGTGACACCTCTCTAGTGCCATGTTACCCCGTAAATGTCATCTTCCATTGTTGCTTGGCCCCACCAAGTGTCCAACCCCTTGTGAAACACCACTTTCCATTATAAGATGAAATTGGGTATTTTAATGGTTTGTTAGCCCTAAGGCCCTAGATGGTGATTTCTGTTATCTATCATTCCTTCCTTTCATCTACTAGCCCCATATTCCTAGCCAAAATATTATGTGTGCCAAGGAAAATCCTCAGGATTCCAAAACCCCGGGGTTCGTCAATTCGAAGGACCATGTGGCTTGAGGCATCAACGAATTATATTTAAACGAGATTCCACCCCTTCACAGTTTTGCTCCACCCTCTTCACATTTTAATTATATATATACATATATGTCAAGTGAGGACCCTCCAGGACTTGGCTCTCTTCTGCCCTCCATTATTTTGCAATACAAATATATATCTCAATAATGCTACTCCATGAGTTGTGAAGCCTATAGATGGGATGCACAACATACATATATGAACATATATTGTATCCTTTTTTAGCATAATAAGGCCTTGATTGGGCCTTTCCATAACTATGCGGTCATGTACATTATAAATATGTACAACATATGGATATGAACACTCTCAATGACCTGCCATATACGTTTATCTCTTATGAGCATAATAGTTATGCATAAAGGCCTATCCCTCCTGAGCTTGCAATATATATGTACATATATGGGCGCCTAATGCTCAAATCGTTTCAATTCTATAACTTAGTTATTAATAGAGATTCACCCATCTCATTTACTATCAGGAAAATTCAGGCTATTTTCAACATCACATTAACATAGATATTTTCATGTCAATTATATTCAAGTAATCACACTACATTCAGGCTTAGGAATTTAAACACCAGAATTAAAACATTCCTCATAGAATTGCATAGGTAATTTAAATTCCATATTTATGTAGAAAAAATCACTCCTCAGCTTGTCATAAGCATTGTAACATCACACTAAACAAAGACATGATATTTACATTGACAAGAACATGAATGAATACTTATATTATAAAGAAGTTTGGCATCTAAGCTTGGGAATTCAACTCTCCACCCAACCTTAGATTGGTCTAAAATGCAGTCCTTCTTGTAGCCAATCAGTATGATCTATATTTCAAATCTTGAGGAAAAGTTATCAAAGGAATTAAACTAGTGCTGTTAGTTGAAACTGATAATCCAGAGGTATGTCCACCTCCACCCACCAAAAAAAGAGGAAATCCAAAGATTAAATAATCTCTACCATCCAGAAATAAAGGGATTCTAGATATTGTACCATCTCCAGCCTTTTAGATGAAACATGGAATCTAAAGACTACCTAACCTCCACCCACTAGCTAAAAAAGGGAATCTAGAGGCTGCTCCACCTCCACCCTTAGAGAACTATCCTCAGTGGTTCCACCCAAAACTAGGAATCCTGAATTCACTTAAATAAACTAGAAAGACAAGAAAGGAATGCTCCTAGAAACTCCTTACTAGAAATCAAAAGAGAAATGCTCCACCTCAACTGTTCAAAGGGATCCAAAGATTAAACCATCTCCACCCTCTAACCAAAATGGAATCTAGAGACTATTTCCCTTCACATGAGAGATTCCCTTCCAACTCTTCCAATTCTCCATTGAAAATATTACCTTCTATTCAGATTTTCTCAACAATAATATAGACTATTATTATTTCCATTTTGTTTTGCCAAGTTTCACTCTTTCTCTGTCTAGGTCATGATACAACATGATGGCTTCTATGTTTAATTCTTCTACTCTCTTCTCTTTGAATCCGCCAGGCAAGGTTTTTTTTCTTTTCTTCCATAAATTCCTCTTTATTATGATCTTGTTGTCCTCTCCCACCCTCAGTGTCTTTGCCTGGTTTGTTGCTTGTTTGACCAGAAGTTCCCTAGAAAGTTTCGCGCTTCCATATGGTACTCCTATCTTCCCCATGAATTTTTGCCACTTTTTTTTTGCTACAACAGACCATCTAGTTCCTCGAAATGTGCTTGTACATGATAAGACTTCCCAACAACACAACCATCCTCTTAAATTTTTGTGTCTTTTCTTGCTGACCAATTTTTCCAAGAGAGGCATGATATTGTCCTCTCTTTTCCTATTGAATGTAATGGTGTATTTAACCCATTTAAGGAAGGCTAACCAAACTCCCATGGTTATCCTCAAACAATCAAGTTTCCTTCCAAACCAAGAAATCTCCCTCCCCAAGCTCTGAAATTTGTGTCCCAATATCTTAGCTGGTTTTAATTATAAAAAAATAGTTACAATATTTATAATAGGGAGATTACTTAAGGGTTGTCACACGTTTCCTATAGGCTAGCCTTTCCACATATATTGAAGTTTCACGATGTTTTTCTTGTTTCTTTACTTAAAATATACATACGTGATGCTAATAATGTGATTGATTTGTCCGTGCCACGGGTAGAACCAGAGGGAGAGTTCCAATTGGAACCTCTGTGCATTCTAGAATGAAGGAAAATCATGCTATGGAATCTAGTAATCAAGCAGGCCAAAGTGCAATGTAGAAAATTTGGACCAAAGGAACCCACATGGGAGATGGCTACGAAAATGAGGGTATCATATCCATTTTTGTTTGCGGGTTAAGCAAATGTAAATATGATTGTAAATATAAATGTATATGTTGGGAGCTATTGAGAGACACTTGAGAAATGGGATTTGTTCCTTGCAAGTGAGTGACTGGTTGAGGACTCCTGAGAAAATTACCTCCTCAAACTCTAAATCCAAATCAGGGGTGATTGGTTGCAAGAAATAATAATAGTGCAATTAACCTATGGTTAGGTGGAGAGTTGAAGTCCCACTCTCAGTTTCTAGCCATCTACTTCATAAGATAAGTTCCTTACTTGTGTATCTCAATACAATGTAAACATCTATTGCTATTGTAATATAACTTGTGCAATTGGTGAGGGATGTGTATTCCTATGTATTATGATAATATTGATGTATGTTGGTTGCCATGATGAGGGAGATTTGCGCAATCTCCATTTCACTGGTTATTTCTTGTATTGCAATGACTTGTATCACTTGGCCCTAGGTTGCGAAATTAACTTAAGGAATTATATATATATGTGTGTGTGTGTGTGTGTGTGTGTGATGGAATCATAGAATCTGTGTATGGGAGTAGCAGCTCTCTATTATTAGTGTGGCCTAGGAGGGACAGCCCTAGATATTCCTACATGTCAAAGACATTCCCATTAGTAGATAAGGATATTCTCGTTGTGCTACTTCCCTTGTGGGTGTCATCCCTATATTTGTTCTGCTGAGAGGGAGTGGGGTGCAAGACAAAAATACTGGAGAAGAACTGTCCCATCGTGAGACAGGAAAATTCACGTCCCAACTATGGGCCCTTGGGGAAGCTCACCCATTGTATTGAACTCAGAGGGGTTAGGGAAAAATTGTGTGGAGGGATGAAGGTTGGGATCCTCCATAACGACCAAGTATTATAATGGGAAAATGTTGCTTTACATGTAGATTCAGACCTAAATGGGTCCCAAGATGGGCTGAGGTATAAAAATGGTATGGAAATGTGATGACATGGTGCACATATTACATGACATGTGGCATGTACAAATGACCCTTTTGGAGGGCCATGTGGCCTAAAATCAAGTGACATGCAAAATCCTTAAGAAGGACCACATGGCTGGTAAGATGCTAATATGTTGTCACCTCAACATCTCAAGAGGTAAGAGAGGAGAATCATAAGAGGAAGTCGATATTGATAGAGTTCACAGGGCGAGAAGTTCCCTGGACACTCAATGGAATTATGTATGTCAGGAGGTTGTCGACCTTGGAGGTTCTCCATTGTGGTAGTACATGTGGCAAAGAAGACCACAATTAATGGGTGGGGGACAAGAATAGTTCCCAAAAAATGATAGTTAGAGTCTTTGTCTTGCCCTAGAGGTGGGAAAAGTGTTATATATTGTGGCCCTAAAAATACCTCAAATCCCTTATAACATGATGATGCCATGAATTATGTTAAGGGCCAGTCCGATGGGGCCCGAAGTAAGGGGGATGAAGTGGAAAGTGCCAGAGGGGAAAGAAAATGGTCAAGTTTATGACATGGACCTACTAGGTGAGGTGGCTTTTCCATGTGAACATCACGCGGGTGCCATGTGGCAGTATCTACTGATGTGGAAACGTTTTATTAGCCAACACTTGAACGACCATAACATTTGATCTATAAGTCAAATTGAGATAAAATTCATATCATTGGAAAAATATCGATGAGTGCGTTGTAATACTATTGTCAGTTTTTAGTCTCTTGGAAGTCCAAACCTGAGGAATTTTGTGACCCTATTTCCATAATTAGACATTGGACGTTGGGTTAAGACAATGTATCACCTCTCCTTAATATTTTTTATCTAAGGGAATGGTAAGGTGTGTTACAATATAGGTATTATCTTACTTAAAATTAAATTCCCTTCACATGCCCATTGCAACAAATTGTAGAGATGATAAGTGTCACCATGTATGAAAATCCAATTTCAAACAAGGACAAAATGTGAACCCAAACTACCTTAATCATGACAGCATATTGATAACTACCAAAAGAGGTAGGTGCTAGGCCAACCATCAAATTACTCGACACAGTTAATTACTTCCCTATTTTCCCCTTGATATACATTATTGACCGACATGTCATTTCAATAGAATCAATAATTATAGATGACTTGTCTAGTAGGAACATGTCACTGATGTGCTAATGCAACATTCATATTAATTAATGCAATTAAACTATTAATCCATCTACTTTAAGTGCTAACTATGGTAATTAAGTATAATCAAATTCATCCTAGATAACATGTATATCATGGGTCATTTCATGTTTAAATTAAATTAACCACCACATGTGCTCAATGAAGATTAACGTTCCATTTATATTTTCAGACCTTCATGATGAGTACTATCGAAATCATAAGCATTTGTACTAGAGGGACGATGAAATGATTGTGTATTTATGACTTAAGCCAGTGAAAGTATATTAAATTTTGCTAATGGTTCTTCTTTTTTCATACTACAAGGTTGTCACATTGTCACATTGTTTAGGCTAAAAACATGGAAAGATAGGTTAAATAAACACAAAGCCACAAAAGATAAGGGAAGGAAGAATCCGAATGCAAACTTTCTCACTATTACTATTGTATTGAAAGGGACAATCAACAGTTTTTCTTGGTTAATCATATACAAAGAGGAAACTATAGTGGCTTCCTCTAATATAAAGGATCTCCAGGTCAAAATGGATTAGAGAACACAAGCCAAAGAAATAGGGATTCTCACTCAAAATGCAAAGGGAAGTGGAAGGAGAATCCTAAGTATTCTTGTTTCACTACTGCAAGAAGAAGCATTTGACAACCTACATCACTAAATAAACCCAAAATGTCCATGAGACAAAAGGCCCAAGTTCAACATATGAAAGTATTAAATATAAATTTCAATTCGCGTTATTGAGAAACTCATCACTTACAAATGTACTCTTAATGGCAAGAGCATTTAATGTACTCTTCATATTATCTGCTCAGTCTTGAACTTGTTGTGAATGAGGATGATGAAGAAAATGAGGGACATCGATAATGAAATAGTAAAAGAGGTAGGGTTGTGATTATAGCTTCTAAATAATTAAATAGTGATAGTCCAATACTCAAGGCTAGCAATCATAGAATCTAAGAAATTATGAAATGTGGTGACAACAACTCCACAACTTCTTTCAAGGAATATGTATGTTTGAATTAAAACATTTAATTTCATATTTCTATTTACCTAGTTTGTATGTATATTAAGTTAATGTTTTGAGATAAATAAAGTTACAAAAGAAAAAGAATCAAGGTGGTCATCTCAGGAGTTGTAAATTCTGATCAGGAAGACTGTCTTAAAATCCATCTAAAAAAATTACAAAGTCATCCGTCCACAATTAAGGACTTGGTAGAATGATTATCAATAATTTATAGTTATTCCATAGTCAATTTTCAAAACCATTGTCTAACACAAACCTTCCATATTGACACAACAAGCCACCTAACCAATAGGATGATGCCAAAATTACCCTGCACTTGCATAAGACATAATATTTTCATTATCATTTCCAATTTTTAGCATGAAATGTGGAAAAAAATTTCATTTTGTGGAACTATTTAAAGAATAGAGGATACCCATGAAAATATTTCAATTTTCCAAGAGGAATACTGTGCATTTTTGTAAAGAAAAAATCTAAAGGGAGTTTGGGGATTTATTAGACCACATGAACTATGTGAACTAATTATCAAATTCTCTATCTAGTGCACTTATTATGTATGAAGAATCACATAAAATGTAGTAAAGAGTAATTGAATCATGATCTCTTTAGTATGAATGTGAAATATTGACATGACATTGTTCAATAGGAAAATTTGTCCAAATGTGATCAATTGTGGCTTTTGTTTTTTAAAACAAAGTTATTTATCATTTTTGGTAGTTGTTCTGATTGAATGTTTTCTAGCAATTGTTTACTCTTTTTTCTATTTGAATTAATGCCAATATTGAAATGTGAAATAACTATTAAAATAAAATCATTATGAATTAATTGTGCTCTTTCCATTGCAACTGTTTCAATAACTATTAAAACAAAAGCAAGCAACACAACATATACATTTATCACACATACTCTGTATTGGAAATAGATCATTGATAAAGCAAGTTCAATATTCTTATTTCAAATGTTCTTCATTGATGTGATTTTTATGTTTTTTTCATATGTAAGTAAGTACTCAATGGAGACAGTTTGATGTGTTGAAATTGAACTTGCAAAATTGATTATTTGAGGCCAGAAAGTTTGTATTGTGTGTTGGATATAAATAATCATACTGCTCATTAGATATTCATCATGTATAATGTTATTGACATGATCATCTAAACTTCATGTATTACTTCATTTTTCATATACAACCTCAAATTGATTTGTATATGCACTTTTTGTTATGATCATTCCTTGTACAAGCTGCAAAATTGATATAGAAAATCGAGACTTAGTAACATGAAATCAAATCTCTATATATACCTTCTACTTTTCTTTCTATTTGCAATGAACATATGAATCAATAAATGAAAATAAATTTCACTCAAACAATCAAATGAATGTTCTTCATCTGAGGTGGTCACAAACATTCTTTTTTCAATGTATAAATAACAATTAAAGTGATTAGTCAATAGTATCCAATTTCAATTATTCGTTATCCGAGCAACAAAGGAAAATAATATTGATTTCAATGCAAAAGAGAGCAAGCAAATTAATTCATTAGCACTATAATCACTTGAATTCACTGAAGCATGAAATCACAATAGTCCAAACTTATATCAAGTAAACATAAACTTTATAACAATCCACAGTTTACTATCTCAGAAAAATCCATAATCTTCACCTAGGGTTATTCTATTGTCTAAAAAATATCAGACAACAATGGATAAAGCTTCCACTTTTTTCCTCACCAATAATTGATAAAATAAAAAAGAAAAGTAAAATTTTGTTTGATGCTTACATACATTTAGTGTTCAACTTGTTGAAGTAATGCCATGAGAAGTGTGATTGGATAGCTACCATTGACAATAATCTATAAAATATATGCAAGATGCAAAATAGAATAAAGTTGGATATTGATCTAGCATTCACATACATGTTTTTACATAAATGGAAATTTTCAAGGAGTTGCAAATTGTTGTTGTTCATGTTGCACAAGACCAAAAATCTCAGGGAGAGCTTCCACAACCATTTGTTTTTTAGAAATATTTGTTGCAGACATTAAGGAATCATCTAATTGATGATGTATTTTGATTATGGTTATAACCATTTCAGTAATTCCTTTTTTAGGATGTTCATTTCCAACATCCACTATCACCTTCTCAATTTCTATTGAATCCTCATATCACATAACTATAAGGGCTTTGGAAGAAAAATATTCTTTACCAACACTAGATTGATAAAATATAAGTAACAATGCTCGCAAAACAATAAACATATTGACACCATGATAATTGAGACATGAAATGATAGTTGAACAAATATATTTAATTATTGTTAAGTTTCAAAACCTTAAGCTCCTGCAAGTGCATGGATTAAGTAGTCGTTATATATCTTAGTTATCTAGAAACATGTTTCTTGCATTATAGTTTTGTCAGGTTGTTTACATAAGTTATTTATATATAAAAATAATTTTTAAGGTTAAAAAACCATCAAACAATGAAAAATATTATACTAGGAAATCTTTGTAATAATAAAAATCATGCACAAGCAATAAATAACATTGAGTAGGAAAGTGTGTAAGGAAGTACAAATGCGAAAAATCAATTCTCCAAAGTGGTGCATGTGCGATAGGAGTGCTATGTTTGATGTAGGTTTACCGAAGAAGTGTGTAGAGGCGGGAATGCGTGCAGACATATGGAATTGAGGATTAGTTCTCAAGGATAAGTGTTGTGCCGCAAAATAATGTGTGAAGTTTAAGATTATGTGGAAGAAAGGCATGTGGAAAGCTAAAATCTATGCGCAAGAAAACCATGTGGATATGTAAATCATGTGATAAGCTAAAGTGGTTCACTGAGGTGTGGTATAGACACCAATTTTTTTATACACACACACACACACACTACGGGTAAGAGCCATTGATTGCAATTAACTAGGGTATTTGGATTTCATCCTAAACAAAAGCAATTTTGATGGGCCGTTATATCAAAGATATTTCGACCGTTGGATCTAGAAGGAATGCCATTATGATAAAAGATGGAAATTCGAGCCAGATCACAGTTGTACCCAGTCAATAACAGGATGACATTAATGTAATTAATGCATATTATGAATTGAATGTATACAACACAAACACAAAGCCAAAAGCAACAAACTTGGTTTAAATTCATAATAATTATTTAATTGGAAGAACTTTATCAAATTTGACAAATTCCACTCAAAAGTATTTTGAATGCTATTTGTGTAGCAAAAGGATGTACATAGTTAAATACTGTGCAAAATCAAGGCATATGTGAAGGTAAAGTCTATGGTGAAATAAAATATTTGCCGAAGTAAAACTCTTTCTAAGTTTGTTTCACCAATCATAGGATTTGAAAATTTGATAAATAGTAAGACAATACCAAAAATTATATTGCAGAAGAAAGCATAACATAACATAATAAGTTAGCTAAAAAAATTATTTATAGACTTCATGCATCTAAAAACATGGAAAAATAAATGTTACATATATATTAGAAACATAGAGTACTAAACATAATTGGCATGTAGCATTAAGCATAGACTACTAAATATTATAGCATAAAATCTTTGTAATGAAAACAAGTGTTATGAAACCAACTCACAAAAGGATAGAAAAGATAGATCAATGCCTTAGAAATAAGCCTCTTCAAGGGGGAAACTTCCTTTACATTACACAAATGAACAATTCCTGTATGATACAAATGACAATACCTCCTTTCTATATATAGGAGTCTAAGGGGTCATAATATAATCAAAGCCGACATAACAATAATAATGTAAGGGCACAATAATAACAATAGTGGGCTTCTATGGGGCACAATAATAACAATATGGGGACTACGTGGGTACAACAATATGATAAGGGGGTTGTACTAATAATAATAAGGGGTCACACTAGTAGTACAGGGGCCTAACATGCCCCTCTCCTTCAAAAAGTGTTGTCCTCAACGCTTGAGTAGTTCTTGATGCTTTTGTATAAAATTCTTGTCCTCCCATGTGGAATCTTCAGCGAGTAAGTTCTTCCACTTGATGAGATACTCTGAATTTGATTGATTTTGTAGCTATCAGGTTCTTGCTTCTATGATTTCTCTAGGTTCCAATATGATTTTTACTTCCTCTTCAAGTTCTGGTAATATTGTTTGAATTGGGATATTCTACAACTTTTGAATGAGTGGCCACACTTCTTTTTCCTTCTTCCATCCATCCCTTGCTTCGTTTATCCAATCTAGTTGGATAATAGAAATAGCACAAAATAATGCTTCCACATCCTCATCCTTTCTTGAGAGTGCATCTGCAACAAAAATTCTCTTCTCTTTTCTGTAGATGATGTCAAAGTCATAACCCAACATAGTTGTGACCCATTTTTTTTGTTATTCTAAAGATAGTATTTGTTCTAAAAAGTATTTAAAACTATCATGATCCATTTTTACCTTGAAGTGTCTTCCCATTGGATAAGGTCGCCATTTCTTAAGTGCATGTAGTATTGCCAACATTTCCTTCTCATAAATAGCTTGCTTAAGATGTAGCCGTAAAAATACCCAATCACCTACATCAAAACATTTTTCACTGTGATGTTGATCTACCTGTTGTTTCCTTCGATTCTACACCAAAGTGGCATTATCCTTTAAAATTTGGAGAACTTGTTGTTGATGCTCGATGTGATCTTTCACTGCTTGAACCTTTTTCTTCTTGATATGTCCTTCTATCTTTAGAGTTTGAGGAGTGGTAATTTCTTCCAATAGTAAAACAACAACACTAATCAATGAAATAATATTGAGAGGGGGTGTGAATCAGTATTTACAATTCAATAATCTTTCATTTCCCAACCAGATATAGTGAACTTGCATGTGCACACTACTGTGATTAAAGAAACCAACGTATACCCAGAGAAATTATGATTTAGTTAATTTATCATGTGTTGACCTTAAATCAGTGCATCAATATTTTATTATACAGTAACTATGTGTAATAATAATAGAATAATCCATCACACATAAGCAACACACATGAACAACAAGATTTAAGGTGGGAATCCAATGCAGGAGGAAAAGCACCTAGTGTTGTCATCTCTGTCTTCATAATATAAAGAAAATCAGTTTACAATCTTGTATTGGTGTAGACTCATACAAGTATGCAGGCACCCACATGCAGAAGGCTACGACCTTCTCCCTTTTTCTAGCTTCTACTAGAAGGGAGCTACAAACCCCTAGCTCTTGTATTAGTCGATATGTTTACTAGTATGTAGGCATTGTCCTATAGAAGGCTACGACCTTCTTTCTTCCTCCAGAGACCACGTTTCATTAATTTTTAGACTGGATGCTCCTGGTACACAGCAACACAATATGAAGGGCTCACTTCATCAAATTTTCACACTGGACCCATTAGAATCTTTGAAGCTCAAACTCTATAATAATAACTGCATCAATTAACAACCAGTCAATATGAGCAATCAGATCACTGTCACTAGAACACTGTGTTGAACCCATAAACCTGCATCATCATTCAAAACTAGCAGCAAGCTCAAAAATCATACATCGGAATGTATATGCTACTTTAATGAACCCAACCTGTGTGTATATGCTACTTCCTATAACAATACCTGCGTATACCTTTCAAACTACCAAATCATGCAAAATGTTGAATCAAATTTGTACCAACCAGTTATATGATTAACATCTATTGTCAATTTACAGAGATTCAAATAGTCAGAAGCAAGGACAACCCTTTTCACTTAATCAATCAATCAATCAGACAAAAAATCCCTATGCATTAAGTTTTAATTTCAAATCTAAGAAGACTTCATTTATAGACATCAGCAAAATAGCAATGTTGATAAAATAGATTAGTCATTTCTAAATAATAGGATTTTCTTTTGTAGACGCCACTTGGAAGAGTCGAACCTGCATGTATACACGCCTTTACCAAGGAGAAAGAACTTATATATCTGCAAAATTTAACTTACAACTTTGTTGTTATTCCAGACTTTAGACATACGCAGATTATGACATTTAAAGAATAAAACATGTGTTAGAAATCAAATCTATCCCAACCAGTATTAGATAATACAATGATAAGTCATTTCAGGTCTCATGATCCTGATCCAACATTGTATCCAAGTTGCACAAAATATTACAGATCATATCATAATCATAACCCCTGCAACATAAAATATACTTCAGATAGAAGTATTCTTGAGAAACCCTTTCACTTGCACACATGGTCCTTTGATCTTCTCCTCCTTATATAGTTTTTGGCCTTCCTCAATACCTTAGACCGAAACAACACTTAGAACTTGTGGTATTCTTGGATGGGATCAAATAACCATTACTCCACTTAATATTATGGGCTATTACCATGGTATTGACCCTTCATATTCTTTAAACTTGAATTTTCTTGATTTTCCAACCCATACATGCTTTTCCTCTTGTGAATGTGCGTGCATACATATACGCTCTTTTTCTTTTGTGAATTTGCATGTATACATTGCTTTGACAAGGTGAACGTGCGTAAATAACTTAAACTATCTGAAAACATTCTTTTCCTTCAACTTCTTGATTCTGATCAGTAGACCTTTGTTCCAACTTCCTGTTCTCATGTACTAATGCCCTGTTACCTCTGAATTGAACTATTACATTGTGAGTTTCCTTTTATCAAATCTGAACTAACCTGTGAGTGAGTATCCATCAAGGACAACACTCATATCATAATGCCAACAATCTCCCCCTTTGGACTTGATGGAAACCATATTATTGTTGATTACTACAAGCTGTAGAAACTATTAGAGATATCAAGCAACACCAAAATAATCTCCCCTTTTGAAATCAAGGTCAAAGGGCAGACCAAGATATTCTCCCTTTGAGATATGCGATGTTGTCCATGATCTCGCTGTGTACATGCAGAATCTACAAAGATATTTTTCAAAAGAATAACGTGACTCTATAACTCAACTATGTGAGTATGACCTTCCTATCACCAGTGACCCATACATACATAAATCACCCAACCAAGTGGGGATACACCAAATTTGACTCATCCACCAAACCAAGTGGGGATATACCAATTGTTTATACATGGATGAAATATAACAATTATTATGTAATCCTTCCCATGTATAGTTGGGAAACAAATTACATCATATGTTCAATAGGACTCATTCTAAAATAGACTATGACAAAATGTGACATATTACACCCTAGATCTTTACAGGACCTATGCATCAATGAATATTTGAAATCATAGCTGAAATCAGAATCCATAATGACAACAATGTAGAATGTTTGTGAATGCTAATGTTCCCCCTAAACCTGTGCTACCTGTGCATTGTAAACAAATGATTCATCAAGGCATCTTCATCAGTCAGATAAAAATCAGTGAACAAAGCATATCAACAGACAATAATCATCCATATCAGACTTAGCACCCATGACAGAGTCTGACCCACTATTTTTCTATTAGAAAAGCATATACACTCCTTCAGCCACAGAATCTCGCATGTATACGTGACTATTCTACATGAAACCCACATATAGTAACCTTCTTCTCGAAACTAGATTTAACAACAGGATGATGCAAAAAATACTCCTAGATTTTGTTTGAGATATTCAAATTTTTCTTTGGGAAGAAGTTTGGTAAATATATAAACGACCTATTCTTTCGAGGGAACATACTCCAATTTAACCTTTTTTTCAAGAACTTGTTCTCACAAATAATGGTACTTAATGGGTATGTGCTTTGTCTTGGAGTGCATGATAAGATTTTTCAAAATACTGATGGCACTTGTATCATCACATAAAATGGAGATGGGTGGAGAACATGTGATTTGAATGTCTTGCCATGTTTGCATCATCCAGAGTAGTTGTATGTAGCAATATGCAATAGCCACAAATTCTGCTTTAGCTGTAGATAAGGCAAACGAACTTTGTTCCTTGTTGAACCAAGATACTAATCATGATCCCATATAGAATGCACCTCCACTGGTACTTTTTTGGTCATCAACATTTCCTACCCAATCTGCATTTGTATATGCATGAAGAGTGATATCTGTATCTTTAGGATACCATAGACCAAAGTCTTGAGTTCCTTGAAGATATTTGAATATTATTTTTATAGCCTGAAGATGTGGTTCCTTTGGATTTTCTTGGAACCTTCCAACAATTCCTACTGCATGCATGATATCAGGTCTAGTACCTATTAGATAGAGCAGACTTCTAGTCATAGATCTGTAGGTTAGTTGATTCACTGTAAGTGATTCATCATTAGAGCTAAGACTACATCATGTTACCATTAGAGTACATGTTGGTTTAGAATCTTCGATTCCATATTTTTTCAGAATCTGCTTGAGATATTTGGTTTATGAAAGAAAAATACCATCTTTTATTTGCTATACTTGTAGACCAAGAAAATAAGTAAGTTCACCAAGTAAGAACATTTCAAATTCTTGTTGGATAACTGAAGCAAAGATCTCACTCATAGATTCTTCATTTCTGCCAAAGATGATATCATCAACATAAACAACAATAATTAGTAGTTTATCATTCTCAATCTTGGTGTATAAGTTCCTCACTGCAGATCCTTTTGTTAACCCTTGTTGTTGTAGATATTTGTCAAGGCGATAATACCAAGCCCTTGGAGCTTGTTTTAGTCCATAAAGATACTTTTTTAGCTTGCATACAAACTTTGCGTCATTTCCTAGAATGAATCCTTATGGTTTTTCAATATAGACTTCTTCTTCTAACTCTCCATTAAGAAAAGAAGATTTTACATCCATTTGATACACTTTGAATTTCCGAAAACTTGAAAGAGCAAGAAACATTCTCATGGCTTCAATTCTGGCAATAGGTGCAAATGTTTCTTCAAAGTCTATACCTTATTGTTGAGCATACCCTTTACATACAAGTCTTTCTTTGTTTCTAATAATCTCTCCATTTTCATTCAATTTATTCTTGAATATCCATTTTGTTCCTATAAAATTTTTATCAAGAGGTCTAGGAACTAGTTCCCAAGTATCATTCTTTTCAATTTGTTCAAGTTCTTCATTCATTTCCTTAACCCAACATTCATATTTTCTAGCTTCATTAACATTCTATGGTTCTATGGAGGATATTAATGCTAGCTAACTAGAATTTCCTGCAAGGGTTCTTCTTGTCAGTACTCCATACCCTTTTTCTCCTAGAATTTGAGATTGTATATGGTTATTTTGAACATACATGGATGGAGTCTTTTCCTTGTCAGTTGTATCTTCTTCTGATGCTTCATTGGTTTCTTCTTCTATATCATTTTTATTTGATAGAGGAGATCATTCATCATCTTCCTCATTGTCATCATCCTTTGTCTGTTCCAGATTTCTGCATGCTTCATCAATTACTACATCAATGCATTCAACAATTTTCCAAAGTCTTTTGCCTGCATGCTTTTCTTATTTGAGAAAAGCTTAGATTCCCCAATATTCTGTGCCATAACCAGTTTTCATTTTTTTTCTTAGATACCATTGTTTTTGTCCTCCTTTCATTATGTATAGATTGTTTGGAGTTCTTGTACCTTTGATTATGGTCTTTCCTATATCAATCTCATGAACCACATATATGTTTGATCGAAACACAACTTCATTTCCTTGATCACACATTTGACTGACACACAACAAGTTATGCTTTAAACCATCAACATACATGACATTTCCAACTTTAACCTTTTCTTTCAAATAAATAGAACCTTTACCTTTAATGACAGTCGGTGTGTCATTTCCAAAGCAGACACTATTTTCCTTTTCTAAGGCATTATATGATTGAAGTTTATCTTAATCACCTATCATGTGTTTAGAGCATCCGATGTCAATGTACCATTGATTTTCTTGTCCTTCTACAAATAGAGCTCTACCACATCATTTTGATTGAAATTCATTTTTTCTCCATACCCTGGAATTTGATGATGTTTTCTCCTTTTGAAGTGTTGGCCGAAATTTTCTCCTGCATTTAGATTCTTCATGACAAAGGTTATTATAAAATGAACATTCAATTTCATCTGCAAGAGGATAAAAGTTATTACAATAACTTTTCTTGATTCTTGTACGCCCCTTTGATTTCGTGCTTCTCTAGTCATGATAGTTTTGTAAGAAACACATTTAGTAGCCTTATGCCCTAAGTTATGCCATGCAAAACATTATCCATTAAATAAGTTTTTGTGATCATAGAATCTTTTGGTATTGTTTACCTTTTGGTTGATGCTTCTATTGATGTTCATCCTTGGAGTAAATTGAGCATGATTTACCTTATGAGTACTTTTAGGCTTTTGCTGACAATTGACATACTATTCACTAGTCTTTGCTGCATCAAGATAGCTTTTGGTGGAGGTTGATGGTTTTTGTGATTGGGATGATTCTTCAATATATCCAAGACTTGTCTTTATAAGAGGAGAACGCTGAACCTTGATGATTTCATTTAAAGTTTCTGACTGTTTAGAAAATCTAAGATTAAGAGATTTTATCTTCTCAAGTTGTTTTCTTAGACCCACAACTTCACATTCTAGTTTTTCATTGTGCTTTTCTCTTTCAGAGAGTTGATGTGCAACAGGTCTATGATCATATTCATTTCTTCCAAACAGATTTCGAGTTTAGTGATTTCTTCAAGAAAGTCTTCCTCTTCTAAGGCATCCAAAAACTCATCATTTTCATAACCCATGAGTAGTTTATAATCTTGTTCAGTTTCATAATCATCACTATTAGACAATCCATCACTATATTCATGAGTATAGTAACTTCTTTTATTAACAACCTGTTTTCTATACCCTTTTGTAGATTCCTTTCCTTTTTCAAAATGGTAGCTTACCTCTGAATCTTTCGGAGCCCCGTTGAAGCTTCTTGACAAATTTTACCTCATCTTATTCTTATGAAATATACCCTGATTCGTTGTGCTCTTCCTTTACTTTCCCTTTAGCTGCAACTTTGAACACAACTTCACTCATATCTGATGGACCTGCCTTCCTCATTTCAAAGGCAATTAGAATTCCATGAAGTTGAACCATAGTAATAGATTGAAGATCTTGCTTTTCTTCTATGGCAGATACTTTTGACTCAAATTTAGAAGACAAGTATCTCAAAATTTTCTCTACTAAAGTAGCCTCCTTTATCTCTTCACCCGTATTCTTCATACAATTAACAGTCTCATCTACACAGAAAAAGTAGCTAGTAATACTTTCATCACAATGCATCTTAACAGTTTCATACTAAATTCTAAGAGTTTGGAGCTTAGCATGTTTTACCTAAGAGTCTCCTTCATAGCTCTGAATGATTTTGTCCCATATCTCTTTGGCTGTCTTGAGTTGCATGACTTTCACAAATTCTGATTCTGAAAGACTTCCCAATAAAGTATTGACTACTTTGTCATTCATTTCATATAACTTCATACTTGATGTATATGTAGGTATTTTCGCTAGAAATTGGTATCCTCCTTCCACAATTTCCCAAACATTGGCTCCAAGTGACTGAAGATAGGATCCGGTTATTATTTTCCAATATACAAAGTTGTTCCCATTGAATATTGGTGGTTTGATAGATCCCATGCCTTTGTGATTATTCATCTTGAAAGATCTCCCTTCAAGCGATCAAGCTTCTTCTGAAGGACCTACTCTGATACCAATTGTTGGAAATAATACAAAGAGGGGGGTGAATCATTATTTACGATTCAATAATCTTTCATTTCCCAATCAGATTTATATATGCTACTTCAGTTAAGTGAACTTGCATGTGCACACTACTATGATTAGAGAAACCAACGTATACCCAAAGAACTTATGATTTAGTTAATTTATCATGTGTTGATATTAAATCAGTGCATCAATATCTTATTATATAGTAAAATGTGCAGTAATAACAAAATAAACCATCACACATAAGAAACACACATGTGCACCAATATTTAAGGTGGAAACCAAATGCAGGAGAAAAAGCACCTGTTGTTGTCATCTTTGTCTTCTTAATATAAAGAAAATCGGCTTAAAATCTTGTACTAGTGCATACTTATACCAGTACGTAGGAAACCACCTATCTCTTGTTCTAGCCAATATGTTTACTAGTACATAGGCGCTGGCTTACAGAAGGCTACGACCTTCTTTCCTTCTCCAGAGACCATGTTTCATTAATTTTCAGACCAAATGCTCTTGGTACATAACAACACAATATGAAGGCCTCGTTTCATCAAATTTTAACAGTGGACCCATCAAAAACTTTGAAGCTTAAAATCTATAAAAATAACTAAATCAATTAACAACCATTTAATCTGAGTAGTCAGATCACTGTCACTAGAACATTGTGCTAAACCCAGAAACCGACATCCTAATTCAGAACTAGCTGTAACCTCAAAAATAATTCATCAAAATGTATACACTACTTTAATGAACCCAACCTGCATGTATACGCTACTTCCTGTAATAATACCTACGTATACCTTTCAAACTACTGAATCATGAAAAATTCTGAATCAAATCTATACCAACCAATTATATTATGAACATCTATTGTCAATTTATAGAGATCTAGAGAGTCAGCAACAAAGATAACCCTTCTCACTTAATCAATCAGTCAATCAGACACAAACTAATTATGAATTCAGTTTTACTTTCAGATC